>JASFXZ010000016.1:14936272-15517803 GCA_032209605.1 Mactromeris polynyma
GCTTCAAGAAAATTGATAAACTTTTAATACATTGCAGAATATTGCATCGGAACTTCCACTGCTGACAAACAGAGATTTCTTACTATGAAAGAAACACATTGCAGCAGGAAACTGTATTCTGTCTGATTTGCCCAGTATCACCCTGGCCTCTCCTAGATCTTCTGGAATCATGTATATTATATGCTGCTCTCTGTTACACAGGTAGATACAACCAAATGGAGTGAAAGTGATGTCAGCTGGTGACTCAAGTCCTCCATCCATGTACGCTGCCAACATTGTACCATTCATGTCCATACTTAGAACGACGTTGTGCTTCCAGTCAGACACAAATATCTTACTCTCATCAGGATGCACGGCAATATGATATGGCCTCGTACAATGTTCTAGAAACTGGGAGTCTGGTTTAATGGTTTTTAGCACTCCACCTGACATACTTAATATCTGGAATTTCACTGGTTGCTCATATGACACATAAAGTTTGCCATTACAATATTGAACCGCTAAACACAAACCACTCAATTTCAATGATTTCTTCACAGAAAGTCCTGCAGTAGTCGACAGTATCTTCGCTAAGTTATCATATGGAAAAGTGATCGCCACTTCTGTGTCAGAAATAGTTGTTACACTAAATGGCTCAGAATCGAAATTGATAACACTCACCATGAGGTCATTGTCAACGTCAAGAAATTTTGCTGATTTATTTTTAAAGTCGACTATCACAAGTTCGTTGTCTGTTACTGCAGTCATACCGACTATGAAACAATTATTCTCTTCGTTAGGGTATTTGATGTTAATGTCCCGGCTAAAGTGATACTCATCTTGGAACTGAGGATCGTCAACGTCTGATCCTTGTTTAATATTCATAGAAGCAATGGAAGTTGACTCGAATGTTGTAGATATTGTTGGCATTGAATATTGGTCCATAAGAGTGTGATCTTTTGTTGCTTTAATTCTAGAGTGTGTGCGGTAACATCTCTGACAATAATATTCATTACATTCCGAGCAATATCCTACTGCCAGCACGTGAACACATGCCGCACTGCAAGGGTCACAGTCGATTTCACATGTAGAACTATTGTAGACAGATGCGGTAGCACCCGAATTACCTTCCTGTCTCACTGATGCTTCAGCAGAACTCATGTAAACTGATGAGGTGGTGCTAGGAACAGCTGGTTCTCGGTCAGAAGCTGTAAATCTCGATTTTACATTAGTGCTACTATTTTCCTTATGCATAGTATTCGTATTGGGCTTTTTAGCATCCATGTTTAAGTATTTGTCAGTTTCAGAAAAATGTAAAAACGTAATTTCCTTCTTCGTCGTATACATAAAATACGTTCAAGTTTTCAACATTTCAATGTTGAAACCTAGTAGTAGCTATAATCGTTGTAAACTTCTGTAAACGTCTATGTACATCACAATGTTAATCTGAAACAGACAAAATAATACATTACATTTTTGCAATGATAATATTTAGACACAAGAACTTCTCATCAAGTCAAAACGATAGCAACTTCAATTCATTGATGCAAACAACAAGCATAACTCTACATATGAACGAGAGCACCACGATGCAGACGCCGTATCAGACGATCTCTAAGTTACATTATCAATGGAACTTTCAAAGAAAGCTACGCAATGTGTCGCATTGTTTAACATTTGTATACAAAGTACTACAAATTCGAAAGCAAAAAGGTGCGAGAATGAAAAAAAATCAGACGATCTAAAATCCTTATTTTATTTCATGGTTTCCGGTGATTTACCATGGAATAACGGTGAATATAATATAAGACGGTGAGATCGTATCAATTACGTCATGTAAAATACTGAGGAATTCAACGGGGAAATTTGATGTAATCAATAAAAAATGACCAAAATGAAGCTTGAAATAAATATCTCTATTTATTTTAAAATACATGTAGTATAAAACTTCTATTATTGCACTTGACACATAGTTCGGAGTGCGCAGTTTATAACCATATGTTTCGTAAGAAGCAGCAGGAAAGTATATATTACATTGTACTTACATGCACATTCCAACTTGTGGATTTTGGGAAACATGATCAAATACGAAAGTGAAAAAATATAACCAAAAGATATACCAATCAGATAAAAAAGTAAATAACTACAACTGAAACCAACCAATATATCCGATGAGTATTTAGGGAACTACTCTTGAATCACACATAAACCTTGTAACAATTTTTAACTTTTCCAATTTCACCTTGATACAACTTTGACTGGGCGGATATCACGTTAACTCGATATATTGAATGGTATGAATTAAATTAACGCGTAATATCAAATCTATTTGACACTTACGTAGGTAAGTTTTTATGCGCAGTGCACAAGAAGATGATTAAGGAATTTTTAAAACTTATTCGAATGTTTAAGCACATTGTGAATCTCGAGTTACTGATTGAAACACAACACAAATATGTTCGTGGCGATAGACAGATAAAATGAGATGTATTTACAACGCAACGTGGGCATGTGCAGTTAGATAACAAAATCTCCAAATAAATATCCAAAAATCACCGTCAGCCCGATGACGCAGTCAGTTAAAACTATTTTCGTCTGCCGCGACTCAGAATTGTCCTAATAATAGGTTATTTAATATTTCGAGAGTAATAAATCCTAATCATATCAGCCACCCTCAATGAAGCTGCCAAAATGACTAGAGCTAAAAGTCAAAATTGAAAATTTCAATTTAGTGATAGTTTACATTTTGTTTCGAATTTGCAATTCTTTGCGGACAATGTTTTATGTATGGCACCATTCATGTCTCAATGTTTTGCAACCTGTGGCAGTTCGAAGAAGATCAGTATTATTGTATATGTATTTTACGGTAAAAAATAAACTTACAAAATCAAAATTCTATTAAAGCTAACAAAACTTTAACCAGTTTTTATGTAAACAATTAATTACATACGTATAAATAGACCGGTAGTTATCGTTTACAGAAATAACCTGTCATATGAATATGGTTTGATCCTACATACAGCCAAAACACGTTAAAATGACAGTATCTATGATATAGTTTTTTTCTGTTAGAAAGGAAACAAATGCTAATACTATCAAAATAACTTAATGTAGGGATAAATGCAAAAACGAAATGAATGACCAAACAACCAATACAGAAATGTTGGTCATCTCGTGTTTGTATGATACCCGTTTGTCACGTAGACTACGCCTAATTATATGTTTACACAAAATAGTCAACTGACGCGTGTAAAGACAAATAACCTACGTGAGTCTCGGTACTTATTTACAATTACACACTAAACACATTGCCACCGTCATACTGAACAATTATTTTGCACGATTGAACAGAATTTTAGAATGTCACGTAAGCATAATGATGTGTTATAAGATGGAACTTATGTATCGTAATGGTATTATATGAACATAAAACACTGGCTTTTTGACTTATGGCTAGTGATGGATATAACACCACATTACATGATACTAAACTGTTTAAATGAAGTTCGTGATAGGTGTGCAAATACAATTAACCATTGTTTATGTACTTTTTGGCGTATGTGTTTACACGAATAGTCGCGTATTAATTTCTAATACAATAATAAAGACAACGTGCAGTCTTGCATTGGTAGCCTCTCCAAGGACATTCATTCCATCTGATATATTTACTGGTGTACATCGACACGCTAATTACTGGTGCTACCTGACTAAGAAGTACTTACGGGTCGTTTTAGCCCAGGAAATGGTTCTTTGAAAATTTGATTTCTCCAATTTTATGCTTGCTTATCTACACTGGTCCAATATAGGCTGTATTTATTTTTACTGTGCTAATTGTGTGTCATTTCTGCGGACTAAAATACGTGTTTTGTCTTTGTGTTGCAGGGGTACGTTTCTGTGTGGAAGGATTTAAAAAGGGGCGGTCTAAGTATGACAATAAATAGTGCACGAGAAGCATTATGAAAATGTTTTGCAAGTATAGTATCTAAGAAGCCATTTGGCAAGAAAACTTATTTCCACACTTCAAAGGGACTAAATGCCATGCTGCGTACTTGGTGAGCCGGAGTAAATTCTGAGACGTTACATTGTTTAGCATCGGGGTTTGTGTTAGTGTCATCATGCGTGTGGCATGGAATCTAGTCGAATCTCGGCCATCAAGTTATTGCAGCGATTATTAAAGGTCGATATATGACATTGAGAACAAAAATATATGAAAAGCAATCTATTGATCCCACAAAAGTTCTTTTATGTATCCCTTCTAGAGTTCTCTCCCTTTATCCATTATATAATATATACTAGCTTTTCACAGTATTTTGAAGATTTGCACAGTGATTTAGTTATAAATTATGAACTATAATAGTAATACCTTTATTGTAACATCTTTGTTTCAGGCAATGACATTAAACAGTAGTTATTACAGATGTAATACTTTTACCGATAAAGATAATCCGATGGTCTTTAAGTTACAATAGTCGTGTTTATATCCTGTGTGGAATAATTAGGAGGCAATCATTTAATCGCTGTTTCATTCATATTTGTACTTTCTGTTTGCTTTTACTTTACCATATCATTAACATGTCTTTAGTTCATTAATTAAATAATAAATCAAGTAAATATTGTTCATGTGGGAACTATGAATACCTTGTGATGTTTCAGTGTTGATAATTGTTAGCATTATGACTTTTCCACTCGACGGAAAGAAATCGGAACATATCGACAGCATTTTCGTTGTTTGCTAGTCTGATTAAAATATGGTGTAAAAGACAAGGGGCGGTAACTGCGTCGTAGATATATACAAAAATATCTAAATGATAGTGATTGATGAGTGAGTCCACATCAAATATGTAAAGGAGTGTTTTTACATAAAACACTTACATAACAAGAGGTATGCAGCTTTAAGCATATTGATAGACTTTAATCACATAGCAGAATGTAGCTTCGGAACTTCCACTGCTGACAAACAGAGATTTCCTTCTTTGACAGTAACACAATGCCTGAGGCTCATGTATACCGTCTGATATACCCAGTATTACCATGGGACCTTTTAGATTTTATGAAATCATATACACTTTGTTCGACCGCTGTTACACAGATAGATTGAACAAAATGGAGTTAAAGTAATGTCATTTGGGTATTTGAGTCCATTATAAATGTATGGTAATATTTTACCAGTCATATCCATACATAGAACGACGTTTTCCTCCTCTACACCTGCAAAATATACTATTCCAATTGTTAATTCAGTATAATTGTATCTTCAAAGTATGATATCGTAGCTTGTTTTGTTTTATTGTAACCATATATAAATTGTATTATGCCTGATCGCATTTGAATATCAATGCGTCTTTACAATTCGTCGGTCCCGTTTTATCAATATTCGTACGAACGAGCGTTCGTAAGATTCGAAATGTTCGTAAGTATTTTCGTACCGTTTTATAAACGCGTTCGTACGTATGACAACAATTTTACGAATAAGAACGTTCGTACGCAAACGCTATTCAATTGGAGGTAGAAAACAACGTAGTTCGCGCCATCTGTCAAATGTCGTCCTTCAACACGTTTCCATAGAATTATGACTGATGCGGCGGTAACAAAAACAAGTTGCAGACAAACAAACTGATCAAAGGAGGAGAAGCAGGCATTGGTGGAATGTTGTTGTGATAAGCAGCTTTCCGAAATGAACGGCATGTTTTGTGTCGCTGTAACTGAACAGTAAGTAGTTTTAATTTGTTAAATTATTCATATAGCAGACGTTTATCATTTACAAGTAAGACAGGCTACCCGCCGATTAATGGACTTGTAGATAAACAGATTTGCGTTTAGGTAAACGAATGCCTAACGACTGCCAGTCATACGTCCCAGTTATATTACGGAATCCAGAGCTACTGGTCCAAAGGGGATCGTCGTGATGCTTGCTACCACTTTGCAATATGTAAATCTATGTACAATTCTTATGACGGATATGCCAGTAAATGATCACAAATGAACGTTTAATAAGCCTAAAGTAGATCAATAGGAATGTGGTGTTCGATCCCTCGACCCCAGAAACTCTAGTATGGCACTATACCAAATGAACTAACCGGGCGTTTGTGTAATCCCATGCAACTATAAGCTTTTACGTGGCCTAATCGTAATACATTTTCAATTTTCTGTAGAATGAATGCATTTGGTGTTGGTAACAGGACAAAAAGACAGGGTTAAGAAAACGTTGTCTGGCATTAAGGTAAGTAAATATGTCTTATGGTTATATTAAACTATGAATATACACATTCTCATTACACAACATCGCCCCACATACAAGTCATACTGCAGAGCATGTTATGAAATATTGATATGGCACAGATGAAGAATAATTGATGACATTATTAAATTCATCATTACATTGCCACCCTGTCTCGGCATTACATGTTCCACAGCAATACTGTTTAAGAATTAAGAAGTGCTTATTTTATCGGTAGAGTTGTACATCCGTGATGTTTGTCTATCGCAATTTGATTTATATATAACCAGATATATCATAAATATTGATAAATTGTTCATGGAGACTATTATGGTCAGTGGCAATTTTTCTCCCCACATTTATTAACAAAATATTGTACATGTGAAATGTTCTAAATATAGATGTATACAAAATTGTAATTAATTAATATGGAAAAAAACATTTATTAGCACAACTTTTAAATATTGTAATGAGAAACGTTAATTTAATGGAGAGAGTGGCATTTCAAAGGCTCGGTCCTATACACTTGCTACAAATTTAACTCACAAGTGCATGCTTAGGTTTGTTAATATAAATACTTTATCACATAATGATTATTTACAGTCAAAAGTAAAAAAGGATGCGATACAGCGTTCCAAAGCAGTTAAGCAGACTGGTGGAGGACCTAGATTAAAGGATATGTCAATTATGGAAGAAAAGGTATGATGGTGTATAAAAAAATAAATCAATATTAATGGCAATTGAAATTAAAACTCTTTATGAAGAACTTTTTCTGAAATTATTTGGTAAATAATTCATATTAGAGATTGTAAATCAGCTCAGGTACATTAATAGATATGTCTACTGTTTTGAACAGTTTTTTTATCTCATCACCATGTTAAAGTGACAACTTTTTTAAGATTGCCAATGTGTATCTCCTAAAACTTGATGTGTTGCATTTCTTTTATAGGTTATGGCATCATTGCCAACATGTGTTATAGAGGGTGTTAGTAGTGGTATAGACACATTTACAATATATACAGTACACTATACATAGGGTAAAATATTGTATTATTTCCTCTTAATACTAAACTTTAATATAGTTGTAAACACACATGAAGGCAACAGGTTTTAAACGTCAGTAGAAAAGACCATGAATTGTAACAATTTGGCCATATTTCAAATTTAACATGTATAAATTTTGTAATCATGTGAACATTCATTTATAAAATATTTTATAGATTTCGGTGGAGAAAAATGACACTACATATATTTTTCTGAGCAATATGGAATTTCAGTGAAAATGTTGTCTGTGTGGCCAGCACGAAATGGAGCATGCAACAAAAATTAACGCAAAGGTTCTCTGCTAAAAAAATATTGTTCATGAGCAACAGTTCAGAAAATGATAGACCATTTTTATTCATAGATTCCACTTCAAGGACAAAAATGGAAAATATGCTAGTGATCAAAGGGTGCAAGAGCAAGTATGTTATTTTATAGACAATATCACATACATGTTAAATATATAGAGGATATTGCGTGGGTGGTTATCTTCTTATTGAAATTATTAAATGAGTATCTGAAATACGTTAGAGAATGAGGCTTTGCACCATGTTAGTTATTTCACTATTCAAATATCGCAAAATAAGACATGGATGTTATTACCAATATACATATATTTAAATTCTAATTCCAAATGTAATTGTAGTCTCTTTGATTGATATGACTACAATGTATACATGTTACTGCAGCAAAAAAATGTCTTTTGTCACCTTTTACCAGTCATAGATTAGTGTTGCTTATGTATAAATGTGATGTGGCTAGATATTTATTTCTTTTTACATTTCAGCCTCAGATGAATGCCATACCAGAATTGCCTGGTTCTGGTGGTTTTATCCCAGATCAGTCATCAGAAGGTATGATAATTCTATGATTCCATTATAAAATAGGTCGTGAAAGATGGACATCAGTTGTCATATTAATAAATGTGTGTCTCAAAGTGCTTTGATGAAATATGAAAAGATTAGCCAGGTTGCTCCAATGTGAACTAGTTGTGACACGAAATCTCTATAATAATAAATAAATAAATATGGTTAGAATTCTAACTGGGATATGTTGATGTTAATTTAAACAGCAGCATATTAATTATAGATTCTCTGATTAACTTTTTACATTTGTAAAATAAATGCATACTTCTTATACATTTCAGCCGCTACATGTTCCAACACCAACACCAACAATGCACAGGCGGGCAAAAGGAACCGTAAATGTATGTTGAGTTTACTGCTGTCCTATAGTTATTTGTATTTATTTTTATTAATTAACCACAATTTTCAGTCCATTTAGGTAAATAAAAGGATCATCTTGGTATAAGGCTTAAAAAACTAGAACAAAATTTGTTGACTGAACAAAGTTATGTTTGTTGCTTTATCTGCATATTTGTCTCACAATAATTTCCGGTATTTCAGGTGAGTGTCTATCAGAACTGGTAGAATTAAAAAAAGAGAAAGTGTATCTTTTCAGAGAATTGTTGCAACTTAAAAGGGAATCTCTAGAAATGAAACAACTGAAATTCGCCACATTGAACCCCTTCAGTTCTAAATGATTTATTTATTATTGTTATTATTGTACAGCTACAATAGTAAATAACTGCGACTACCAACCAATATATCCGATAAGTGTTGATGGAACTATTCAATCACACGTAAAACCTTGTAAAAATATTCAACTTTTCCAAGATTCACCTTGATACGACGCTGACTGGGCGGAAACCACGTGATCTCGATAAATTAAATCCTCACTTCTGATTGGCCTAAATTAAATTAAGGCGTATTATTTCATCACAAAAAAGACAAAATAAATTTGAACTATTCATTCATTCATTCATTCATTCATTCATTCAAGAATGATGAAATTTGATATACATCGTAAATAGTATTGCATTTAAATCTACACAGGCACGCCACCTGTTTCATTTTAGTTGTTCCGTGAAATTATAAACGATAAAGATGACGTGTTACTTTGGGTCTTGCTGTGCGAACAAAGGACGATATTACAAGCTGTGCAACATATTATATACCGTGTTAAATATAACTTGCTGATTAATAACTATTTGCGTCGTATATCGATGGAACAAGTACAAAATGCAGCAAATATATAGAGGTTGCACGGCGAACAAATTGATCGTGAAATCAGACCTGAATCAAGTATGGTTATTGGCGCCGCCCATGAGGGCGGGGCCTTTAATGGAATCACGAAATTTTTGAGACTATGGTAGGAGCATCTGTTTATAACTGAATCTATTTTTTTATTAAGGGTTAAACTGCAGTAAATATTACACGTTACTTTTTGTATTTTTATGATTTAGAAATAACATATTTTTAATGCATTTGTATTGTCGAATATATGTCTTTTACAAAGTTAAAACGTTATGTTTATGATAAATACTTGCTGATCCCCGAAAAATAGGACGATTCTACATAAACAGCATGTGTGTTAGGTGTCGAAGATAAAATAATAAAAAAATAATTATAAAAATCTTCATTTTCACTTTACTTAAATCAATATTAACACATTGGTACTTGTAACGTGGATATTTATGCAAGTTACGGTGTTTAAAAGGAAATACACGCCAATGATAGTATGAAAATGGACTATTCCAAAACATTTTCCCGCCATTACGCTATTCCAAAACATTGTGCACCAGTTTTGCGGCGCCCTTGGATGCTTTGCATCAATGCATTTCTTGTATACAATTAGAGCCAGAATGAGGTAGTCAAAGTTAATGAATAGCAGACGGCATGTATATATGCAGCTACTGAGAAGATGACAATTTTGGACCCAGTTTTGCATAAGCAAATGGAAAACGTATTTAATCTGTAAAGAATACAATTATAATGGTGGAAAGCTACAATCTCTAATTTTCGAACAATCCTTAAACATGTATTTTGACAAATTCCTAAAATTATTCTTCAAAGGTAATATGATAAAACAGGGGCAGACTGCAGGGTTCTATCCTTGTGCCACATTTACTTATGATTTATAAAAAGGACTTACCTTTATTATCTCTACACAACAGAAACCGATATGTACGCTGATGACACGACACTATGTACTCACTGTAAATCAATAGAAGCTATCTAACATCCTCTTCAAAACGATCTCAACATTGTTTTAAAATGGTGCATATTAAACACATTGTATCTCAGTTCTCAGAAAACTACATGCATGTTATTAGGTACTGCCCTTTCTTCTAATAAATCTAGAGTTATAACTATATTAATAAATAGCCAAACTGCGTCCTTTGTAATGTTGCAAAAAGTTTTCAGGATTCTGGTAAATAAATAATTTAATGTGGAACCAACACATAACTAGCGTCCGTAGAATGTTAAATATTGAAATGAGATTATGTTTTATAATGCATTCATGTATTTGTTACCATTATTGGCTGTTACCTCTGATTCATTTGTAGATGTTGTCAGTTACTTGTGGGGGAGCAGGCTAGTACTGGTAAATAATACAGGATCACTATGTACGGGTGTATCCTTGAGCCTCTTCAAATGCCTTATGTTTATGGACTGTTGTTTTCCCGGAGGTCTGTGTGGAGAAGCACTGTGGCGTTCCATGTAGCAACTTATTCTCTCTCTTTTTATAAGAATTTGTTGATAAACTGCCCGTAACGACACTTGTTCATAACTAAGACTGCTCTATATAACAAGATTCTTCATAATTGCATTAATATTTGGTGCCAAAAAAAATTAAGAAAGGAAATCATTTCTGTGTATTGTATTGGTTTTTTTCAAGATAGTATTTCGTGAAGCATGTTTAATGTGTAAACTTATGGTTAAAATAAACCTGTGTATTATTACGTATTCAAATTTTCTGGTATATTTTTTTCGTAACCAGAGCCTTGTGTGCATATTCAGCGGGTTTTACAATAAAAGGGAGACAACCAGTAGGCTTAGACGATCAGTAGTGTTTCAATTAAAGGAAGATACTAATTAGCTCGACATTATCATTCAATTATGTATACCTTTTGAAATACCATTATTATAATACAGCTTTTACATGAATTAGAATGAACTCGTTGTAAAACATAACTGAAGTACAAAATATATGCTTAATGTGATTCATTAACATAGCGCCTTTTTTAAAGAGATGCGACCTCTTTACCACTTCAAGTGGCTACATCGTAGTTTCAGAAACATCCAAAGTGCACTTCAGTTAACTTCTGTTGGTTTAACATTTGCGTGTTTATAAACGGAAGTAACGGCATGTAGACATCAAAACGAAGTAAGGAATTTCCGTGACAATAAGTAGATATTCTGACAAACCGGAAAATACTTGCGTTCATCGTTTTAATTAAGAACAGTGATTGACATTATGTCTTATTTCATCAAAATGCTTTTCATACGTGTTTACATGTCAGAAATCTTCACATTCAACAGATTATGCCTCTAGGTCTTCAGTGACACCAAAGTTTCTTATAGGCAAGTTAGGAATTAAATGTCAGATTTACACTATAATGTGAAGTTCAGCAAAATAAAAAATATTGTCGGCAAGTATGTCAGTCCACACCATGTATGTAAAGGTGTGTGTTTTACATGCAATCATTACATATCAAGTGTTATACTGCTTCAAGCATATTGATAGACTTTAATCACATTACCGAATGTTGCATTGGGCTTTGCACTGCTGACAAACAGAGATTTCTTACTATGACAGAAACTCATTGCAGAAGGAAACTGTATTCCATCTGATATGCCCAGTATCACCTTTGCCTCTCCTAGATCTTCTGAAATCATGTACACTATATGTTTTTTTCTGTTACACAGGTAGATCGTACCAAATGGAGTGAAAGTGATATCGTATGGTTTATCAAGTCCTTCATCCTTGTACACAGCTAACATTGTACCATTCATATCTATACATAGAACGACGTTGTTCTTCCAGTCAGACACATATATCTTACTCTCATCAGGATGAACGGCAATATAATGTGGCGCTGTACAATGTTCTAGAAACTGAGAGTCTGGTTTTATGGTTTTCTTCACTCCACCTGACAGACTTAAGATCTGGAATTCCACTGGTTGCTGATATGACACATAAAGTTTGTCATTACAATATTGAACCGCTAAACACGCACCACCCAATTTCAATGACCTTTTCACGGAAAGTCCCCCAGACGTCGACAGTATTCTCGCCAGGTGATCATTTGCGAAAGTGATCGCCACTTCTGTGTCAGAAATAGTTGTTATACTAAATGGCTCAGAATCGAACTTGATAATTCCGACCATGAGGTCATTGTCAAAGTCAATCATTTTTGCTGATTTGTTTTTAAAATCGATCATCACAAGTTCAGTATCTGTTACTGCAGTCATACCGTGTGTGTAACAATCAAACGTTTCGTTAGGGTATTTGATGTAAATGTCCCTGTTAAAGTGAAACTCATCTTGGAACTGAGTATCATCAGCGTCTGATCCTTGATTGATATTCATAGAAGAAATGGAAGTTGACACAGCTGTTGTAGAGATTGTAGGCATTGTAGATTGATCCATTAGAGTGTGATCTTTTGATGCTTTGCTTCTAGAGTGTGTACGATAACATGTCTGACAATAATATTCATTACATTCCGAGCAATATCCTACTGCCAGCATGTCATCACCTGCCGTGCTACACGGGTCACAGTCGATTTCACATGTTGAACTGTTGTAAACAGATGCGGTAGCATCTAGCTGATCTTTCTGTCTCACTGATGCTTCAGCAGAACTCTTGTAAACTGATGAGGTGGTACTAGGAACTGCTGGTTCCCGGTCAGAAGCTGTAAATCTCGATTCTGCAGTTGTGCTACTGTTTTTCTTATCCCGAGTAGTTGTTTTGAGTTTCTTAGCATCCATGTTAGAGTATTTTTCAGTTTTCGAAAAATGTAAATACTTATGTTCCTTCTTCGTCGTATTACATAAATACGATCAAGTTTTCAGCATTTCAATAGCTTTAATCGTTGTAAACTTTTGTAAACGTCTATGTACCTCACAATGTTAATCTGAAACAGACGATATAATAAATTAATATTTTTGCTATGACAATCATTAGAATTATAGACACAAGAACTTCTCATAAAGCCAAAACGGTAGCAACTTTAATCCATTGATGCAGACGAATGTGGCAACAAGCATAGCTCTACATATGAACGAGAGTACCACGATGCAGACGAATATGACAACAAGCATAACTCTATATATGAACGAGAGCACCACGATGCAGACGAATATGACAACAAGCATAACTCTATATATGAACGAGAACACCACGATGCATACGAATATGACAACAAGCATAACTCTATATATGAACGAGAGCACCTCGATGCAGACGAATATGACAACAAGCATAACTCTATATATGAACGAGAGTACCACGATGCAGACGACTATGACAACAAGCATAACTCTATATATAAACGAGAGTACCACGATCCAGACGACTATGACAACAAGCATAGCTCTACATATAATGGACAGCGGTCTATCTCTAGGTTACCTTATCAATGGAACTTTCTCAGAAATTGAGCAAAACGCAATGTTTAACCTTTTTGTGGACGCAGACGACGACCAACATGCTACGACAATGGTACGGAATCCTGTAAGGGCTTCGCGATGTCTTTTTTATCGACTTTCAAATAAAGAAACAGTAGTTTTTGTATACAAAGTACTACCATTTGAAAGAAAAAAGATGCGAGAATATAACAAACGAATCCAGCTTTTTTTCTCGGTCAATTAAAAAGGAGAGGGGCGGGATCGCGATGACCATAACAGGACTCCGTGTAATATCGCTTCGTTTGTCGAAACAGATGATATAAAATGATCAAGGTTTCCGGTGGTTTAAAGTTGAATAATGGTGAATATATTATATGACTGTGCGTAATATCAATTACGTCATGTAAAATACTGAGGATTTCAACGGGAAATTTGATGAAATAACGAGTAAAAAAATAAAATAGTACCAAAATGAAGCATGAAATAAATATCCTCTTTTTATTTTAATATTGTATAAAACGTCTGTTATTGCAATTGACTCATAGAAGGAGCAGGCAATTATAAATTTACGTTCACCTTGATATATATTTGATTGTATGTACACTGCGCATGCTCAGCATCATACATTATTCCCGCCACATTGGTAACACCTGGTCAGTTCCACAGAATAAACGTTAGCAGAAACACGCATTTGTAAACATAACACATTTAATAACACACGTACCAACTTGTAGATTTGAAAACTTGAACATTCTATTAAAGCTACCAAAACTTTACCCAGTTTTTATGTAAACGAATAATTACATACGTATACATATAGTTAACGTTTACAGGAATAACCTGTCATATACATATGGTTTGATCCCACATACAACCAAAACACGTTAAAATGGCAGTATATATTATATAGTTTTTCTTTTAGAAAGGAAACATATGCTAATACTATCAAAATGACTAAATGCAATGATAAAATACAAAAACGAAATGAATGACCAAACAACCAATACAGAAATGTTGGTCATCTCGTATTTGTATGTTACCCGTTTGTCACGTAAACTACGCCTAATTATTTGTTTCCACAAAATGGTCCACTGACGCGTGTAAAGAAAAATAACCTTCGTAAACACTCGGTATATATTTACAATTACACACTAAACAATTTGCCACCGTCATACGAAGCAATTATTTTTGCACGATTCAGCAGAAATTTAAAATGTCACGTAAACATAAAGATGTGTTATAAGATGGAACCTAATATATCGTAATGGTATTATATGAACATAAAACGTACAATATTAGTATCAACTCTTCAGATATCAGTAATTGGACTTTATTTATATTTCGACGAGTCTTCTGCAAAGATAGTATAGTGCTATTTCATTATATTATTCCGCTCAAACTATTTTGCCTGTTCTTAGCATGAAATCAAATATATGTTTTCATATAAAGCGTACTTAATATTGAAATTGTTAAAATTGACAGATATTCTTGATTATTTATGTCATTTTGGGCCAATTAGTTTACCCGAATAGTCCCGTATTTTCTTATACAATAATATGGAAAACGTGCAGTCTTGTCTTAGAATCGCCTCGCAGGGACATTCATTCCTTTGAAATATTTACTGGTGCATATCGACACACTAATTACTAGTGTTATTCGGTTGTATCCCGGCTAAGAAGTACTTTCGGGTCGTCTTGCGAGTATAGTATCTAAGATTCCATTTGGCAACAATACTTATTTCGATGCTCCAAAGGGACTAAATGCCATGTTGCGTACTTGGTGAGCCGGAGTAAATTCTGAGACGGTACATTAAGTTACATGTTTAAGTTTCAAGAATTTCAATGTAGTATAATCTTTGTATACTTCACATATGTCTATGTACCTCACAATGTGAATCTGAAGCATACCAAATAATAACAATTTAATAAACATTGTTGTCACGGAAATAATTACGAATACGGACACCATAAGGTCTCATCAAACCAAAACTTTTATTATGTATCGATGCAAACGACTAAGCATACATTTGAACAAGCTATTGCACCATAATGCAGTTTCAGACACGCGTCTGTTAGTTACATTATCAGTGGAGCGTTCCCAGCCATCGATCTACACACATTGTCAGGGGCGTGGGTGGCTAGGCCTTTTTGAAGTGTACGCACCCACCTGCGGGGAATAAAACGCGTTCGTTCAAATATATAGTAAACGAGGCTCTATCTAATGTACTTTCTAAGCTGTTATCGTCTCATGAATTCAAAATATACGGCCTGAAAACACTTTACCCCCATTATCCCTATGCTTTTATTTAATTATTAGCCTCCTAATATGTTTTGCTTTCGAAGACGAATTGTACGCACGGGTGTATTTTGCGTAACGGCAGCTACGCCACTGGTTTTTGAAAACAACTCTGTAATTATGTTTCATAAGAAGCAGCAGGCAATTATAAACCTACATTCACTGACTTGTGGATTTTAGGTCTCATGATAAAACATGAAAGTGACAAGTAAAATAACAAGAAAAACCGGAAACAGCTACAATACTACATAACTATAAATGCAACTTATCGAACTAATACCAACCCATATATCCGATACGTGTACTATTCACTCACGTAAACCATTGTAACAATTTCGAGCTTTTCCAACTTCACTTTGTACGACTTAGACTGAGCGGAAATCACGTGATGTCGATATATTAAATACTCACCTCTGATTGGCTACTGAATAGCTACTTCCCACGAAAACACTTGTAAGTTATAATGCGCACTGTGAAATGGATGTTTAACACTATAAAAAAACAGTAAGTTTTAAATACCAACTGTGATGACTGATAAGGCGATGTACTTGTAACCCAATGTACTAATGTGCAAGTGCATTGTGATCATTGTGTGTATAACATACAACAAATACATGTATGTCCGTAGCGAAATGGAGATTAAATATGTATTGACAATAGTCTTCGTAGAAATCTGTAAAGAAATACAAGTTATGTCGACTTGAAGTTTCAAATGCAGGCTATTTCGGTCGTCAGCAGTAGCTGTATAACATTGATTTTGACCTAAATTTTTTACCAACCAAATGTTGTCCTCGAAGCGCGCTTTTTAAAATCTGACCAATCATATGTTCACACAAGAGGCACCAAACGGGATTTTTTTCTCCCAAGAGGCACCATGGAGACGGTGTTTTGTATGTGGCGTTTCCTGTAGCTACGTATTCTCTCTCTTTTCGTAAGATGTGCGTTCGTTAGCAGTTCGATATTTGCCGGATGTAGTTAACATGTTTAAGCATGTAAAAATGAGCCTGCTAAGACAGATCCATGATTATAGTTTGTCGATATATATATACGAGTTAATGTTTGTAAGGATTTATTTTTCATGTTGCAATAAACGTTATTTCATTTAACATACCGGAAGACATTTTTCTATGCCGTTTATATTTTTTAAAGATAGTTCTATTTGATGCTTGCATAGCCATACTGATTGAAATGCAAGCATGTACCGTCACTGTACTCTTTGTGTGATATTGCTGATGCTTATAACGCGTGTTTTCTCTTTGTGTGATATTGCTGATGGTTATAACGCGTGTTTTCTCTTTGTGTTGCAGGGGTACGTTTCTGTGTGGAAGGATTTAAAAAGGAAACGGTCTATTTATGACAATAAAAAGTACTAAGCTGAAATACTTACATCTACGAAAATGTTTTGCGAGTATAGTATCTAAGATACCATTTGGCAAGAAATTTATTCTAGTCGTTTAAATCATATTTCCATGCTTCAACGGAACTAAATGCCATGTCTCGTACTAGATGAACTGGCGTAACTTCTGAGACGCTACATTATTTATCATCGGGGTAAGTGCCAGTGTCATAAGGCATGTCTTCTTCTTCTTCCAGTTGTGATGCAGGGTCACGTCATAAAAAGTATTTTTTTACTTCATTCGCCGCAATTTTTAAGTCAATAGGGGAGATAACTATAGCACATGCGTTCCGTAGTCCGGACCATGGATTAAAGCTATAACCTCTCCTTTTCTTTATTTACTACACATTGGGGTGCTTTCGGCATTTTATTAGTCGACGGACATTGTGGAAATTTTGACAACAAATTTGAAGAATTTAGACAAAAGAGGTTGACACAGACCTGATATACTCAGCGGGATGCCAAGGTTGTTCATTTTATTATTTATATAATGACTGAGATTTGATTGGTACGTGTACGATTGCTGTAATATCGTTGATTTGAATTCACATGTGTCAAACGTTTTCAAGAGTATGATCATGATGGTCAATGATGTTGAACCAACAGTGAATAAAATGATTTCATTTATTTCTGATTATTGTCACAATTTGACCATGCTCGTATGAGACACATTAAGTATAGTTATATTTGTTTTATTCTTTGTGAAGTACATTAAGTGGAAGGGGTGTGCACCTTTAGGGCTGCAGTTAAACTTAAACACCAGTCGTGTGTTCAGTACAGTAAGGGTACTGTTCGGTAAAGGCGTTTGCGGCTAACGTATTATCACATTTACAATTTGGTTCCCGTTTGGTGTGAATGTTATATGGTGGGTCAGGGATACAAGCAAAACAGTTATTTTTTCGTGACTGTTGGCCATAACTGAACACAAGGCAGTATGGTACTCTACCATCTGAATTGAAGTAAATCAAGTGGAAAAAGTGTGCCCGTTGTGGTTCTCGAACTCACGATCCCCTAAACACTAGTACGGTTCTCTCCCAACTGAGCTAACCGGGCGGCTGTCTGGCCCCACACCACTACACTCCTCCTCCATCCGGCATTTGAGGCTCAACCACATTAGGCAGTCAAACACCACTGCCCCCATTGAAGTAAATCAAGAGGGAAAAGTGTGCCCGATGTGGGGCTTGAACCCACGACCCCCTTAACACTAGCACGGTGCTCTACTGACTATGCTAACTGGGCGGCTGTCTAACCCCACACCACTACAGAATTCTGATCTAACCAAGCATCCCTCATCACTACACTCGGCAGCACGGCTTACCCAAATATACCCAAATACTCTTAAAATAACCCCTTAAAATATACCCAAGTACGTTATTAAGAACCATTATATTGACATATTTTTATCCCAAATTGCCAACAGATTGTTAATTGAGCAATTTTTGCAATATTGTTTCAAATATGTTGAAGTGTGACCCAAATTGTTGGTAAATTATTACATTCCATATATTCATTTAAAAGCATACATATATTTCTACATAAAAGGACAAATAAAGTTGTATTAGGGCATTGAAACCTCATTTGGGTATAACTAGTGGGTAATTGGGTACATACCGTCCATGTTTATGCCTCTGTAATATTAATAATTATTTATATTTTATACTACTTTATCCATTATAACCATTTAAAAACATATATTTCCATATATATATATAATGACCGTATTTTGGTAAATCTTAGTGTATTTGGGTAAATCATGCCACCCACTACCCTTCATCAACTTCTGTCATCTGAAGCTAAACCACCACAGTCGTCCAACATTGCTGCCTTCATTGAAGTAAATTAAGGGGAAGATATGGTAACCTACATACAGAGCTAATTAGGTGGCCGTCTTCATCATTTCAGGATTTTGGCTCAATCATTGACACTCCTTGATCCTAGACTTGCATTCTAGGATTACAGGATTTCCCTAACTGACAGCCCTATCCGTTGACAATATAGGAGTTCCACTTATTGCTGAATCTTCAGTCATTTTGATAATTTTTGGCAAGATTTTACCATTTTATAGCCAAAATACCTAGAATTTAGAGATAAATTAACCCTTCAGTCAGAATCCTAAGGGTCAAACTGCAGCTTTTTGGGAATTCCAGGGGTCAAAGAGTTAACCCCAGGGTCAAAATCAAATTGAACCCCTGGTATAGACCACAATCATAGGAGTTAGTGTGACATAGTGACACTTATTGTACTTGTATATTATTCAGCAATTGTCACTAATATTTTTTTAAAATCCGAACCATAAATGTGAGTTTAACAGATTTTTGCTTCTGTATAATTTTCAGAAAAAGGCATGACACTTCTAGTGAAGATTCTGACAGTTCTGATGATGATAAAAGAAACAGAAATACCGGTAGACATTCATCTGACAGAAGATCGCAGAATTTCAGTTTTGAGGGTACAAGTAAAAAGGTCAAAGGCGGTCGAAATGTAAAGGACGCAGGTCATGACTCAAGTACAGATTCCTTGCGTAACCAAGGTCGGCATCAATTTTCCTCTGATAATGACAGTAGCCCCGCAAAAAAGTCAGTTGTCTCGAAAGTTGAAAAGGCAAATGCTTCCGGTGGTGTAAGGGATCGTGAAAAGGGCAGTATGTTTGACCGTAGGGGTCAATATGATACGGTCACTGGAAATCAAAGGTCAAATAGGAGAGATAAGAGGTTTATGGATGCACCACAAGAAAAAGGTTCCAGGAGAGGATCTTTGTCTCCAGTAGGTCAAAGGTCGGATTACCGACGACAGAATAGATCGGTCAGTAGAGAAAGAGATGGCTACAAAAGTTCACGTAGTCCAGAGAGGAGCACAGGAAGATATAGTTCTGTAAAAGGTCAAGGAAGGAGATCAGGGTCACCTGCCAGAGATCAGAGGTCGCCTGCAGGCTCTAGAGGGCCAGGCTGGAAAGAACAGGGTCAAAAAGATAAATTTGATAATAAAAATAGGGGACAAAATTACAAAAATGATCAGAGGAGGGGAAGATCATTCGAAAGGCAAAATGAAGACAATGGAAGTCTGAATAGATCACAAGATAGGGGATTATCCGAGAGAAATAGAAGGAGGTCTAAATCACCAGTGGGCAGAAGGACTAGAAATGATTCGGATGCAAGTTTTGAGAAGACAGCTGTAACACCGGAGCCTATGTCTTCAGGTAGGGGTCTAAAGCATCAACAAAAGTCTCAAAGGAGACTTGATAAGAATGACCGCCACCAGAGTTCCCTTTCTCCAGTCAGGTCACCGGAATTCGATAGAGGTCAAAGGTCAGTGTCTCCAAGACAATCCAGGAATGTGCAAGATGATAGATCTCTGGCTTTCAAGAAGAAGAAAAGTGTTGCTCAGTCTGCATCTCCAGTTAAGTCAAAAAGTTCAAATGAAAAACAGCAAAGGGCGGGTAAATCTAGAGAGCAAAGGATTCCAAGTGATGTAGATAGTGATGAGGGTATTGAACGAATGTCGGATATATCAAAGAAAAGTAAAGGAAAGAAGAAGAAAAAGATTACTGAAAAAGACGATTCTTTGGAAAGAAGTTTTGAAAGATCTAAAAAGCTGCTTGAAAGTTCTACTGATTTCGATAATGCTGAACCAGAGGAATTAAGTGATGCAATCAGCCCATTAAAGAGTCAGAAAAGGTCGAAGAGACAAAGAGAAATGTCAGAATCAGACGACGTTGTACCAAAAAAATTGAAGAAATCTAAAGACAGTGGTAGCAAGAGGTCTAAAAAGAAGGTAAAAAAGTCATTGTCAAGGTCACCAAGTCCTGTTAGAAGGTCACGTGGCAGGAACAGTTCAAGGTCATTGGATAGATCATTTGGCAGAAATCACGATATGACTAAGTTTGAGAGTGAGCCGGAGAGTGGGGAGATTACAGACTCCGAGGAAGAAGAGGCTGAGCAAGGGAGACAATCCATGAAGAGTTTCATTAATGTAAGTGTAAAGCCATTTTTTTCAGTTTAAGGTAGGGGTGGGACGATTAATCGATGCATCACGATGCATAAATCTTGCGTCATTGTCGCATTTATGAGAAATGACCCCTAAAAATTATTTGTGTACATCCAGGTGGATGCAATTTCTTGAAGAATGAAATCACCTCAGGTTGTTTACCTTACAACAGCGATTTTCTGAAAATGTGCTTTCACTTTCATAATTACATGCAGATTGTGTCATACATTAAGCACATAAGTGTAGATTCGATTAAGCGTATAAGTCATAATAATGACCCCCAATATTTGGAACAACCCTCGGATATGAAAACCAGGGTATTGCAATGACCCCCAATATTTGGAAACGACCCTGGCCTCAGATATGAAAACCAGGGTAATTTGCAATGACCCTCAATTTTAAAAGTCCAGAGAAAACACTGTATATTTGTTTCGTCTTCAGAAGCCTAATAGTGACGATGGGGTTTTAAACAATGAAGATGATCGTGCTTCAAATCATTCGAAGAAATTTACGAGGAAGCGAGAGAAAACTGGTGCAGACAAACGAGACGTCGGGAAAACACAACCGGAGAGAGACCGAGGCAGCAAGAGGTGATTCTTTGAAATAACCCTCCCAAGGGATTTTAAAATTTATTTCGAACGAGTTAAAGATATTTGGGACTACAATTCAACAAATCGGCATAATTATTTTAATCATAATTTTAAAGTGTATTCTCGAATTAATTACCTTCAAAAGGAAATTAACCCCGAAAAACTTATCTCAAGAGATTTTTGGATCCTTCAATATTGAACTAATTCATTCTTTGTGTACATGGGCACACAATATTCTGTTTGTTTATATCGTAAGATGTGTGTTTATGCTTCACGCATCAGTAATCCTTCTTAGTCTGTGTGGTTCGTCTTCTTATTTGTTTACGAACATTGATGAACCTGATGAATATTCATGTGATGTTGTGTCTTCATTTATAGTGAAATTCAGGGCCCGTATTCACAAACGTTTTAAGACTGAGACTTATAGACTTTAAAATGGTAAATTTTCATTTTGTTCCTACGTAATTGTTACACACTATATTTTGATAAAACATGGCAAAAGTGTAGAGTGAGTAACAAGAAATATTCAGGCAAAAATGTACTCGTTTATATACAATGAAAACGAAATGCTTGTAAATTCAGTTTTGGCAATTTTTAAGTCTAAGTCTGAGATTCGGTCTTAAAACGTCTGTGAATACGGGCCCTGATGCTCTTGGATAACAGTGCTTAACCAATGGGGTCTGTAACAATGTCTACTTTAACTTTGTGTTCGTCTATACTGTAATATACAGTATACAAGTGAAAGTGAAAGTAGAAATTGTTACAGACCCCTTTGTGCTCAACAGACTAGAGGAAGGAAGTGTTTGCTCCTGTTTGAAATTAACACAGTGTGAAGTTATAAACATAAGTATGTAAAATTTAAATATTTTCAGGAAAGTACCGGACATCAAGGAGCCCTCGCGTTCTCCGGGGCCCCCTCAAGCGGCCAAGAAGCCCAAGCCAGCTGATAGTGGTATTGCAGCCCTTACTGGAAGGACTGGGGGTGCTTATATACCCCCGGCTCGTCTGAGAGCCATGCAAGCCAAAATCACCGATAAGTCGAGGTAAATAAACAACAATGCTTCCGTTCATGTACAGGTTGATTTGATGGTAGCAGTGAGATTAATCTTTTTGCCGAAATTTTGCTTGATGGGGGAAAATCGTGAGTACGGTTTCAGTGCTATTAACAACCTTTTTCTTGCATGCCAGACCGGGTTTTCCCGTGTTTACACCGGTGCCGGAAACTCCATCTTACACCCCATGTCACATAATGACGTCACATGACATCGAATAATAACTTGAATTTGTAAAATAGTATGTTACTATAAAAAAAAAATCCTCGGGTAACTGTTTATGCGGTCACTTGGCATAGTCTCTTAACTGCTAAATCAGTAACCCTCATGCCTCGGATATTTCTATCTGTACCGGAAGCCCGTGAATGATTCTTATATTATCAGGGCTCTAGAAATCCACTAACCCCACGTCCCAGACTAGTCTAATGCTGAATCGAGCTACAGTGTGTTTTTTCAGGCCTTTTTTTCCCTCACTCAAAAGTATGTTTTTTTCCCCTATTCTCCGTTAAAATGCCCCTCCTACACTCAGTCTGATGAACATATTGTGTACTCCATCTAGGAACAGACTGTCTGAGTACTCTTTGGATGCTCTTATGATAATTTGCTTGCATGGTGATATGAGTGACAGAGATGTTGCCAGTATTGTTGATATTTTTAGTCAGAAAGATAGAAACATTGACCTGTAATGAAACTAACTAATCTGTTAGCATATTTACATCACTGCAACACTGAAGTGTAGTGAATACAGACATAGAAATGTATACTTTGTTATGCACATTATTTTCCCCCTATTTTCCCCTATCAAAGGGCCCCATCAGCATTCCCCTAGAAGTGAAAATAAACACTGCGCTACCAACAGTTGAGTTGAAGTTAGTCCCGGACAAGTCTGTTTTAAAGCTATCCCACATCAGCAATTGTTCTGTTGGAAAGTTTCATTTTAATTACATACATCTGATCTAATTTTTTGAATGACAAAAATATTTCTTCAGTGAATTTTTAATGTATTGATATGTAGCTCTTATTTATCCTTAAGAATTTATAATACATTTTTTACTTCTTCGGAACGTCGAAAGTATAATTTGTTCATCTATTGATATGTTATCCTATAGAATTTGTAGTAAATTCTGGACTTCGAAACATCAAAAGTTGTATAATTTTGTTTATCTATTGATATGTTATCCTTTAGAATTTGTAGTCAATTCTGGGCCCATATTACAGAAGCATCTTAAGTATATCTTAAATATTTTCACTTAAAAGTTCAAACTTTAAATGGATGTAATTCGAAAACCACATTAAAAAGGTTTCGTCTTTTTTATGGTAATGACAACAACATATTAATACTATTCATTTATCACTCTTGATTTGACCATATATAGCCTGTATGTGAAATAAACCAGTTAAGTAAATGTAATTTTAAGGATAAGGATACGATTTTACTAAAAATGTTTCTGTAATATTGCTCCCTGGGCTTCGGAAAATCGTAAGTTGTATAATTTTGTTTCTCTATTGTAGCATCGAGTTTCAGCGGATTTCGTGGGAAGCCTTGAAGAAAAGTATCAACGGTTTGGTGAATAAAGTTAACGTCGCTAATATTGAAAATATTGTCCGTGAAATATTTCAGGAGAATATAGTCAGGGGCATGTAAGCGTATTCTTCTTACTTTCATGTGTTAGCTGTCATAGCCGTTACACAGTTATATTCATAATGCCAAAAAAGTATATTTATGTCTCCCAATTTGAATGTAAAAATTCTCGATCGCTCGCAATTCGGGATAACATATTGTTAGTTATTGTGTCTGTCCAATACAAAATCTTGTACTCTTTGTACTCCATGGCAAGGTTTTCTAATTATTTGATGATTTCATGTATCTAGGTATTAGACCATGACCCAGTTTAAAGGTACATAGTCTTGTTGTTTTGACAAAATATCCTCCGTGATAAATCGGTGGTAATTTACCTCATACAGATGTACAGTACTGTATTGTCACATGTTTACCAAAATTACAATTTCAAGCGTCCGATATCGATATTTTCTCTCCTGACCTTAGTGCCGAGTTAGCGCCAGCATAGGAAATACCTGTATCGTACTCGTGTTTTGCGGTTTCAGGAAAAGTTTTAAGAAAATTTACAATGCAATGTTTTAGAGTATGGCAATAATACGCCATTTTTCTTAAAATTATTACGTAGCATATTTTGATAGAAATTCTGACTATCTACCTTTAACTGGATTTAACGTATTTTTACAGAGGGTTAATGGCACGCTCCATCATACAGGCACAAGCAGCTTCGCCAACGTTTACCCACGTGTACGCAGCTCTGGTCGCCATCGTCAACACAAAGGTTGGTTTGCTTTATGACATCAGGCTTCGTATTCACAACAAAACTAGAGTCCATCGTACACTCAAAACTTAATTCAGTTCAAATTTGGTTTTAGGCTAGCTATTAATGCATGTGTTTTTGAAGAGTTAGGAGCTGAATAAAAGTTTTCAAGTTTGAAAAATATCCACATTCATGCTTAGGTTAATGAAGAGGGGTTCTAAAGTTCTGGATTAATCCGGAAATCCGGATTTAGGGGCTCCAGGGTCACTTTTAGATCGATGTAAATCTGATGATTTTGGTAGGGGGTAGGGGTTGAATCGCGACTGGTACGAAACGTTTTTGTGTACGAATGCATTTCGATAGTCTAGATCATCATACGCCTGTGTCTGGTAATTCTGGGTCATTGAAGCTTCGATCAGAGAGCTGAGTGATTGAGATCAGGCAAATCTTCTTAAGTATTGCAATATATCGTGGTACACTTCAGATGTATCCTGGCTGGCTCCCTTGTTCTTGAGTAGGCAATTAATTAAGTAAAATTCGATATTAATGTTCCTGCTGTCATATTTATTCTCTGTGTTATAATTTGTATTTGCTATTAATTTGTATTTCATCCGTAAAATTCTTTTTAGTTGAAATAGGAAACCAGCCCTGCGTTCAGTTAAGGTATTTGGTTCCCCATTGGCAGGCAATGTGATGCGATGGGCCAGGGATACAAAACAAAATGTTCGCCACTGTTAGCCGTAACTGAAAGCAGGGCAGCTTTCTTATCTGGAACAAAACAGAAGGATATAATTTTCATCTGATGCACATAGTTTAGTTTTTTTGATGAAAATTACATAAAAGTTTCGATGTATACCCGGCCTTGAATTCATGCTTACATAACGTCATTGATAATTAAGTGTTCTAATAAGAAATACCATAATGTTATTTTAGCATTGAACTGCAAGATTTTGTCAGCAAGTACTAATGTTACAACAGTATGAGTCGATTTCTGCGGATTTCTATTTATATGCAACTTTATCATTTTTGCTAACTTTCGGAATTCATTTCACTACAAAATATAAAAATTCTGGTGAAAATTTATGCAAGGTGAGGTTAAAATACCCGGTACGTCTGATATTATTGACACTTTGTTGCAGTGTGAATTGAATACTTCACACAATCCATGGAATAGTATATAAGCTTCTTTTGTGAAATTTACTGAAGAACTTGCAAGCTCAAAGTGATATTCAGTATTTGAGCGTGTTTGCCAATGTATACGTCTTTTTATTACAAAAATGTTTGTATCGAAGAATTTCTGCACTAAATATCAATTGCTGTCTTAAATAAATTGTTTTTATAATCACCAGTTCCCGCAGAATGGAGAGTTGATTCTTCGCCGACTGATTTTACAATTTCGCCGAGGATACAAGAGGAACGACAAAAGCATTTGTCTATCGGCGACAATATTTATTGCTCACCTAGTCAATCAACAAGTTGTAAGTGATTAATATTCGCTTGTATGTTTATTAATATATGCTGCCATTTTGTTTACTAGTGAACGACTGTAACCAAACTATGAAAACATGTTTTACAAAGTAATGACCAATAAACATAGCATACAAAATAATGATATACTCGTCTGATTTTGAATTGACTGTAGTTTGTTTCAAAACTGAAGTATAACACTGTTAAAAGCTGCAATTTACTTCATTAGTATATACGACAGTTTTTGTTGTTTAAATCAAATAATCATTGAAATGTTCGCAGATTTGACAAAGTCACGAAAAACATCAGTTGCCTTAGTTTTCCTTGTTCACTGAAGACAAGTATATATGATTATCTTTAGTTTTGGTCGGCCAGGCCATTCTTTGCATCCCTGTCCCCTTACGTATGTACCCTTGCGCCTCCTCAAATGCCTCATGTTTTATGAACTGCTGTTTTCTCTGAGGTCTGTGTGGAGAGGCATTGTCTTATGCATGTGGCGTTCCCTGTAGCAACTTATTTTCTCTCTCTTTTATGTAATAAGCTTACTTTATACAGTAGGAGGGCATTGGTGCTGGTCTCAATCCATTTGTTAGCACGAGATTGTCCATGGCCAACATGTCTCTTGTTTGAAATAAGTTGTTCGATTCCCGGTCGCGGCAGGTCATACCCTTCCATGAAAATTTGACAAAAATGTCGATTTTCCTCCTCATGTGGAGAATTGCCGGCTCCTTGTGGAAGGGTAAGTTAGTACTGGTTAGATTGTAGTCCAGGAAAAATTGGTTAGGTGAACCGGCCGCCGTATATAACTGAAATATCGTTGAGAAACGCCGTTAAACCCGATGAAACAAACAATTGAATAAGTTGTCTGTCGTTCATATGTCGGATAAATAAGGATCAATGATATTATGACAATTCTGTCAGATAATAATGAATGATCCAATGTTAATCCTTTTTAAGTTAAGCCACACAACTATACTATGTGATGATTCTGCTAATATAACTGACCTGTTGTTTGACAAACCATGTATTGTTGCGGGTTTTTTAATGCGCCGAAAAAAATTGTTCACCATGGTTGACAATTTAGAGAATGTTAAGAGATGTTCGTGATGATATTGCTTTTATCCATCATCCATTTCATAAATCATAGACTTGTTACAAAGCCTTTCATTGGTTGATACCAGAAAAAAAGCTTAGCGACAGACATCTTGACCAATCAAAATCTTTGATAGAATCATTGTAGTTGATTGTAGAGAACCAAAACACATCAGAGGAATTCAATAGCTGTGAATTTTTATAAAAAATGTTGTTCTTTAACACAGATGGTAAATAAGATGACATTGAAAAAAAATGTATATAATTATAATTTCCGTCTTTTTTTTACCTCGGGCTACTAACATAAACATCTCTGTATGTGATATCAGGGGTTCCATTTGACCCTTGAGTTGACCTTTTGGCCCCTGAAATTTCCAAAAAGCCACAATTTTGACCCTCAAGATTCTGGCTGAAGAGTCTTTTTTTCTCTAAATTATAGGTATTTTGGTTTTAAAATAGTAAAATCTGGTAAGAAATTATCAAAATGTCCCTTGAGATTCAGCCCCTAGTGGAACCCTTGGATGTTTCATGATTTTGTTGTGTATAGATAGTTCCCACATTTACAATATTTACCTCCCTTGTTCTGAATTGTCGGCCATATTGATAGGCAAATTTCCTTAAAGTTTATAGGGAATATAATGTAAACGATGATAAAATAATTGGACTTATTCATTATGCTCATGTGGGCAGTTGGCTCAGTAAGTTGAAGCAAAAAGTAGTTGTCACATACAAATTCTTATATGTGCTAATCAGTTTTGCCTATCAAAATGGCTGATGATTAAGAACAAGGGAGGTAAATATTGTACATGTGGGAACTATCTATTTCTGGTGTAAACATTGTTGATTTCTATCTCAGGCTCATGAAGTTCTTTCCCTGGAGATTCTTACATTGCTCATGGAGACGCCCACCGACGACTCGGTGGAAGTTGCCGTTGGCTTCCTGAAGGAATGCGGTCAGAAGCTTACTGAGGTGTCGCCACGGGGAATCAATGGTATAGCATCCACGCAGGGATTATTAATTTTATCAGATGTAACTCAGTTTTATGAAGTTTATTACTGAGTTATGTCTGGTTATTTTGTGAGGAAATCCTGCCTTCAATTCGTCATTGGGAGATGTATAATTATGTTGCCTGGTAACGTAATGTTTACCAGGCCATTTAAGTGAAGTTTAAGGTTTTTTTTGTGTACATATGTCAGTTTAGCTTGGTTGTGTGCAAAGATCTGCCAAGCTAGGGTGATATTGTGCATAGAAGCAGGTACGAGCCTTTACGTTGAGGAAGCTGGAGCACCCGACATATTGGTACATTGTGTTTTCACTTTGTGCCTAGAGAACGCAATTCGATACCAACCAGGTGAACTGAAAAATGACAAAAATAGCTGAACAGGAAGTGCTTGGCCTGGTCACTGGTACCGGGCTTCACACAGGCACTGGCTATTTGTCATCATCTGGTTTCCGGCACCTAGCTTCGCCATGATCATCTTGAATCACTTCAAGATTTCTGGATAAGTACATGTACTTGTAATGGTACATTTTTGAAACGTTGCAAAGTAAGTATTGCCTTAGTGTGGAAGTTAGAGAAAAAACACAAATGACATAAAAAAATTATGGATATTTTGTTGTTGGGTGTACATTCAACACAACTCGTGTCATGTTTTAAAAGCCTTGATTGAAGTTCAAGTGAAATTTGGAATGACTAATTTGATCATTCTGGTGGAGAAGTTTTTCTATTTTAATTTTTATGCAAACAATGAAGATATATTCTCCCATTCAAGTCTTGCTTACAAATACAGTCGGACTTCGTTCACATTCGAATTCATCGGGTCCGAAATTTTATTTTGAATAATACATTCATTTTGAATAGCCCGTTTCAATTCTATGTGCCTAAGATACATCGGGACCTGATATTTATTTCGAATAATACATGGTTTCGAATAGCCCGTTTCAATTCTACGTGCTTAAGATACATCGGGATCTGATATTTATTTCGGATGATACCGATTATTCGGATAGAAGGTGATCGAAAAAACGAGGTCCGACTGTATTTATGTTAGTTTGTTACATTTACTTGAAATCTAAATGAAGGCTAGTGGCTTTAATGTTTTCCAGAAATGTTCTTCCTTCTTTGTTGCTGGTGAACTATAAACTCTCTATGTGTTTTCTGTGAGGTTAAATGTGATTAATTTATACCAGTCTGTTCTAGTTTTCATTCAGCCTGGACATTTTAGACTCATGTTTTTTTATTATCATCATAATCTGGTCCATTTTATTGGAATAATAAAAGTTATATTATTCAGCTTTTGCACTATTTGGAGAAAACTTAAAATTTCAATTTTAAGCATTTTTGTGATTTTTTTTTATTATGGTCAAATGTTAAGTGTGTTTGTGACAAATAATGCTGAAAGTGCTGAATGCATACTTTACATAATAGCAAGCTAGTTGTTCATCTCTTGTATAGATAGTTCCCACATCTACAATACTTACCTCCCTTGTTCTTAATCATCCACAAATTTGATAGGCAAAATTGATAAGCACTCATAAGACTAATTCCGAAATATGTGATAATTGAGAAAATACCAAGAGAATTTGCATATGACAACCACTTTTTCTTCAAATTTCTGAGCCAACTGCCCACATGAGCATAATTAATAAGTTATTTTTATATATCTGATTATTTTATCATCGTTTACATTATATTCCCTATAAACATTAAGGAAATTTGCCTATCAAAATGGCCGACACTTCAGAACAAGGGAGGTAATTATTGTAAATGTGGGAACTATGTATTGGAGCTTACTAGGAGATGAAAGGAAAAATACTATATCTGCATATGAACAGGGGTGTCACTAATTCTTGAAGTTGCAGGGTAAAAATAGGGACGGGGAGGAGTCTGGGGGTACCCCCCCTTAAATATGATTATTCATACAAGAAAAGAAGCCGGTCGATGATGCTTAAGTAGCTGGGTAATATTACCGACTCCCAGCTCTTATTGACACCCCTGTACAAAGATGTGGGGCCGGGATTATAGCGAATACTAACACTTGGCACTCAAATCGCCACATTTACACTTCTGGGGCTGATTTGACTTGTATCCAGTGTGTAAAATGATCTTAAATGTGTGCTGAATAGTTATTATGGCACATGTTCTTAAAGATTTGAGTTCAATATGAGATCTGGGGGTAATTATGGAGTCTAAGCGTGAAGTGTGGCACTGAAACCCAATAACCGCTCCCATGTCTCATTTATAATTACCGTAAACTCTCAAAGAAAATCATACATAAAGAATATACAGCACGCATTTGACATTTTCATGGTTTTTCATCAGACTAATACAAGTGAATTGTGCGATTTGAATGTAAGTATCCATTATAATCCCTGGCTCTGATTTAAACAATTTCAAGACTAGGAGTTGTATTGTACATAATTTCAATAATTTGAATTGCGTAATAACATGTCTATTATTTTCATTTTCAGCCATCTTTGAGAGATTGCGCAACATACTACACGAGGGTCAGATTGATAAACGTGTACAGTATATGGTAGAAGTGATGTTTGCTGTGAGAAAGGACCAGTTCAAGGTAAGGCGTGGTATTTGTTTACTGATCAATACATCCATTTTTAGATGAATATCTTCGCCAAACGATTAGGTACAATTCTGAAATATTGAGCGCAAAGTTGGCAGACTTATGTAAATACAATGTAGTCAAGTCCTTTGTCGTTCTTATGTTAGACGGAACAGTCCCATTTTCATGGAAATGTGTTCGTTTTAAAATTTCATAAAATGTGACTTTTTCCTTCATGTATTTTGCTCCGTCTGGTTTACAGTAGAACTGATTTGAACTCCATGAATTCATAATCTTGAGTTCATGAATTCATAATCTTGAGTTCATGAATTCATAATCTTGAGTTCATGAATTCATAATCTTGAGTTCATCAATTCATAATCTTGAGTTCATGAATTCATAATCTTGAGTTCATGAATTCATAATCTTGAGTTCATGAATTCATAATCTTGAGTTCATGAATTCATAATCTTGAGTTCGTGAATTCATAATCTTGAGTTTGTGAATTCATAGTCTTGAATCTGTGAATTCATGATTCACAAATTATTATGAATTTGTTAAAAAAAGTGAATTTGTGAAATGGAAAATGTAAATTTGTGAAGTTGAAATTGTGAATTCATGAATTAGTAATGTGGAAATCTTGAAATAGTGACTTGCCTAGTAACAAAATATTGAAGTTTGAATGTCCCCGCCGGTCTTTAGTACTTTTAGCTATGCTGTAGGTACTTTTTGATAGTATTGATCAGTCTTTGTCCAGCGTTTATCTTTCTGTATATTTACAATGTTTAAATCTCATAAACAGGGTTTAAAAAAAGTGAATATTTGTTTTATTAAGAACACTCCCACGCAGAAGTAAACTATTGGTCCATTAGCGACATAGATGGATAGAAATTTTAGAAAAATATTAAAATTCAAACTTTGTGAACAAACTTTTTTAACACCCTGTATATCGGAAACAATTGAGCCCAACATGCTTTAATTCCAATAACTGGTTACCGTGACAACCAAAGGTATATCTCATCTGAAACCTGTGCTGGTAATATAAATAGTTGGTGAGAAGATTGTTGAATGTTCTATAACTAGATGTAAGAATTCTAGGTCGAAGTCAATCAATGCTCGGAATTTAAATCATTTTATTGAAATTAATTTAATTTTATTAAAATTGCCAGAGAGCAGGACTGGTTTTTTTTAATTTTTCATATTTTTGTGTTTTTTTTACATGTTCAAAGCAGTTTCCTCAAATTTGGCGAACCGTTTCCATGGTAACTGTTTTTCCATGTTCAGTAATTTTCATTATTTTCTATTCTTTGACTAGGATTTCGCAGCAATTGCTGAAGATTTAGATTTGGTGGAAGAGGAGGATCAGTTTACTCATCTTCTCACCCTTGAGGATGCTGTAAATGGAGAGGAAATTCTAAGTATGTGGTGTACAGTATTCAAGGGAGTGATTAAGTGTGCGATGGGGTGTCAATTTGGGTTTTTTGAATGTGCAGTATTCACAGTAGTGATTTCTCTCATAAATTCCATTATATATATGCAGGTATATCGTTCAGAACTAGTGGGCTTGGATTTCTTACATATTCATGTATATTGTATATTTTTTTAGGTGGGGGGGAGTGTTGGTAACTTATGAAACTTCAGTCAATGGCTTTAAACAATGGTGTATGTAAAATAAGTTGAAAAACATGCGTTATTTTCTTTGATCTGTGTGTAATTGGTGCTATGCAGTTGTGTATGATTTGTTTAAAGAATAAGGTAATATTTATGCGGAAATGTAATTGTTTCGATATTTTCTGTGTACATGTATGTGTCATATTAACGAGTTATTAATTAATTATTTCTGAGATAAGTGTGTCAATTAATTATCCCAATGTGTGTGGAAATTCAATCAACGCCACTGAATTGGATATAAGCAAAGTTGGATCATACTCATTTCTTGGTGGATCATTTTTGATGAGTCAACAGTTCGTAGAACAGGCATGAGAATTTTCTGCGGATTCGCGGAAACCCACGGATTTGACGCTTGAAAGGGCTGTTTTCGAGACAGTTTAAGCCATCTTAGATGCTTAAAAGCCAGGAGCTTCAGCAGCCCCCTGGACCTCTTTGCCAAATTTTCAGCTGATTTTGAATTTTGCATTCTCATGCTTGATCAAAGGACTTGTGCTTCCCCTTTGATTTCCGACTTGAAGGATAACCAATTGTGTGGTGGACAGTGGAAATATGTGTGTCTGCACTGATATGTGTATAGATGGCAGCATGCATGATTACGGATGGACGTGAGTGAAGAGATTTACTGATATGTCTCAGAATTGTGCTAAGTCACCAGAAATGGTGTTTAATCACAGATAAGTTTGAAGTCATCAGAAATTTTATCTCATAAAAAAGTGTGAAGTCATCAGAAATTGTGAAGTCATCAGAAAATTTATCACAGATAAGTGTGAAGTCATCAGAAATTGTGAAGTCGTCAGAAATTTTATCATAGATAAGTGTAAAGTCGTCAGAAATTGTGAAGTCGTCAGAAATTTTATCACAGATAAGTGTGAAGTCATCAGAAATTGTGAAGTCATCAGAAATTGTGAAGCCGTCAGAAATTTTATCACAGATAAGTGTAAAGTCATCAGAAATTGTGAAATCAGCAGAAATTTTATCACAGATAAGTGTGAAATCAACAGAAATTTTATCATGGATAAGTGTGAACGAAGCGGAAAATTTTACCACAGATAAGTGTGAAAGAAGTGGAAATTTTATCACATAAATGTGAAGGCATCAGAAATTGTGTCACAGATATTGTGAAAGAAGCAGAAGTTTTGCCACGGAGAAGTGTGAAGCCATCAAAATTTTTATCACAGATAAGTGTGAAGTCATCAGAGTTTTTGTCTAGCCTCAAGTTTGGAAACATGAAAAATTAATAGAATTTCCTCAAATTAGTTTGAAGACATCAGAAATGTGTGTTGTACCAGTGTTAGTGTTAAAATCTGGAAATTTATTGTTTCACCTCAAATTGTTTGTTGTCATCATAATCAGAAATAGGTGTTTTATCATAGACGAAGTGTGACAAAGGCAGAATTGTTTTGTTTTACATCCTGATAAGTGTGACAGTTTTGGATTTTGTTCTATTAGTATCAAAAATGGATGTTAACATCACAGATAAGTGGGTGAAATGCAGAAATAAGCATTTGCACCAAGATAAGTGTGTACAACACGGAAGTTAATGCATTACTAGAGTTAAGTGTGAAAAGAAGAAATTAGTTACAAGTGTGAAAATCTGGGAATTTATGAGTATTCATAAGATGAGTTATGATGCATCAGCAAATGGAATTTTCTCATAGATTGGTTTTCAGAACAGCGGATATGAGTTTATTATCAGAGATAAGTGTGCATACCGCGTAAGTTGGTGTTTTAATAGAGATAAGTGTGCATACCGCATAAGTTGGTGTTTTAATAGAGATAAGTGTGAACACAGCAGAAGTTGGTGTTTTATTAGAGATAAGTGTTAACACAGCAGAAGTTGGTGCTCTATTAGAGATAAGTGGGAACACAGCAGAAGCTGGTGTTTTATTAGAGATAAGTGTGAACACAGCAGAAGTTGGTGCTTTATTAGAGATAAGTGTGAACACAGCAGATATTGGTGTTTTATTAGAGATAAGTGTGAACACAGCAGAAGTTGGTGTTTTATTAGAGATAAGTGTGAACACAGCAGAAGTTGGTGCTTTATTAGAGATAAGTGTGAACACAGCAGATATTGGTGTTTTATTAGAGATAAGTGTGAACACAGCAGAAGTTGGTGTTTTATTAGAGATAAGTGTGAACACAGCAGAAGTTGGTGCTTTATTAGAGATAAGTGTGAACACAGCAGAAGTTGGTGCTTTATTAGAGATAAGTGTGAATGTAGCAGATGTTGGTGTTTTATTGGAGATAAGTTGAAACACAGCAGAAGTTGGTGCTTTATTAGAGATAAGTGTGAACACAGCAGAAGTTGGTGCTTTATTGGAGATAAGTGTTAACACAGCAGAAGTTGGTGCTCTATTAGAGATAAGTGTTAACTCAGCAGATGTTGGTGTTTTATTAGAGATAAGTGTGAACACAGCAGAAGTTGGTGCTCTATTAGAGATAAGTGTTAACACGGCAAAAGTTGGTGTTTTATTAGAGATAAGTGTGAACACAGCAGAAGTTGGTGTTTTATTAGAGATAAACGTGAACATGGCAAAAGTTGGTGTTTTATAAGAGATAAGTGTGAACACAGCAGATGTTGGTGCTTTATTAGAGATAAGTGAGAAGACAGCAGAAGTTGGTGTTTTATTAGAGATAAGTGTGAACACAGCAGAAGTTGGTGCTTTATTAGAGATAAGTGTGAACACAGCAGATATTGGTGTTTTATTAGAGATAAGTGTGAACACAGCAGAAGTTGGTGCTTTATTAGAGATAAGTGTGAACACAGCAGAAGTTGGTGCTTTATTAGAGATAAGTGTGAATGTAGCAGATGTTGGTGTTTTATTGGAGATAAGTTGAAACACAGCAGAAGTTGGTGCTTTATTAGAGATAAGTGTGAACACAGCAGAAGTTGGTGCTTTATTGGAGATAAGTGTTAACACAGCAGAAGTTGGTGCTCTATTAGAGATAAGTGTTAACTCAGCAGATGTTGGTGTTTTATTAGAGATAAGTGTGAACACAGCAGAAGTTGGTGCTCTATTAGAGATAAGTGTTAACACGGCAAAAGTTGGTGTTTTATTAGAGATAAGTGTGAACACAGCAGAAGTTGGTTTTTTATTAGAGATAAACGTGAACATGGCAAAAGTTGGTGTTTTATAAGAGATAAGTGTGAACACAGCAGATGTTGGTGCTTTATTAGAGATAAGTGTGAACATGACAGAAGTTGGTGTTTTATTAGAGATAAGTGTGAACACAGCAGAAGTTGGTGCTTTATTAGAGATAAGTGTGAACACAGCAGATGTTGGTGCTTTATTAGAGATAAGTGTGAACACAGCAGAAGTTGGTGCTTTATTAGAGATAAGTGTGAACACAGCAGAAGTTGGTGCTTTATTAGAGATAAGTGTGAATGTAGCAGATGTTGGTGTTTTATTGGAGATAAGTTGAAACACAGCAGAAGTTGGTGCTTTATTAGAGATAAGTGTGAACACAGCAGAAGTTGGTGCTTTATTGGAGATAAGTGTTAACACAGCAGAAGTTGGTGCTCTATTAGAGATAAGTGTTAACTCAGCAGATGTTGGTGTTTTATTAGAGATAAGTGTGAACACAGCAGAAGTTGGTGTTTTATTAGAGATAAGTGTTAACACGGCAAAAGTTGGTGTTTTATTAGAGATAAGTGTGAACACAGCAGATGTTGGTGTTTTATAAGAGATAAGTGTGAACACAGCAGAAGTTTGTGTTTTATTAGAGATAAACGTGAACATGGCAAAAGTTGGTGCTTTATTAGAGATAAGTGTGAACACAGCAGATGTTGGTGTTTTATTAGAGATAAGTGGGAACACAGGAGAAGTTGGTGTTTTATTAGAGATAAGTGAGAACACAGCAGAAGTTGGTGTTTTATTAGAGATAAGTGAGAAGACAGGAGAAGTTGGTGTTTTATTAGAGATAAGTGTGAACACAGCAGATGTTGGTGTTTTATTAGAGATAAGTGTGAACACAGCAGAAGTTGGTGTTTTATTAGAGATAAGTGAGAAGACAGGAGAAGTTGGTGTTTTATTAGAGATAAGTGTGAACACAGCAGAAGTTGTTGTTTTATTAGAGATAAGGGTGAAGACAGCAGATGTTGGTGCTTTCTTAGAGATAAGTGGAAAGACAGCAGAAGTGAATGTTTTCACAGATAAATGGGAATTAATTGTTAGGGATTTATTTGAGATTTGTTTGAAAGATGTAAAAATATTTTGGCTACAAATTAGTGTATAGTCTAGTGAATTCTTTTTGTACATATTTGAATGAAGGCATCAGGAGTATGAATCTTGTCTCAGAAGATAGCAGAAATAAGTTATTTTGTCTCATTAAGTGTGAAGAAATGTGTGTTTTACAATAAAAAAGTGTGCTGACCATGGAAGTGTGCATTCTTCTTGAGATAAGTGTGAAAAAGAAGGAATTAGTTTTTTACCTGAAATAAGTGTGAAAACATGGGGATTTATAGCTGTACCTGAAATTACATATATAACGTCTGGAAACAAGTGTTTATGAGTCTGCAATAGACAAGTTTCAAGACGTTGGAGATGAGAGCGTTATCCCAGACAAGTTTTGAAAACAGCAGGAATAAGTGTATTTTTACCATCACTGACAAGTGTTAAGAATTAAATTATTTTTTTTATCACAGATAATGTGATACGTGTGTGAAGATATTGAAATTCATTGTTTGGCTATAGACCAGTTTTTGGGCATCAGAACTAGGAATTTTATCACATATTAAAGAGTGAAAATAAGTGGATTATCAGAAATAAGTGTGAAGACCACATAAGTGTTACTGCAGATAAGTGTGAAGATTGCAGAAAATCTGAGTTACCGAAAATAGATGTGGAAATTTTATTGTGATGTCATAGATTAATTTTCAGTTCTAAATAAATCATTAAATATTTCACTGGTTTTGTTACAATGTAATGTATTTCATATTAGGGATTGTTAATGTACTGTAATTAAACCTAGGTGGTGATATTTATGATCTACTGTATTTTTTCCACTAATTTTCATTCTTATATATATACCATTGTTTTTTTAATGAATTTGATTATGAATACATTTTTGTGTTTATCAGAGGTGAGAATCTTCCACTTGTCAACTGATCTTCTTTCTCTTTTGTCAAATATTTTTGAAATTAAAACTATGAACTTAAAAATCTTATTTGCTCAAGAGTCGGATTTGTGCAAAAAATGTAATTGTGATTGTAGGTGCGATTAGTATCTTTAAATATGATTTATAAGTTCTCTGTTTTGCCAATGAGCATTCTCACCCCAGGCTGTAGTCATGTATCTACAAATATGTCTTAGTGTAATGTGATTATACACCATTGTTAAGCCTTTGAACTTATTTGGGAAATTATAAATCTAATTCACAGATAGTTATCCATTTTTTCCAAAGTAGGAAGGTGTGGCGGATATTTGATATTTGTTGATAATGTAGTTTTTGTCTCTGATGTATGACATTGATGTATGTGAAGGTATCTGATGTATGACACAAATGTATAAATGTGAATGTCTCGGATGTATGACCAGATGTATAAATGTGAATGTCTCATATGTATGACATTAATGTATACATGTGTATGTCTCTGATGTATGACATAGATGCATGTGTATGTCTATGGGCAATGTATGACATATATAAATGTATGTGTATGACATAAATGTATGTGTATGTCTCTGATGTATGACATAAACGTATGTGTATGACATAGATGTATGTGTATGTCTCTGATGTATGACATAAATGTATGTGTATGACATAGATGTATGTGTATGTCTCTGATGTATGACTTAGGTGTATGTATGTGTATGTCTCTGATGTATGACATAAACGTATGTGTATGACATAGATGTATGTGTATGTCTCTGATGTATGACATAGATGTATGTGTATGTCTCTGATGTATGACATAAGTGTATTGTATTGTCTGTTATTGCATTCCACTTTTACTTTTCCAGATGTATTCAAGGCGGATCCAAATTTTGAAGAGAATGAAGAAAAATACAAGATTCTTAAGAAAGGTATGTCTGGTTGTCATAGAGAGCACATGCTGCACAATTTTGACATGACAAATTTTCCATATTTTGCTGATTGACATTTATTTTTTACATTAATTTGAGTACTATTTAATGGAAAAATTATTTAGTACAGCAATACAGTGCTGTCACACTGTGATACACTCCTGTATACATGTGATATGATACGATCCTGTAGACAGGTGACATGACACCACACCCTGTCACACTAACCTGACACTGTGACGATCAGTCGTAGTAATACCTATATTATAACATTATATCACGGATCGTAGGCAAGGGAGAGGTCTGTGCCATTTCAGGGACTTCTGTATGTTATGGGTTGGATTGAACTTACAGCCTTTCATGCTCAAGGCAAATAATCTACCACTTCGCCACTGGGCAGGACAAGAAAATATATTAATAATTTTAGATAGATTACCTTGTTCCAGGGAACGGCTCATACACAAGACAATGCCTTCCCACTCGGACCCCAAACATTAGGCACTGAGGAGGTGCAAGGGTAAACATGTAGAGTCTATGTAGTGTACTTCATCAATGACCATTTTCTAATTGTACAGAGATTCTTGGAGAGGGTAGCTCAGACGAGGAGGGCTCTGGCAGTGGAAGTGACTCTGATAGTGAGGCTGACTCTGAAGACGAGGAACAAGGTGAGAATAGAGCTGTACTTTGCACAAATGTATTTTCACAATCATTCCTCCAGGCTACTGCCGTATTGAACTGAATTGTTTTTTAAAGCGGCGTTAAACCCGAATAAAACAAATCCTATGTATTTTTGTTGAACAACTGTAGTCGCTCTATATTTATCTCACGTAAGCTGAGGGCTTGCAGTTCATTATAAAAATCACTGTCATTTTGTCAGTCTGTAGATACTTCAAATGACAGGTTCTAGGTAATGGGTGGACCAGTCTTGCTCATATTACAAATGATGGATGAATGCTCCATTATTACATTTGTTGTACCAAACTTGATCTGTCTGAAACTATCATTGCTTCCGATTGGTTTTTCCTGAGAACAGTCTTAAAATTGACCAATGGCAAGGCTGCATTTTGACACTCAGTTGTATAACCTAGGGTACGGTCTTGGGTTTGACTAATCGACCATCATAGATAAATTGAGAAAAAAATATCACATATCAGTTGGCCACGTTTTTCTCCACTTTTTGGGAAAATGGTGGCAGGCGCTTTGAAAGGGGATAACATTAATTTATCATGTGGCAAAGAATGGGAAAAAAATTTACTCTACACAAAGTTTATATTTCTCTTTCCAAATGTTGTATTCATTACCATTCAGTGGGTACAAACATATTTTCACAGATTAGTATCATGTGATATTACTGGTCAATGATTCTGATTTCTGGTTGAAACTAGTTGAAACTATCGACCATGTTGTGAGAGTTCCAGATTTAGAGGCTCCTGGGTCAATGAGGCCTAAAACATTACCTTGCAGTATAAAGTGTAAAATGTATGATGCATATTTACAGCCGCAGAAGCTGAGCAGAAGATTATTGATCAGACTGAGACGAATATGGTCGCTCTACGACGTACTATCTACCTTACTATACAGTCGAGTCTCGACTTCGAGGAGTGCGCTCATAAACTGATGAAAATGGAACTCCGACCCGGACAGGAGGTATTGTATAATTATCTGGCCCACAATATGATAATATATTTATATGTTACTTCTTAGTCACAAACAACTGTACTCCAAAAAAATTCTGCTCTTTAAATTCAATCAAATTATTTGAGATTTTTCTTAATGAGAGTTCAAGGGAAATCTCAACCTAAATGATGATTTTTGATTTTGCACTCAAATATTTGACGTTTGTATGTTACATTTTTAATACTTACAAATGTTTTTTTGAGTGATTTGAGTGATGGCCCGACTGATTTGAGTGAAGACTCGGGTGATTTGAGTGAAGGCTCGACTGATTTGAGAGAAGAGTCAACTGATTTGAGAGAAGACTCAACTGGTTTGAGTGTAGACTTGACTGGTTTGAGTGTAGACTCGACTGATTTGAGAGAAGACTCAACTGGTTTGAGTGTAGACTTGACTGGTTTGAGTGTAGACTTGACTGGTTTGAGTGTAGACTCGACTGATTTGAGAGAAGACTCAACTGATTTGAGAGAAGACTCAACTGGTTTGAGTGTAGACTTGACTGGTTTGAGTGTAGACTTGACTGGTTTGAGTGTAGACTCGACTGATTTGAGAGAAGACTCAACTGATTTGAGAGAAGACTCAACTGGTTTGAGTGTAGACTTGACTGGTTTGAGTGTAGACTTGACTGGTTTGAGTGAAGACTCGACTGATTTGAGAGAAGACTCAACTGGTTTGAGTGTAGACTTGACTGGTTTGAGTGAAGACTCAACTGATTTGAGAGAAGACTCAACTGGTTTGAGTGTAGACTTGACTGGTTTGAGTGAAGACTCAACTGGTTTGAGTGTAGACTTGACTGGTTTGAGTGTAGACTTGACTGGTTTGAGTGTAGACTTGAGTGATTTGAGTGAACGACTCGAGTGAATTGAGTGAAGACTTCAGTGATTTGAGTGAAGACTAGGCTGGTTTGAGTGAAGACTCAAGTGGTTTGAGTGAAGTCTCAACTGGTTTGAGTTTGAGGAAATGCCAAAATGAGATTAGCTGCATGAAAATGTTAGTATGACTGTAAGTTTGATAAATTTCTTTACTTTTGTTTTCAGGTGGAGTTGTGCAATATGATCCTAGATTGTTGTGCTCAAATGAGAACTTACGAGAAATTCTTTGGACTACTAGCCGGGGTTTGTGACTTTTTTATTCTGACGAGTTTTGTTCTTTTATGGACCAGATGGAATTATTTTGATATTTTATTCTTAATATTGGAATCCTTATAAAAAGAAAAGTAGACATTTGATAAGTACTTGAATTTTGAAAAAAATTAATAAATTTTGGTAAATTGCCCAAGAATTCTTCTGCTGCAAATTGAAAATGGACGAAAAAAACAAACATACCAACAATGATGAAAAAGGTGAAAAAATGTCAGAGCTATCTTTGACAGGGCCTATCGCCGAGTACCCAATAGTATGGAAATACAGTATGGTACAGTACTCGACTGGTTTTATGCCCTCTTAAAGTAATCCTCACACTGTGTTATTTATCCGTTCTGAAGTGATGGTCATCTCAGGGATTAAACTTAAAAAATACACTGTAACCCTATTCATTATACCCAAAAAAACATTTCTAATCCTTGAAGATGGTGAAAAAGTACTTGAAAAGTACTTGAAAAGTCCTTGAAAAGTCCTTGAAAAGTCCTTGAATTTTGTATAGGAAGTTCTGTATGAATCATGAATATATTCTTCTACTTTCAGAGGTTTTGTATGATAGACAGGAAGTATGTGGCGCCATTCCAAGTCATGTTCAAGGAACAATACGACACAATACATCGACTGGAAACTAACAAACTGAGAAATGTGGCCAAATTCTTTGCTCATCTGCTGCATACGGATTCGATTTCTTGGGCGGTTAGTATACCTCTCTTGACTTTGATCAGTGTACATGTTTTTTTCTCCTTTCGGCTGATAGAAAAAATAGTTTTAATTCACAATATAGTTGTATACTTGTACTCTTTTGAAATGTACAATAATGGTCAAAAACTTCTTGTATTTTTAATTAGTTAAATCTTCCTTAGTCAAAAACTTCCCTTATATTTTGATGAGGTGAAAATCTTTTTCCCCTAACACTGTCTGTATAACCTCAATAATAAGACCACCCTTGGGACCCTTGAAAACTGATCTTAACATTGAGGTTGAATAAAGAGCAAAATAGTAAAAATGGACTTTGAAATGGTGTTCTTTATTTTGAGGTGGTCTTATTATTGAGGTGGTCTTTAAGTGAGGTTTTACTGTAGAGCTATATATGAATTTCCTTTTCTTGTTTACTTATTGGTGCAAATGTAATGATTATATTTGCAGGTGGTTCAAGCAATTAGACTTAACGAGGATGACACAACGTCGGCTAGTCGTATATTTATCAAGATATTATTCCAAGAGTTGTCTGAATATTTAGGATTAACGAAGCTGAATGAGAGACTTAAAGATCCGTAAGTAAAACAGTCTTCATGATAACCAATTTTCCTCATCTGAGACCGGACTCAACAATGGTATTACAACACGAAAAAGATGAGACGAGTTTTTTTCTCAATTTTTTTCAAGTGATTCAAATGAGTTTTTTTTCAATCTCAGTCTCTATTTTGAGAAAAATCTCATACTGAGCTGAGATTTCTATGTGAGATGCTTTGAGAGATCGGTGCCAGGTTAGCACTGGTTGGTAACCCAGTTAGCACTGGTTGGTAACCCGGTTACACTCATTAGGTATTCTTACGGTGTTACATGACTGAAATACTGTCGAAGAATGCATGAAACTCCTCCGCAGTAACAAGTACAGTCAAACCTGTCTATAAAGACCACCCATGGGAACAGCAAAATGTGGTCTTTGTTTACAGGTGGTCTCTATTAACAGATTAAATATCATCGAAAATGGTCTGATGGGAGATAAAATTGGTGGTCTTTGCAGACAGGTTTTGCAATAGTGGTCTTTGTTCGCAGGTGGTCTTTAACACAGGTTTGACTGTATATTCAAATTTTTCAGAACCTTACAAGAATACTACTCAGGTTTGTTGCCTAGGGACAATCCAAGGGACACAAGATTTGCCATCAACTTTTTCACAACAATTGGACTTGGTGGTCTCACGTAAGTATCTCGGTACAATATACCAATCTACCATTACCATGCATATACAGGGTGTTAAAAAAGTTCATTCACAAATTTTGAATTTTAATATTTTCCTAAATACTCTTTCCATATTTGTCGCTGCTGACCAGTTGTTTAATTCTGTGAAAGAGTACTAAATTAATAGTATTCTTTTCCTTAAGAAAAGGGGCCATCTCAATGTTTACTGATTATTGTTTAGCTTCTGCTCACCAATGAATAAAAAATCTTTTACTGAAATATTTTAATTAGCTGTTGCAAAGAATTTGAAAACATGACATCATAATGTGAAAACATGACGTCATCTTTATTGCGTTTTTCTCAGAACTGGCTCAAGTGCATTTGGGTCAAAATCTTCGAGACTGCCACATATAATGTTGTGTGAACTTAAGCTCTTGAAGCAAATAAAATATGTGTAAGTTAGTTATCTGTCCAATGAAATTACATGCGGCGAATTCCACTTAATAAATGTACCTTGAAAATATTATTTGAACTGTTATGTTAGATAGTCAGATTAAAGATCAAGATTATTTCTTTTTGAATTATTCAACATTTGGTTTTTGTTTCTGTTTCCATAGTGACGATTTACGTGATCATCTAAAAGATGTTTCTCAGAAATTGATGCAGCAAAAACAGGAAGAGCAAGCACAGGCTGCCATGGAAGCCGACAGCTCCGACAATAGTTCTGACAACTCGTCATCTGACGACTCCGACGACTCCGACGACAGCGACAGCTCCAGTAGTAACTCTGGTAATGAGTCCTTCTATATTAGCGTCAACTCGAAGTTTTAAGTTGTTTATGTCATAAATTATATCTTACACGTTTAATAATACCCATGTACCGTAAAACCTCACATAAAGACCATCCCAATAATAAGACCACCTCAAAATTAAGAACACAATTTTCTAGTCCATTTTCACTGTTTTTCTCATTATTCAACATCAATATTAAGGCCAACTCAATAAGAAGACCAGTTTTCAAGGATTCCAAGGATGGTCTATTCTGATAACTAATATAAGCATAAATCAATTCATGTGGCATACATTCGAAATAAGTGCTTGTATATTTATCATTATAAGGCCACAAGAAATTAATTACAAAATATATCTTCTCAGACTGTATCAGGGGTTTCCGTAGGTCATGAATCTCAAGGGTCATTTTGATAATTTTGGACTGGTTTTTACAATTTTATAGCCAAAATAGCTTTAATTTAGAGAAAAATTGAGCCTTCAGTAAGAATCATGGAGTAATGAAGCATCCAAACGAAAGGTGGTCTTATGGAAATTCCAGGGGTCAAAGGGTCAACTCCAGGGTCAAAAGGAACCCCTTCTGTGTCCTATTTTAAGGCTTCAACATTTTTTATAATGAATGTTTGCAAGCCTAGTAACTGAAACCCGCGGATTTGACGTTCGCAAGGGCAGTTTTTGTGACAATTCAAGCCGTTTTAGATGCTTAAGAGCCGGGAGCTTCAGCAGCCCCCTGCTGGACCCTTGCAGAATTTTCAGCTGATTTTGAAATTTTGCATTCTCATACCTGGTGGTTAGACAAATACTCCATGGTAACGAATGGCATTGTAACAAGAATTAACTTAATAATTTAAATCAAAATTCCGTCTATTACACATCTAAAAGTGAACTATAAAATGTTGTTGCAAAAGCTTTTAATTGAAATATTAAATGATGTATACATGTTGCTCTTAAATATACACTTAATGGTCACTTCGGTTTTAGGAAAGACCATACCATATATACATGAGTTACTGATTCATGACTTTCAATTTTAGGGTTGTTGTTGTTGTTGTCGTAAATTTAGTCTGACGTTCCAAGTGGATTAATTATTTCAGAAAAGTTGAACAAAGAAATTACGTATATGAATGTGCTTCCATTGTTTGATTTTTATTCACGGCTTGGAAAATATCAATAAAACTCAGGTGACCAATTAGAAAGTTTGTTCAGTATATAAGTTTTTTTTAGGTCTGATTTTCATGTTTTTTTCTTCAATAATTCATTTTTCGAATTTTTGTTGATTGTAGATTCTGACTCATCTAATGATGATAGAAAGAAGAAAAAGAAGAACAGAAAAATGAGTCAGAAAAATGAATCCAAGAAATCGAAGGAAAAGAATAGGAAAGAAAGAGAGAAAAATTCTAAGAAGAATAAAGAGACCGCTAACGGTTCGTTTGATAGGATCAGAGACAATGTTGATAAAGCTGGAAAGAAAGAACGAAAGAAAGCTAAGCTGAATGAGGATGAAAAAAGACGCGAACAGGAAGCTCAGTTTAAGAAACTTGCTAAACTCGCAAATTATGGTGACATTGACAATCTACCCACAAGTTACCCGAAGGACGACGGTAGAATATTAGATGACAGACGGCCTGGTAAAAAAGACAGAAAGGAGAAAAGAGGGAAAGATGAAAGGGGAAAGAAGAGGAATAAGGACATTGATAATGGTGGTTATGATGAAAGGTTATCAAGGAAGAGTTATGGAAATAGATCAGATAAAGAGTTAGAAGAATTAGATGAATTTGATGCTAGAAAATATGCGGATAGAAGCTTTGATAGTAGCCATAGCAACAGAGATGGGAGCGGTAGAGAGGATGGAAGAAGTGTTGGGGGGAATAGACGTCGAAGAGACGATCGGGGAGGTGGTAGGGAGGGGAGAGTTGGGAGGGAAGAAAGAGGTGGGTTTGAGGATAGAAATCAAGGGAAACCAGAAAGAGGTCAGATGGATAAAGGTCGTAACAGAAAGGGTAGGGAGTTTGTCGACGACGAAACTGATGATCGAGATATAAGAGTTGAAAGAAATTTTGAGAGGATGGATTTGTATGAGAATAAATTTGAAAGAGAAAGGGAAAAGAATATAGAGCAGTTAAGGGATAGAGAAGAGTTTCAGGATTACTATAGGGGCAGAGAGCAGGATGAGGGTCCTCGTAGGGGTCCAGGTGTAGGAAGGGAGAGAGAAAGGGAGTTGCCTTATAAAGGAAGTAGAAATAGGGATGCAGGGGATAATTTTGAGTTTGCTGATAAAGGATCTTTTAAAGATAGAAGGGGCAAAAATAGGGCTGATGTGCGGGAAGAGGGTAGGAATGATAGACGACGCCAAAGATAAACTATGTTATTTTGTATAATTCAGGTACAATTGTGTTTTCTTAGAATTTCTGAGTGATACTGTGTCACCCTGTGCACACACACACACAAACACACCATTTTTATCTAGGCAATTTTGTAACAAATGACATTGTTTAGTCTTATGTTAATGGCGTACAGAATGTTCTTTGATAGTAATGCTATGCTCAGTTTTTAGTTTATTTTTTACCTATTGCTAAACAAACGCATACAATATATTTCATATACAGTCGGACCTCGTTTATTCGACAACCTTTTATCTGAATACTCGGTATCATCCGACATAAATATCAGGTCCTGATGTATCTTATGCACGTTGAATAGAAATGGCCTATTCGAAACCATGTTTTCTATGAAGTAAAATTTCTGACCTGATGAATTTGAATGAATGAGATTCGACTGTAGTCGAGACATGAAAAGATATCCATCATCAGAGAATAGCCTGATAATGTATTCTCCTGTCTTTGTGGAAAAATTTCTAATAATAACTTTAAATTGCAAAAACTAGTGGGACATTTTACAAGTTTTTTGCACGCATAGCATGATGAAATAAGATTTTTTTGTATTAAACTTGTTTGTATTAAAGATGTCTTAGCCAATGTATCTATAAAACTGGCTGTTCAGATATTTTACGTTCAGATGAGACGGATATGTCTTTAATATGATGACAATATGATGATCATATTTCTAGGCCTGCGATCTTGTGTACATAAATATAAGGGTTATCACAATAAGCCCTCGGCATACCATGATATATTGCAATCCACTAGCAATGTATTGCAATATGTACCACAATATATTGTTTCAGTTCAATTAACTTTAAATAAGCTTGTAAATTTATACTTACCTGAACTCTTTATTTAACTGAACACTCGTCAAATGTGCTGCCAAAAAAAACAACCCATATTAAAGCTAAAACAAAATTTTTTACAAATGTCATTTCAGTTTTTGATCAGTGATTTAATATTAGATTTTCATGACCCGAACGTACATTTGCTTAAAATAAACGGGTGTCGTTCCAATATCAGTTTTGTACCGATATGAGTTTTTTTTATGAGCAGTGAATTTAACCGATAAAAAAATTGGTATGTTTATTTCGTATCATGATACAATAGTTTGGATTGCGATTTACCGATATATTGTGACATGCCTATTGAACTTGTATTTGGCGTAATTTTGTACAAACTCTTCTTTGAATAGAACTATGGTTTGGTACAATTGAGGGTTTTTTCTCTCTTATTTTGTTGTACGAACGATATGAGTGTTTCCATGGCAACCTGTGTCAGTGACGTTGGTTATGACGTCGAGTTTTTCCCGATGAAAGTTTTGACGTCACAAACTGAGCACTATCTCTGAATTTTTTGTGATTTATAAAATTGAATAAACAAGAAAATGGTTGTAGGTATTTTGTGATTTGTTTTTTTCTTCTCATTGGAAGAACAGAATTTTTAAGAATTAATGAAACACAAATATTTGAGTGAAGTGTTTCCAAGGTGATGTCATCATTTTGTAGTTTACTGTTATTAACTAATTATTGGAATTGCTACAAAAAGAAAAAATGTAAGTCTAATTTTTTATATTTTTGTTATTAAATGAAACGAATATATCTGTTAGAAAATGTAAAAACCTTAAAATGTATTTATGGGGGTTAATACAGGTTTTGTCGTGGAATAGCTCACTGTTAAAATTTTGCTTTGCTAAAGCAAACTCGACGGTTTTTAATGTTTGATTGACCTTCAAGGAATTTAAAATTAGAGATAATTTTTACAGTGCTATATTATGTTAGCTAACATCAAATCTTGTTTTATATTACCTGTTTCTGTATGTAATATTTTTTCGGAAAAAGGTCTCGAGTAAAATGCAAATAAATGTGAAAATGAAACGAAGTTAGTTTTTCTTTCAAAAAATTAAATTTGGACACATTTTTTTTTTTTTATATCCTGTACAGGGTTTTGTAACCTCATCCGCAAGTACCGTAACATCCTTGAACAGGACATTGGAAACCCTGGCAATCAAAGATTCGACTAGGGGCTGAATCTACTACAGGAGTCGGGGGTTTGACTAGGGGCTGAATCTACTACAGGGGTTTGACTAGGGGCTGAATCTACTACAGGGGTTTGACTAGGGGCTGAATGCACAACAGGGGTTTGACTAGGGGCTGAATCTACTACAGGGGTTCGACTAGGGTCTGAATCTTCTACAGGGGTTCGACTAGGGGCTGAATCTACTACAGGGGTTTGACTAGGGTCTGAATCTACTACATGGTTTGACATGGGGCTGAATCTACTAGAGGGGTTCGACTAGGGGCTGAATCTACAACTACAGGGATTCTACTAGGGGCTGAATCATGAGGGTTATTCTCATTATTTTTTACCTGATTCTACTATTTTATAGCCAATCATACTATGAATCATAATTTTGAGAAGACTATCCTTGGGGTCAAAATGTGGCTTTTAGGAAATTCCACAGGTCAGAGGGTCAACCCCCTGGCAATGCTGTACAATATTTACAAACAATACACAAACTCGACAGAAATGTAACCATTTATTCGGATGGAGTATCTATGAGGCACGTGGCCACAAAAACATGCAAATTCAAAACACAGATAAAATGCATGGACGGAAAATCTTCACAACTCGTATAATAAGTAGTATTCACTATCACAGTTCATGTTTTTCACATTTTGTGATCAATACAGATATATTAACATGTGCCAAAATATTCAAGACAGCTGTAGTATAGCATGTATACACATTAAAGCACATTAAATTGCTTATATAATTATATACAACACATAAATATATATTATAAATCAATAAAAAACAGTTATACTTTGAAATGCAACAATTTCATCTTGATATTAAGTGTAATATTGTATAATTGACTTCTTATATCTCTGAAGTATTGATACAAATACTAGACTATAATCTGTTTCTATGGATACAGATTTTTATTATAAATAAGCCGATATAAATAGTCTGAAATGAAAATGTAGTTCTTAAATGGTTAAAGTCCCTGTTTATACCTTAAATACTTCACATTATTGTCAAAAGTGAAAATTTGTAATAATTGCGATAAAAAAATTCGGCAAAAAAATTTATATAAATTTTCAGGCTTGCAACCATACAACATGTTTGACAAACACGTTCACTCGCAACTAAATTTATTTCCCCATACAATACATACATTCTCATAATCAGAAACGTCTCGTAAAAACAAAATTTCATTCAAAAATTAAAAACGTGAGAAATATTTAACAACATGTGAATGAATAAGCCAATATAAGTTACTTTAAATATACAACTCTATATAATATGTGGGCTGACAAAAAAGTTATCACAGAAATTTATTTCATACATATTGAGGGTTTAGAGCCAAACCCTCGGCATTATACTTTATAAAAAAAACTCTACATTTGGACTGTTCTCCATGAAAACGGTTCAATGACAAAATTTTTGATTTTCAGGTTTTCAAATTTTCCGTTTCCTCAGATATTTAGAACCACGAAAATGAAAACCGTTTGACTCTAGGCTATTTCGTTTTCATTTTATAACATTTTAAAGAAGGAGCGTTAATGACGTCGTAACTGGAAATTCCCGATAACGTTACGAGAGCCATTAAGCCCGGTCTTCCTGGAGAACGTTCCATTTATATATACTGGGTAAAAGTGCTAACCCACCAGTTCTATTTCACAGAAATTCTAAAAAAGTTACTGGAAACATCTTCCGTCCATATTTGTAGCGATCAACCCTACGATACTGAGAAATCGCGTCATTCGTTATCTCCCTTGCTGTGAAGTATCGTAAATGATATGTGGGCGATATTTCACGAATGCGAATCCTTTATAGTACAAAAAAAATTGTTCAAACCGCCTTCAAATTATCATCAGGTATTTAAGTCATCTAGGCTGACGACATCTCACAGTATATGTCCCAAGGCTATATCAATTGAATAAAAATCTTATTTAAATATATAAGTACGGTAGGAAATTTAGACTTGGCACACGACCAACACGTTTTACATTAACAGAATCTCGCAGGAAATAAAGTCACTTTCACTATTTCTATAAATGACAATATATTAACATGATATACAGCATTCATCATAACAAAAACATCACAAGTTATATTTCATACAGAATAAATACTTAAAAACAACTATGTCCATTTATAAACTTATATACCTGGCATACTTGATGTAATGAGGAGTTTACAGCTAAAAATTTGGAAAGTCTGTAAAATTAAGAGGGAAACTGATTATACTTCCAAATCCGTCTTGCTAATCTCCGATCATATCCAGAAACCTTCCTCCAACAAAAACTGTGTCCAGCAAGGAAAAAATCAGTGGATTATAGAGCAATTTTAACCTCTTATACCTTAACATGCCACTCCTGTAACTCTTTGTATCACAAATCCCAATTTAACAAACGACAGACTTACATCAATGTGTGTGTGACTGGAATTTCTTGCACACAACATGACAGTATTAACAACAAACATAATTTTATGATGTATATAAACAAATAAGCTACAAAATAAATCCAGTCGTCGAAATCCAGTCGTCGGAATCCAGTCGTCGGAATCCACACATAAGTTTCATGCTCGAGGGCAGTGATCATACGGTAGGAGCCAGTAAATAATTAGAAAAATGATAATTATGAAATATGGAAAATATCTTCTTTTACAACATACAACAACTTCATATAGTTTATTTCAACGACTACATATTTATTGGAATGTTTCGAATACAGCGATTTAATCGTTACACCGATAACAAAAGTATGTAAATTAAATGTCCGGATTTTTGGTTTGAAATGCACACAACAAAAACCACAGACTCGGTGTGGAACTTCAACTTTATTTCCAATCAGTTTATTCAATATTTAATTATTCGAAAGTCAATGTTTTCCTTTGCTGGATCCCGTTCCATTCCGTTTCGGGAGAGCTATAAATCGGGGCCTCGATGTAATGTTGAATTCCGCTTCAAGAGCCTCTGTTAGCACGTTCAACAAGGTATTTTCAATAATGCCCTCCACGGTATTACCAAATTCGGGCAATCTGCAAATAAATTTAAAAAAAATTGAACTGATATTAAAATTTTACAACCTCCCCATTTCTTGCCAGCACATTACACTTTCCAAAAAAATGGCCTTGCATCCCAATTATCATTTAATTAGACACATTGACCCATTTTCAGGGAAAACAATCTCCCGCCCACCAGACAGTTTTAAGACTACAGTCAAACCTGTGTTAAAGACCACCTGCGAACAAAGACCACTATTGCAAAACCTGTCTGCAAAGACCACCAATTTTATCTCCCATCAGACCATTTTCAATGATATTTAATCTGTTAATAGAGACCACCTGTAAACAAAGACCACATTTTGCTGTTCCCATGGGTGGTCTTTACAGACAGGTTTGACTGTACATGAGTGATAAACAATCAATTTATTTCTAACAGCCACAACAACAGAATAAATAAAACAAAATTATGGAATTTTGAGGCTTTCACCTTTGAAATTTATGTTTCCATGGCAACTGATTTCTGCAATTTTTTTAATTTCAAACGAAATTCTGATAAAATTTACCTGAAGTCAGTTTTCATTTTAATCTTGAAAGCAATATTATAACATTGAGCACACGAAGAAAAGGACTAAAAATTGAATTTCCCAAAAGGCATAAACTGCATTACCATTTTATCTAGAAAGATTTAAAATATAACATATTTGAAGACAAAAATATAAAAACTGTAACTTGAAGTGAACATTAATTTGTAAGAATAAAACTGGATTAACATATTTAACATCATAACACAAATGTTGTTCTGAATTAAATCGATACTGGTTTGCTCACACAATAAAATGTAGGTGTATATGTTTAAATGTTTGCGTTGTGGCGTGAACTTACTGACTGATTATTTACCAAAAATAAGAATTAACTGTAATTTACACAGGGGCCTCACTAAAGTGGGGGAAGGGGGTGGGTCACAGCCCTTGGCAGGGGGAATTTCAAGCAAATTGGGGGATTTTTTTTACATCTTTCCGGTCAAGGTCAAACTGGTGTAGACATACAATATTCCTCATGAAAATGTATCAGATATTACATCCGCTTGTAAGAAATCACATTTTTTTAGTTAAAATAATATTTGAGGGGAAAAAATTACTTTGAATGGGGATACTATTTTTGGTGGGGAATGGGGGACGATATTTGGCCCCAATAATGGAGGATTAAGGGTTCTGACATATTTGGTTAAAAACTGTTTTATGCAAAAGTCAAAAAAATGTTTGCCATGTTTGTCAAACACTCAACCAGAAAGGTAAGCACCATTGAAATTACATTTGAAATAAAATAGGCCAAACAAAACTAATAATAATTTCAATACAGTTTGCTTGAACAAACCGAGAGTTCAACCCTGCGTTCAGTTACGTCTAACAATTGCGAACATTACAAAACTGTTTTGTTTTATATCCCTGACCCACCGTATCACATTCACTGCACACGGGGAACCAAATTGCAAACGTCACCAAACGTAAGCCGCAAACACCTTTACTGAACGCAGGGCAGATGTATACATATACATTCAATGTATTGATAACATTTTTTACAAAACAAAAGGAACCATGAGCAACTGTTGCTTCAACTGAACAAACAAATGTTTGAATATTATCACTTACTTATTAAGTATAAACCTATAAACACATGGAAGTATCGACTACATAATTAAAGGTAAAGGTTCATAGTCATATATTTGACAAAATATCCCTAGTGATAAATATGAGGAAACTGGTGGTAATTTACTTCATACAGATGTACTCTACAACACTGCATTGTCACTTTTCTTACATGTTTACCAAAACCACAAATACGAAAGTCCGAGATCGGTATTTTCTATCCTGACCTACACGCCAAGTTAGCGCCAGCATAGGAAATACCTGTCTCAGACTCGTGTTTTGCAGTTCCAGAAAATTTTAAGAAAAGTTACAATTTAATGTTTTAACGTATGTCTGTGTGAATGCGTTAACATGCCCTTTTCTCAAAATTATATTGTAGCATATTTTGAAAATTTGAAAATATGACTATCAGCCTTTTAACAATACTTGCCGCCTTACACAGCAATAGGTAATGTGTGACAATCTTTAATGCATTCAAATAAGATGTTAAAATTAATGTTAAATTCAAGACCCCATACTGGCAAATTCCCTTGTGAGTTTTTTTAAGGTATTCATTGCTTAAGGTACCTTATAAATAAAGGTCTGCTGTCGATAGGTAAGACACAAAATAGTTACTGATCAGTGACGAATCATTGCTAATATTTCTTATAATACAAAAAAAACGCATGTAATTTAAAAAAACCCACTAAAGTCGGGTGCCACTGAAAACTTTATGCAAATTAAGAATACTTGATATTAATTAAAACAACCAGAGTTCTCTAAATAGTAAAAGACATACTGGTACATGAAAACTAGTTTGTTTTGTTTTTCGGCCATTTTTTCAACAATTTTTCAGTCATCTATTGCGGCAAGTTTTCCTGGAATTAATTATCAACCCAGTACTAACTTACTCCTCTGCAAGAAAATGACAACTTCTTCACATGTGGAGGATATGACTGTAGCCAATGTCATTGAATAAATTAACCTACCCAGCCTGCAAAAAATGAAAAAAAAAATAGACAAAAAACTTACTTTTTCATTTCTTGTTTCTGCCTCAGTTGTTCTTCTTCAATTTTCACTCTGTTGATTTCCTCCTTTGTATGTCTGGGTGTACTTGTCTTAGACGATTCTCTCGTGCTTACATTTGACTGAAACAAGAAGAAAAACGTAAGCACATGAATGCACAGAGTGACTGTCTCAATTGTACACGTTTTTTAAATGAGATATGCAAAATACATTTCATTTATAACATTTGTGTCAAGTTTCATTGAAATATCTTCAATTGTCTAAAAGTCATGTGCGAGACTAAAAGTATTTCAGACAGACGGATGGACGTACAGATGAACATTAGATACACAGCCGAACCTCGTTTATTCGAAACCATGTACAGGCATGAGAATGCAAAATTTCAAAATCTGCTGAAAATTCTGCGAGGGGTCCAGGGGGCCGTTGAAGTTCCTGGCCTATAAGCATCTAAGATGTCTTAAATTGTCTCAAAAACGGTCCATGCGAGCATCAAATCTGCAGACTTTTATGAGTCCATGGAAAATTCTCATGCTTGCATGTATCACGCGAAATATAATATCCTTACAAAGATGTTGTATATTGATAGAGTGTAATAGTGTGTTCTTGCTCTTGAAAAAGTTTGGCTGAAATTTTGAGCGCAAGTAGATTTTTACATCAAACGTTACATTGATCCCATTTCTGAGATATTTTAACAACAAGCAATCCTTACCTTCGTTCTTTGCGATGTGGCAGATGTTGATTTACTCTTTGATTTCTTTTTAGAAGATGCGACAGAAGTCGGAGTCGGGGGACACGATGTCTTCTCCTCGGTGTCTTGTACAGGGGAGCTGGGTGGGGACACAGACTCCGCGGGGTCCTCTCTTTGTTTCCTATCCCCAATCTGAGCAAAATAGGGCACTGGGTCCTTAATTACCTTCATCACAGATTCGTGGAAACTTGTGTCATCAAGAAGTCCCCTAAAATACATACATAGCATTGATTGCGAGACCAGGGTGTCGATTAAAAGTAGTCTTTATTTTTTGAAAAAATTTGCTTAGTGGTAAATATATCAGAAATATTAGGTAAATAGCCTATTACAGATGAATTCTACAACACTGCATTGTCACTTTTATTACATTTTGCCCCACAAATACATAAGTCTGATACAGATATTTTCTTTGCAGACAAACGTGCCAATTGACTCCATCTGTATGAAAATATTAACCTCCCGTTTTCTCAAAATTATTACTTAACAGTTGAAGTTCTTTTTATACAAAATTATCAAATTCTCAGATATTGGTTTTAAAATGTTTTGATATATAATGAGACTTTCTTCCTTCAAGGTTAAAAAAATAAAATGGCAAATACAACTCCTAAGGCGTAGAAACATGTTTGTTACAGGTTTCCCGACCTACCCAATTTTCTTGCTCCGACCCTAAAACATATTTTTGCGTGTAAACATTTTTTTTCTTTTGGGTAAAATATCTTCTTTTTGGTAAAAATTTTGTGTGAAATTTTCTTTAGGTTCATATTTCTGCCCAGTTATTAGACGATTTACGAGTATTCCAGCTATAGAGCATTATATTCACCTTGATTAAACATTATCCATGTTAAAAGGGAAAGGGGATTTGTCTTTTAACATGATCATTTAAATTTGCTTTGTTTGAAAAAAAAAATTATCAAAAAAAACACTTGAAACCTGAAACAAACATATTTTATTTTAGGCCTAATGTAAGGAATTTTGTTTTGTTTGTTTCATCGAGTTTAACGCCGTTTCTCAACAATATTTCAGTTATATACGGTGGCCAGTTCACCTAACCAGTTTCTCCTGGACTGAATTCTAACCAGTACTAACTTACCCTTCCACAAGGAGCCGGCAACTTCTCCACATGTGGAGGAAAATCGACATTTTAGTCAAATTTTCATGCAAGGGTATGACCTGCCGCGACCGGGAATCGAACCCGGAAAGGAAATTCATAAGAATTGAAATCCAAAATGGACACGATATTAGATACAACACATACCTAAGAACATTCGCCATGACTCCCGATATGACGTCAGATTCCGATTGTCTGCAGGGTACGATCTCAACTGGTTTGTCTACGGTTTCTTCTTTCTTCTCGGCGGCAGAATCGCGTTCACTTAAACACCTGTAATGTAAGAATACATCACTTTATATCCCAGGTCCGAGGTTACAATCTGAGGTCGAAGACCAGTCTCAAAATCCAAGCCACTGATTGGTTGAATCTGAGCGCATTTATAAGATCGACCAATGACACAGCTGCATTCTGATTGAGACTAGTGTCAAAACTTTTTTTTTCAAATACCATAATAACAATTTTTTTCGCGATTGCAATCTTCATGACTTCGGCCCAAAACAATATCTTCTGATTTAATAATTTGCAAATTTTGTAAATCCAGATTTTGGGCCTTGAACCATTATAAAGTTCAACAAACTGAAATATTGAGTGTATACAATGGGACAGGTTATTGTCTCAACTGAACGGTTACATATATACTATTTATCTTACAAGCAAACCATAGAAGTGCAACATAAATTTGTCCAGCTTATTTTAAATACCAAATCATAGCTACGAAATACTAACCTGTCAACATAATATTTCTTATACTCGTCGGAGAAGTTAGCCTGGAATGCTCGAATATCGTGAGTTCTTGCAGTAAGACCGAGATGAAGTAAGAACGGCGTCGGAGGATCCGGCTTTTCCCACAATGCATCATCCTGACGTCTTTTACGTTCACACTCCACTTTTTCTTCATCAGGGGACAGCTTACTGATTGGGGGTAATGTCTGAAGAGAAGTTATAAATAGAACTTCAACACCCATAAAGCAAGAGAGAGAATGAGTCGCAACAGGGAACACCACATACATAAGACAGTGCTCTCCACACAGACCTCTGGGAAAACAACAATCCATAAAACATAAGGCATTTGAACACTTACAATTTTTTATAAATTGAGAGTCACATTTATCAAATACAGTGAAGCCTCGATAATAAGACCCCCATGGGCTCCAAAGAAAGTCAATCTTAGTAGTGAGGTGGTCTTATTATCGAGTTCAAGAGTTCAAGATGTATCTGGCTCAACTGAACATAAAATGTTTGAATTGGCTTCATCCAGTATTGTCGCTGCATTGGCTTAAACATCTCTAATAAGAACCATTGCAATGTATAATCGATTGAAAATATCTTGTTTTACCATATTACTAACAAACGGAACTTGCAAAATAGCCAGATTGTTAAAAAAACTGGAAGTTTCTTTAAATTTTAAGATGTACAAATATCTTTTTTTACCAAATACGGTGCGATACATTACAAGTTCATTTTTTGTTAATTTATGTTCATTGATGTTTTAACTATAGGAAATATATTTTTCGTGTTTGTTTCAGTAAAAAAATTGAACAAAAATTAGCATAATATATCTTTAAATTTAAAAGAAAAATGAAAAACTGGTCCATAGAAAAGACATTTTATAAAAGAGGAGGTTCTAATTTCTAGGTGGTCTTTCAAGGTACAAAGTCTTGGATTTTTTTTGTCGAAATATGCTTAGTCGGAAATATGAAACTACTGGCAGTAAATGCCTTCATACAGATGTACTTTGTAAGCACTGCATTGTCACTTTTCTTACGTAGAATCTCATACGCAATTTCCATCTCAAATATCTAAAAGAATCCCAAGATAGATTCAACCTGGCTTAACGCCGGATTTAAAGACCGGGCGGACGAAATTCAAAGTTTGATAAACTATTAGTGGTAGAGAGAATTATGTCTTACAGAATATCTGCCGAAGTCTGCTGAGTCGTTAGTCTTCATACCATCTTCAATAGACTTTAACCTAGATGGCACTCGTTCCTGAAATAAGTGGAGGTAGCCGCATAAGAAATACAGAATAAAAGACAACTTTCTATGACGTACAGGTGATAACATGTGCATTAAAATATTCACAGCAAAAATCATGAATGAGTGAAATTTACAATTCATATAGATGAGCATGGCAAAGAACACAAAAAAATGGAAACCATACACTTACGACAGGCATACACAGACTAAAAATAGCATTACAAAACACCTGGGCTAGTAAAAAACGAATTTCCTGCTATGTTGCAGAATAATGGTCATCACATGGTTATCCCCCCTTTCACCAATCTTTCTCATCGATCTAAACAATGATGCCGATGGCTAAATCCACTGACTGGCAGAAAATTCTCATTCCAGAATTTACGAAAAAAATATTTTGTTAAAAGTGAAGTTTAAAAGACAATCGGAAATTTACAACCGTCTTGACAAATGCTGGCTTTATTTGTTGAACTTGAAAGTGTTAATGATAAAAGTTACCTCAGGGCTTCCAACGCGTTTATCAGCATCGAGGTCGTCCTCCGTGATCGTAAATTCATATTTCTGTCTGAGTCGTTCAGCCTCCCACTCGTTCAATCTTTCTTTGTACTGTCCGTATTCTACTTCATCTGTAACCTATAATACAAATAAGGTTTGTTTTTAGTCCACATACAAGCAAGTTAGCGCATTTATGCATTTGAGCGCCGCTTTACGATTTCCAACCTCTTCTATGTGACGGTGACGTCATTTCTAGAATACATCATGTGATGTCACCTTATACCGACAGTAAGCAATATTTGCCCCATATGGCAAAATGAAAACAAAGTGACCATATGGAGCAAATATCGTTTCCTGCTTGCAAATAGTGACATCACATGTTGCGTTTTCCTGAAATGATATCACTTACAGAAGGTCGTAAATCCCACAGCAGCACTCATTTAAAAAAATCGTACAGAGTTCGTTGATGTCTAACATGTTGGCAAGTTTTTTTATTTGGTCAGGTAAATTTTTTATTTTAAACAAAGCAAATATTTTGATCTGGTTTGATCTATTCAGCCAACTCTGAAGTATTTAGTTATTGTAGCATTATTTTTTTGGACATCAGGAAAAAAAGGGCAAGTCATTCACTGACCATTTTAAACCACATTTATATAACCGGAGAATGACCAGCAGTATTACCTATTTGTTTGTATTTGCGTTTATTTATCGTCGCCACCGGTTTCCCATATGAGCGACGCCTTCAGAAGAATGTTAGTCATATAAGATTTTTTGGAGGATAGTGCATGATACAGAAGATGCCCAAGTTCCAGAAGCACCCCTGGTTCTTTTACGTGCTCAGTGTAAAGCATCATACACGGGACCTCGGTTTTTAAAGTCTCGTCCGAAAGACTGTTAGTACGGTAAGTGATGGAGCGGGGAATCGGACCAGCGATCTAGTATTACCTAACAATACTAAGACTAATTTATCCTACGACAAATCTGTTACTGAAGTTTGGACATGGTTTTATTAGGTAACGTCACATAGTTATACGTTATTGGTATAGTTTAGTAACGCTACTGATTACACGGTGTTAGCCACAAGTTGGAGGGAAAAATAAATAAATTGAGTTGAAGTGTCACTCTATATTGAGTATTGTGAAAACCGTTTGAGTGAACACTCAAATATTTTGAATGAATTTTAAAATTTGTTTGTAAATTTGGACTTGTGATATTTTGTGAATATGGGGCTAGACTCAGAAAGGAATCTTAAAGAAAACACAAGACTGTTTGAATAATTCAGTTCTTACCTCGCACACAAGGTCAAGGTCATAGAAAGACGGCTGTCCGCACGCGATGAATATAACTCTACACATTCTACTCTCCCCTGGGTTAAGGTAACCTTTGACAGGAGCAATCGACAAATACTGAAATGAACGTAACATCAAAGCATATAATCACAGAACTATGAAGCAGATAAGTTTTTATACAACACGTCTGAGGATATCAGAATAAAAAGGCATTTTCAGTTACACTTTGGAACGTCAGAAATGATATATTTTGTAAAATAATATGTAAAATATCAAAATTATTTGTGAAATAAAGTTTACATATATTTTCAAATGCAATTCATTCATATTCTGCAAAAAACTGTTCGAATATTCGTTGAGAAGATTGACCTAATATTCGAATACAAAAATTGCCGTTCGTTTACATCCCTAAATATTTTTTTTTTTATTTCAATGAATGATCGTCCAGCGAAACATATGAAAGCATACCTGACTATCAGTTGGACATGTGACGTGCCATTCAAATGAAACAGGTCGATTTTTAGACTTGTTACTAATGAACACCATTCTACGTCCTCTACAAAACAGTGGTAGATTTCCGAACGAGATTCTCTCTTGTGACAAAAATGCCAGCTGCAATAAAAGTATAGTGAAACCTCGTTAAGACGTCCACCATTCGTTATAAAACAAGTCAAGTCTTCGTTGTAAGGTGGTCTTATTATTGAGGTAAAATGATTAAATTATGGTTTTATTCAGCGGTTGATCTTAATTTCAAGGTGGTCTGGGTGATTTTTTACAGTATATTGAGGATAGAAAGCAAAACAAGTCTATGTGCTTGTATATTTATAAGGAGTTAGTCTTGTTGCACTTTCGCCTGTTGTTACGTAAAATTTCATATACATGTACTCAATATGTTATTATACACTTAAAATCCAAACATTGAAAGCAGGTAAAATATTTTTATTTCAATGATGATCATAAATACATGTATTTAACTTCTTCAGAAATGACTCTATGATTAACAGGCATTAACAATTGACTGACTGAATGACTAATTGATTGGTTGATTGATTGACAGATTAATTGATTGATTGATAATTGGTTTAAGACCATTTACAAAAGTTGAAATTCAAAGTTATGGTCTAAGTGTCATATTGTTTAACATATTCTGGCAAAGATTTGATTATTTTATCCCAATATTTACCTGTCCGGGCACTGGTACACTTTGAACTCCAGGAACTCCCGTCAGATCTTGTTGATCTGTCATTGGCATGGTATCTCCCATAATTCTCTTGTCATATCCGACACCAGTGAAAGTGACAATTGCTGTGTCACCATTGTGGACATGTATGGGTACATCAACCTGTGATATTTATCAAATAATAAACAATGAAGGCATATTTTAGGCCAAATAAAATATATGTAGTGTTCTGGTAAAAGGCTTTTGGATCATATTTTTTTTATTTCCAATTTTTATGTGCAGTTGTTAGTAATGTCATTTTTAGAGATAAGCATAAAATTCATTGTTTTACTCACATTTTATGAGGTAAACTAAACAGAAAATGCAAAAACAGTTATAAACAATTTTTGGTGGCAGTGTTCCGAGATTTTGTTTTCGTGGGAATGAACATCGAAGGCAATGTAATGAATATTTATTTATACCAATTTACTCAAGCCCCATTGTGATGAAACCATTTCGAGTATTTGACTCAATCTCAAGTATTTAACTCAATCTTGAGTATTTAACTCAGTTTTGAGTATTTGACTCAATGTTGAGTATTTGACTCAATTTTGAGTAATTTACTGAATTTGAGGATTCAAGTCACTATTGAGTCTGCTTCCTGGAAAGACCAGCACTAGCGTCTGGTCAGTATGTGTGGTGGTTACCTTTCTAGGGTACGAACCCACAACCTCCTAGTTGATTAGCTACACATCACTCACCACACAACCATTCCCCCTAATGAATATTCAAACTTTTATCTCATGCATACCATGTATGTTTTAGCTTCAATGGGCGAGAACCTCCATTCGATGTTCAATGTTCGGCCTGGCGGTATTTCTCCAGTGGGGTTCAAACATTCGAAGATTGGTTGATCGAAATTCTCGTTCTTAATCAGCTCCAGGGGCGTGAGGTCAAACTGGTACCGTACAGGTACTGCTCCACCGTTGTACAGCTCATACACCTGTAATATATAGAGGACGTTCTATGAGCGATTTGTTTCTTTGACTTTTTTCTTTGGAAATAATTTTAGCAACCTTTCGTCAGTTTTTCTCATAATACGTTCAATAAATTCTAAACATCAATGTAATATTTCAGTCATATCATATACAATAAAACCTCAATAATAAGACCACTTTTGGGGCCCTTGAAAACTGGTCTTAATTTTGAGGTGGTCTTATTACTGAGATGGTCTCTAGGTGAGGTTTTACTGAATTGTAAATACACAGTTTATTGTCAAAAGGTTGTCATAATTGACTGTGACAAATTAATCCTTGACCTGTAAATTAATCAATGATTGTTGCGAAATTGGTAAATTTTCGCAGAGACAGTTATTAGATTGTAAAGTTCCCTGTGACATCTATAAGTTAGAATGGCTAAATGTCAAATTTACCGATGTCAAGATAAAGAGTTTCAACTGTATTTGTATTTTCACTAATGAATTATCGAAAATAATATAAGGTAAGTGTTGTACTTAACTTTTATAATTACTTAAAAAACAAATATTCTGGCAAAGTTTCATCAATTTGTTATCAGTGATATTTCGAAATCCATCGTTTTCGAACAAAGAAGTATCCAACAAACCTGTTTAGGGCTGATTTTTTCTCCAACAGGAACTGGAGTGAACATGTGCTTACTGGACGGGAAGTGTATGTATCTCCTGTCTGAATCGACTGTTACACCGATGAAGTTGAGCTTAAATATAAGAGAAGACAAACATAATTATAGGACACGAAGAAGTGAAACCAGCCTCTCAATAAAAAGTAAGACTTTCCTCACTTTCATCCCCTCAAAATCATCTAAAACAGCAAAACAACTTATAACAAGAGATGTTTGTAAAACATTATGCCCCCTGTGACCTTTGCCCTGTGACCCCAAAATCAATCTAGTTCCTCTGCTACCCAAGATGAATGTGACCCAAGAAGAACCAAGTTTGAGGAAGAAAGGTCAAGAGGTTCTTGACATACCAACCGACCGACATCTGCAAACCAATATGCCCTCTCTTCTTCGAAGGGGGCATAATAATAATAAAAATAATGATAATTATAATAATAATGATAATAATAGTAATGATGATAATAATAATGATGATGATAACCATAATAATAATAATTATAGTAATAACAACTATAATCATAATAATAATACTAAAGAATATATTTATAGAGCAGTTAGACAAATCACTGGTTTAGGAGAACTATCCCAGACAATTTTTGTGACATCCAGACAGATATGTAGACATAGTGGGGGAGAAATAATCAGGAATGAGCAGTATTTAGTTAACCAATAAGCAGCAGATTGAAAGTGATTAAAATAACTGGCAAATTTGTTTCACTATCAATGCGAAATAAACAGTTTAAATTAGATATTCAGACTAAATCAAACATAAAATACATACCAATATCTCTCTACCTCTGGCCAGCTTCAACAATACGGGTAATCTATCTGTACCGGCCATGGTGTGTTTGTACTGTAGGGAGACGGTACCACACTCGCCGGGCTGCAACTGTCCTTTCTTAGGTTCTATCGTAAATAAATTATTGTCCATAACTTTCATCTGAAAAAGAAGTTGTATCATCAGATAAATAAACAAACAAGAGGGTCACGATGGCCCTATATCGCTCACCTAAGTACACTTCTGACTTATGTGGCAATAAATAGGCATAGGTTCAATAAAAATCTATTCAAAAAGATTTCACCACGAAATATATGTTCCTTACAAATTATTATCTCATGGAAAATAATCAAAACACAAGAACAAAAAGAGTCTTCATGAATAACACACTAAGATTGGCATCATTTCTGGGTGCGAGAAAATTAATGAATTTGCTCTGTAAGAATACAGGGGATTGTATTATAGGCGTAACGACATACAACATTCAGACAAATACCAAAACAACTTTATTGTGAAAGAGAGAATTAGTTGCTACAGCGAACGCCTTATTCTACATTGTGAAGACTGCAGAACTGACAGACCTCTCCAAGGAAAGACAACTTACCTCATGTAATTCATCTTCATCAAATTCACCAGTCTCTGCCCAGTATTCTAACTCCATATGAAGATCGGATGGAAACAAGAAAGACCTACAAGAGAAAGTATACGTTTTTAAGTACTGTGCAGGTATATAACACATAGAAATCAGTCGCGACAATCTCCTAAGGTTCAATACGTGAACAAGTTGTAACAGTCTTGACTGTGATAACTTTATTTATAACTTATAATTCTTCCTATGTCACACAATACTATAATATATTATATTAAGGACCACAATGGAAATAAGAGTTTTTACTGGTACTCATTTTTGTACTCACTTATGTCATAAATTATATATTATATTTGTGTTAATGAATTATTTAATTAGTTTCACTCATCATCAGAAAAAAAATTTATTATAAAAAATTATTATATTCCATAATTTAAGACCACTCATGAACTATCCTGTATAAAACCATAGAAGAGGAGCTTTTTAATACTACATACTGTAAAATCGCCAATTGTTTCAGGACGTTAAATGTTAGTGAGTATTTAATTTCAATTTTGTCATAAAGTTAACACAAAAATATTTAGCAAGATGTTATTTTCAAATTTAACGATCTTGAGATCAAAAGCAAAAATTAATTCCTCGTAAAAATGTCATAGTTTACGGTCGACGTAATAAAGCCTTTACCAGTCTGTAGCAACGGTTCCCGTATTCTCAAACATCAGATTAACGACACAGGGTTCGCTGCCCAAAGGTGCCGCGCTGAAGTTAAAGTCCATGATGGCTCGTGTATAGACCGGCGGTCGTCGTTGGTGGCTGTGTCTTGTCTGCACACTGTACATCAACTCCCGAGCCGACGGATCATTGTCCAAACATACATTAAGGCTGAAACGTAAGTGGATAAAGTTTAGTTTAAACTTATGTACTTTACATCAATTGTTCTTACAACATAATATAATCACTCTCTATGACTGCCTACCGGGCTTCCAACCCGTACTCGCTACAAATTTAGGGATTGTGAAGATCATGATCAAACCCGGCTCATCGCCTGGCTCGAACTCACCATCTTAGTATCAGGGGTAAGGCACTCTCTGCCCATTGCCTTCAATGCCTAGCTAACAAAGTAATGCCCAAAAAACTGCCGTCTTTTTTTATATACTCAGTATATTTAAATACGCACATTTTTGTACCTGTGATAGGTCTTTTAAATGCCATTTTAGTGTGTTTTAAATCTCATTTTGATATGAAAATACCCGTTGATTGAAAGAAAATTTAGCGGTCATCATTGCATAAAATGAAACAATATCGTGTTACGTTCTTATCTTGCATCCCTAGGTAAGTTCATGACATTTGAGAAATCTTACATTTTGCGTTTTTTAAATGTACCGAGTATATGAAAGATATAGACTGACCTCAAAATTACAAATAAAAAGTACCACGAAACCTCAATATGAGACCATCATCGGTTCTGAAAAAATTTGGTCGTAGGATGCACATTGACCGAGTGATTTATTCATAGGGTTCTTCTGCTACCCAATATAAATGTGTGGACCAAGTTTTAGGATGATTGGTCAAGGGGTTCTTGAGTTATTGATCGGAAACGAAAATGTTACAGACTGACGGACCAACCGACGGACGTACCGACTGACCGACATGTGCAAACCAATATGCCCTCTCTTCTTTGAAGGGGGGCATAAAAAGCAGAGAAAAGGTTAACGGCTTTTACCTGTCCAATGAAAATAAGGACCACAGTTGCTTCTTGCTGATCCCGACAGAGCTACCATAGCAACGAGCATCAGTGACGGACATTGTAGGAAATACTCCGGTTGTCAGGACATGACATAAATGTTGAGGCTCTGAGGCAGTGGTCATTTCTTTGTCTGTAATTGAGATAAAATAAATCATACCAATGACAGACTATCAACTCAACTCATTGTATTGCCTGAAAGTAAGGCTAGTAGGGATATATAGGGATGCCTTATATATAAATATAAACAAGAAATGGGCAATGCCCACAAACCAGGTTTTCAACCTAGTTATTTGTAACCAAGGCTCTATTTGTATGATGAATACATGATGATCATCAATGCTGCAAATGTGCCGTAGGTGATACATGCATATACACACTCACACTTAGATATATTATATATATATGCAACAACTATACACCAAGTTTGATGTCAATATGATCACTGAAACTAAAGTTATTCGCCGGAAACCAAATTGCTATTTTAGTAATGGTGACCTTTGGCGGAATGAACCCAAAAGCCATCCTAAGCGAGCTCTCCACATGCTCTTACTATACACCAAGTTTGGTTACAATATGATCAACGGAACTCCAGTTATTCGCTGGAAACCCTCAGTTTGACGCCCGCCCACCCACCCAACGACACACACCATTCTAATATACTGGTTAAAAATGGTAAATATTCACCGCACTGTACATTCTCCATGATTAGACCTTTGTACATCACTGTCAATGGCTTGATGTTTTGCAGTATCCTTTCTGTATATACAAGGAATAAAATTGAGGAAATTATCAAAGTAGGAAATTATGTGAAACCTGACCAGGATGTGAAAAGATATGTTACCTTCTGGGGTGATCAGTTGATATGAGATAGCAAACTGGTATGTGACTCTTCGTATTGGCTTCACCATTGCGGAGATAATTTGTCTTGATCTGGCTGGAATCACACCTTCAAGACGATCTAACTCCAGACCTGAAAACAAGGAAGGTTAAATCTTGATCTGATAGAAAATTAAGTCATGTATTTAGGCCTATTTTCACATAGGCTGTTACCATTAGAGATGACTTCTTTCACTATGTTGTAAAATTAATCTTTCATTCATACAGTGCAATGTCTCTAGATTTATACCAATGTCAACCCTATACTGTTAGTATACAAATACAGTCAAACCTGTTTATTCGAATACACCGGGTCTAGAATTTTATTTCGAATAATACATGGTTTTGAATAGAACATTTTAATTTGACATGCTTACGAAGATACATCGGAACCTGATATTTATTTCGGATGATACAAAGTAAACCGGTAGAAGGTTAACGAATGAACGAGGTCCGACTGTACCGTCGAAAAATTTCAACTAAACAGCAATAAAAAAATAAGATTCTGCCGTATTCTCACCCATAGAATCTGAACTAGTCATCTCCTCGGGATAAGGTCCATCCAGTGTCTGATCAATCAGTAGTCTATAGTGAAGACTGCAAATACTGTTGTTGAACAAAGTGATGTGTTTGGAAGCTGAACTACCAACAATAACGTCACCAAAGTCTAGATAAGTCTCCTCGGCCTGAAAAAAATACATACACAAATATTTATACTTATCTTGCAATAAGGGAAAAATTGATGACTTATTTTATTTTACCATATATTTACCAAAATTATAGATACAGTCAAACCTGTCTGTAAAGACCACTTGCGAACAAAGCCCACTATTGCAAAACCTGTCTGCAAAGACCACCAATTTCATCTCCCATCAGACCATTTTCAATGATATTTAATCTGTTAATAGAGACCACCTGTAAACAAAGACCACATTTTGCTGTTCCCATGGGTGGTCTTTACAGATAGGTTTGACTGTAGCTGCATTCTGTTAGAACTAGGCCATTTGAAATCTAGCAATTGTGATAATTCAGTGAAGCTAGCCTGAATACGTAGCAGAACTCATGTTCTTTTATCTTGTATATCACAAAGATGTTTCACAATATTAACAAAATAAATCCAACGATTCTTAACAATCTCAGAAGACAGGTCAATATATAGAAAAAATCGTGCATTGCAATTCAATGACAATAACAAGATTGGAATATCATAATCTTTAATTCAGCTTTTATAATGAAATTCTATATTTTTTCTATCGAATATACGATTGCCTAATAAGTATTCGAATATTTCGACATACCTAATAAATACAGAAAAGCGAGAACTGAGTTACAAATGAATTACACAATTTATTCTAGTAGATGTGCGTCGAAGCATACCTTAATATCTCCAATGGAACCCTCACCAATCGCCCTTACGTCAAACTGTTTCTTCTTGCCACCAGAAGACGTGGAGCTGAATCCTTGGCCCCATACAACAAGGGCTGGCTTCATCACATATTTCTGTTCTTGTTTGGGGACAAAGGACCAGATCTGGGCCTGTCAGAAAATTATTATCAGATGAAAACTAAATCTTTACATCTAATACATCTATGGTCATGAACATGTTTAAAAGAAATGAATAAGTGAACCTAATCGCTTACAAAATTCACGAGCTCGTGACTGCGAAACAAAATATTCCATTAAAGATAAATAGTCACACAAATAGATTTCCTATGTATATGATTGACTATTTGTATTCTTACATCACTTGGTAACCGGCAAATACTGCAGAAATGTAGTATACGGTACCCAGCAAATACTGCAGAAATGTAGTATACGGTACCCAGCAAATACTGCAGAAATGTAGTATACGGTACCCAGCAAATACTGCAGAAATATAGTACACGGTACCCGGCAAATACTGCAGAAATATAGTATACGGTACCCGGCAAATACTGCAGAAATATAGTATACGGTACCCGGCAAATACTGCAGAAATATAGTATACGGTACCCGGCAAATACTGCAGAAATATAGTATATGGTACCTGGCTTTCATTTGGATGAATAATTCCAGATTCTGGGTAAACTGAGAGTAAATTTTTGTCAGCAAATCGCAGCTTCCACTCAAACCTACAATACAATAATAACGGTTAAAGTAAGGTACGGTTTTTTTGTTAAGTAAATAAAGGGCCATAATTCTACCAAAAATTGTTTGATTGCGACCGAAATCAAACTTTACCGGTTATTTATTATCCTATATGCTTAAGTGCCCAATATGTATTGAATCCTTCAAACCTTTCAAGAATTATTGATCAGTAACCCATTTTGCAAAATATATCCGAGTAAAATTGTATGCGTTGCAGAATTAGGAAATTTTAACAAGCACAATAATTGTCCTTAGTTGTTTTGATGCCAGAATGCCAGACCATTCCTTGCACTCCAATTCCCTATATATTTGTCTTGCACCTCCTCAGTGCCTACTGCTTTGTAGACTGTTGTTTTCGCGGGGGTCTGTGTGGGGAGGCATTGTTTTGTGTATGTGGTGTTCCCTATATCAACTTAATCTCTCTTTCATAGTTCAACAGGAATATTTAACTGTTATCTTAGAAAAAAAAAGGTTTTTCAGATAAGATATGGCCAGGTAATAGTTTCTAAGGTTTTTATTGTGAGACCTACCTTAGCGGTATTCTGGAGACATTCTTGATATTGTATGTACGTTTTGAAGATGTTCCTATGCATGTGGGTTTGAAGAACATTTCACCTTGCGTGTCCAATAACACTTGAGGAGCCTCGGCCGATCCAGCCAATTGTAACTCCTGAAAAAAATATTCCGAGTTATTTCTATTTTTAGTAACAATACATACAATATTTTATGAATACTTGGGAAGTTTCTGTACGTCATTTCTAAACTTAGTAACATAATGGATGATGGATTTTCTATATTTAGTAACGTTCTGGATGATTTTTAATGTATATATTTCAAAGATATATAAAACAAATAAATATTCAATAGATTTAATATTGACATTTTAAATGGTCAGTTCAGAAACATACAAATCTTGTGTAAGCTTGAATAATGACACCGATTTAAAAAAGCGTATTTTGCGAAAGGTCGAAAAAATATTTGAAATAATTATGATTAAAAATGATTAATCTCACAAAGAATAATATTACACGCAAAAAAAACAAAAAATTCACCCTATCATATTTCTTGTTATCGTTCAGTTTTATTTTCAACTTTTGTTTGTATGTCTTCACTTCCTTCGGCGATATTTTCACAACAAATATCTGCATCTGTCCTTTCAGTAATGCTTTTGCTGGCTTTACAGAATATATACTGAAAGATAACGACAGTTTTTAACAAGCTTAAAGGAAGGTAGTCTTGAATTTTTGGAATAAAAAGTTTTGCCGCAAATATGAGAAACTTGGAAGAAAATGCCTCCATAGAGTTGTACTCTACAGCAATGTATTGTCACTTTTCTTACATGTTTTACAAAACCACAAATACACCAGTCCAATACAGAAGCTTTCTATCAAGACCTATGTGCCGAGTTAGCGCTCGCAGAGTTAATATCTGTAGAGGACTCGTGTTTTTAAGAAAAATGAGTGTTTTAAAGTGCATCTGTATGAACGCATTAACATGCCTTTTTAAAAAATTATTTCTTAGCATGTTTTGATACAAAAGTTTATCTACCTTTAACAGTGATTTTAAACACTAATATATCTGCAAGTGAGGCTTAATAAATGGTTGAGGAAATTTTAAAATTCTATTATACCTGTTGGGATCTTTTTCAACATCAAACAATATCGGAGTTGTGCCCGTATTTGCCATCAGTAAGGTCCGGTATGTTGACTCCTTGGCATTTACAGCTGGGAACACAAGATGTTCTGAGTTCAGATTGTATTTCGGTAGGAACGTCTCATTGTTGGGCATAAATGTATGACCTGGAAAATATATGTAACATTAAACACTTGACTTTGAAACAAATTTATAGCAAAACATCTGTCACATGATTAGATACCCCTAAATAGTGCAGGGCAAAAAACATTCACTCTACTTTTTGAAGATTTAGTAAAGTAGTCCCAGTCTTCACAGAAAAACCTCGAGTACATATACTATTTGAAAATCCTTTCAATTTATATAAGAGTGCCCACAGATGCTATTGACAAAACAAATGAGGGTAAGTTTGATACGAATGGTTCTTTTTAACTGAAATATTTAAGGCTGGTCTGTGTCATGTTTAGTCCTTGAGAATGGTTTGAAATGACCAATTTGAGTGGAACTCAACTGAATGAAATAACTGATGTGAGATTGAGAGAAAACTCAAAGTGAGATTTTTGGAGAAAATGTCAGGGGTGTAGATTCCTCTAGGACGTGGCCTTCATTTTTTGAATAAAATGGCCAAAACTGCAATAAGATATTTAATGTATGTTTTCGGTGTTATTGTAAGCATATTTAATGGAACAAAATATACACCAAAACACATCTCTGACGATCTAGAACTAGGCCTACACATCAATTTCAGCTAAGCTACGCCCCTGAATATGGCAAGATATCAAAGCTGAAATAAAAGTTTTTGTAATGAAATATTAGAACTACTGACCAGTACAGTTCAATGTCAGGCACCATGGTGGACTGTGTGTCGTGCTTTCAACAAGTTTATAGTTTCGTAAACTCTTGTAGTACGCGTAACATTCTAATTCCACACCAAACAGTTGATTAGGAGCATTCTGAAATACACAAACTTATTTACCAGCCAAACAAAACATCAATCAGTCTGCACAAAAATTGAATCACGGCTCACTAGCGTGAAAGGCATTTTAGATGTCGGACACAAGTTTACTGTTGTTGCTTTTTAATGACCCACCCTGATTTCCATGTGGATGCGTTTTGATGCCTCTGTTATCAAAGTCTATTTTACATCAGCAGAGAGTAGCATTTTTCTAAGATGTTACTACATGTATACCAAATGAAAATATTATACATGTACTTAAAACCACTCTATAAAATGAGATCGAAAATCAATTGGTAGCAACTTGGAAGCTGACAATTATGATTTTATTTTTATGAACTCTAAATTTTCAATGAAACATTTTAATATTAATTTAAAAAAAAAACATTTCAGGAGTAAAAACATTGGTGAAAAAAAGATCAGTCAAAAAAGCTACAAAAAATCAGCAATTTCGGCCTACTTCCAATACATCACAAACATAGAAAACAGACAATACACTTGTAGTACTTACAGGTTTGAATTTCACTTGAAATGAACAAGATTTCAGTGGCGGAATGTCTATCACATCGGGTGTCACAGAGAATGTCTTCTCGGGCCCTACAACAAGATGTCGTAATATTAATTACAAAATTAATGATTTTTTCAACAATTTTCCAGCATCTCAATCAGCTTATTTCTTCCTCTTTTTCTGATACAGATTTTACCTTCACATATGAAGAGTACACATACAACGCATGTGTGGCATAAAATTTGGAAAACGAAAAATTCTTAAAGTGTTGTATAGTAAACCTCAATAGGAAATAAAGTCATTTTTGAGAAACACGAAAAATCGGTCAATGGCGCATATTGGCGCTACCTGGAATCGAACCCAGGTCTACGGATTGCTGGTCCGTTATGCTAACCACTACACCACAGCGACCTACATTGGCTCTGAAGAATGTTGGCCTTATTAATGAGGTAGTCTGAATATTGAGATAATACATGGAAGAAAAATTGAAAACTAGTCCCTAAAAATATGGTCCTATTAACAGGGTTTTCCCAAGGAATTTTCAGCTAGGGGTCCTTGGACCCTCGTGTTTGACAAATTGGGGGTCCTTAGTAAATTTGTAGGGTCCCAGATATGCAGTTTATACTTTTTTAGGGGTCCCAGGGATGCAGAGTAAGTGGAAAATGGGAGTCCCCAGAAATAAAAGGGAGTCAGGGACTTAAGATTTCTGCGTCAGGGAAATCCCTGTATTAATGAGATGTACTTAATTTTGAGGTGGTCTCTATGTGAGTTTTATATTGTATACAGATTTCGAACAGCTAGAAGGATTAATTGACTTAATATTTGTTAACATTTAATACAATTTACTTGCTTTGTATAATGGATACTGAAAGAAATGATGAATTGAGCAGCTCATGCAAGCGGAACTGATTATTTTTAATAGCCATTAACAAGCCTGGGTGCTTTCTCTTCAAAGCTAGGGTGACCAGGAAATGGCGACTAACCTTATACCATGTGAAACAAACTATATATGAGGGCTGCTATGGGATTTCCAACCTCTTCTGTCAGTGACGCCATTTCAAGAAAATGCAACATGTGATGTCACTATTTGCAAGCAGGAAAAAATATTTATCCATACAGTCAATTTTCGTACAGCCATATTAATGGGGCAAATATTGCTCACTGTCAGTACATGGTGACGTCACATGTGACGTTTTCTGGAAATGACGTCACTTAAAGAGGAGGTTAGAAATCGTACAGCAGCGCTCATATTTTTCCGAAATTCTTCGTAAGAAATGAACAAAAACATAGACATGTCATCATAATAGTTTGACAGTCTCACCTCCAATCCATTGCACAGTGACTTTTCCCTTAGTATGGTTGGTAAGATTCAGTATTTTATCTTCAATCACCCGGAGATTTTGACAATTTCCAAAATCCAACACATTGACATCCAGGCTAACGTGGGGCACGTAATTCTGTAATGGTAAAAAATCAACAGTTATAAACACTGAACGGTAAATCGATTCATGCTTTGTGTTTTATTTTTGAGATTTCATTACAGATTTTTTTCTTGTCATACCAAGTCATTACAGTGCAATCTCGCTCAAGCAGCCCCCTTTTAAGCACTGACCCCTCTTGAAGAGTCTTCAAAAAAATTATCATTTTCCACCCAGTAAAAAAATCCACTTAATCTTGTTGTTGAAATATCCCAAAAAGGGGATCAATGCAACGTCTGGTGTAAAAATCCACTCAAGCATTTAACACTTAAGTTAACCTCTCTAGAGCAACAACCTCTCTTAAACTGGACAACTCGTAAAGAGTGTTGTAATAAAAAAATCAATAGTTATAGACACTGAATGGTAAAACGATTCTTGCTTACCTCTAGAGCAACAACCTCTCTATAACAGCCAAACTTGGCATCTCCTTAAAGGTGGTTGCTCTAGAGAGGTTGTACTGTACATATAGTACCAACACCTGATTCACTATACTATCATTCCCACAAATAATACCATGGATATATGTACCATGGATTGGAAACTGGCCGATATTGGTGAAACAATAACTAGAAATAATTTACCCAAATTCCTTAGTGGGTCGGTAAGTATCGTGAATTTCCGCCACATTATCGATCGGCGATAGTCGGCAATCTCCATTCATTTCCCTCAGTTGCTGGCTCTGTTGATTATCACTTAAATATCCGTGTAATTACCTATTGATCTGTGTAATTCTTAATTGTCTAATTGTAGTTATTTAAATGTATTAATTAAGACTGAAGAAAAGTTTAAATATTACGATTACAGCGTATCAAAATGTTCTCTCGATTCAGAAACAAAATTTTCATTGAGGGTTAGATCGCGGAAGAAAATCTCGCCGCTCGCTAGAGTTCGAGCAAAACTAAACACACATAGTAGGACGTTTTCTAATCCATGGTTTATTTGTCCGTGATAATACAGATCCACTTAAAATATACATATACTTACAATAACATCAGAGTGGAAACCATCATTGAAGTATTCATCTAGTGGTGCAATGTGGGGTAGGGCGTGCTCCACTGGGTTCTCAACGGTTCCAATCTACAAAATACATCAATCACTTATAAGCAAGTAAAAAACAACACGAATAATTAATACTAGAACTAATCTACTCTAAGCTGAATACAATGTAACAAGATTTTACTAAAAAAGAAGCATTTGTCAGGCATATTATTCATTTTTCAGGCTGTCAAATCACCTCTTTCAAAAAGTAGAGTAAAAAGTAGGGCTATTTTATTTTTAAAAAGTAGAGTAAAAAGTAGGGCTATTTTATTTTTAAAAAGTAGAGTAAAAAGTAGGGCTATTTTATTTTTAAAAAAGTAGAGTAAAAAGTGGGGCTATTTTATTTTTAAAAAGTAGAGTAAAAAGTAGGGCTATTTTATTTTTAAAAAGTAGAGTAAAAAGTAGGGCTATTTTATTTTTAAAAAGTAGAGTAAAAAGTAGGGCTATTTTATTTTTAAAAAGTAGAGTAAAAAGTGGGGCTATTTTATTTTTAAAAAGTAGAGTAAAAAGTAGGGCTATTTTATTTTTAAAAAGTAGAGTAAAAGTAGGGATATTATTGCCTGAAAGTAGGGTAGGGATAGTAGGGATGATTCCTTACCTTTGGAATATCAAAACAGGGTAAACGTTCACCGCACTGTACATTTCTTCATGATTAAAACTCCATGCTTTATGCGGTGATAAAGAGATTTTGAGTTAAAGCCTCAGATTTGAAAAAAGTAGGGTTAGTAGGGCTCTTTCAAGTAAAAGTCGAGAAAAAGTGGGGAGCAGGTAAAAAAAAGTCTGGAAAAGCCGGAAATGTAGGGCCCATTTGACAGTCTGATATTTGCGTGAAATAACTGTTAGCGACAAATATTTGAGATTCTATTGATTTAATTGATCTACACTAAGCCAAACATAATGTATGAAAATTTTGCTAAAATAAAAGCATTTAGTCATGATTTTATTATTTTTTGTGTGAAATATATTTTAGTGACTGACACAAGGTCAGGTGTTTGTTCACATAAATCTTGAATGAAAACTTAGAGGTCAGAGCGAGAAAAAGGGTTCAAGCGCTGTGACGAAGAAACAGAAAGACTGCGACAGTTTTATGAATTTGACCAAATATATGTCTAGGAAATTCTTGTGCTAACCATCAAATGTATACCATAACATTTTGCCTTCATGTATGTCTAACATATAACACCATACAACAATTAGTGCCTTGCTTCATAAAGGAGTGTGTGAAAACTGATATAGAAAACAATTACAGAATAATTGCAGAATTATGGACCAGTCTTGACAGGATACTAACAGAATTATGGACCAGTCTGGACAGGATAATTACAGAATTATGGACCAGTCTGGACAGGATAATTACAGAATTATGGACCAGTCTGGACAGGATACTTACAGAATTATGGACCAGTCTGGACAGGATAATTACAGAATTATGGACCAGTCTGGACAGGATAATTACAGAATTATGGACCAGTCTGGACAGGATAATTACAGAATAATGAACCAGTCTGTACAGGATAATTACAGAATTATGGACCAGTCTGGACATGATAATGACAGAATTATAGACCAGTCTGGACATGATAATTACAGAATTATAGACCAGTCTGGACATGATAATTACAGAATTATGGACCAGTCTGGAAAGGATAATTACAGAATTATGGACCAGTCTGGACAGGATAATTACAGAATTATGGACCAGTCTGGAAGGATAATTAAAATATTCTAGACCTCTCTGAATAGGTAATATTCAGAAATCTAGACCAATTAAGACAGGGTAACATCCAGTATTCTAGACCTCTTTGAACAGGTTATATTCAGAATTCTAGACCAAATAATATCCGGAAGTCCAAATCACTGGGAAAATGTCCCAAGCCTATATATACTGCACACCAAAACCACCAAATGTGAAGTGTCTACATGGGTTTAACTCAATATGTGCCACACGATACCAATAAATTAATAATACACCATTATACAGAACTTACCATTACCTCAGACTCTGATGCTTCAAGGTAGCTATTGTTATAATGTAACATTTCTACCGGAATCACTTCGTACGGTTCTTTCTGTTATCAATTCAATATATAAAGTAACGTGATCAAATTGTGGAAAATGTCAGTAAATTTGAAACTAAATATGTTTACTAAATATTCATTTACAACAATCCCAGAAACAGACTCAGCATTTTCTTAGAGATGTCTCTGGCTCATCGGAACCTAATTTTTTTTAATGGGCTTCATACTGTATTGAGTCTAAAACATCATTAATAAGAACCACTGCCATGTATAACTGTTTAAAACAATCTTGTTTAATATTACTAACAGACAAAATAAGTAAAACACACCCGCTTGATAAAAAACTGGAAGTGTTTTTAATTTTATGATAATACAAACGTCTTTTTCGACAAATACAGTGAAATACATTATAAATGTATTCTGTGATAATGAATATTTATTGAAGTTTTGACAAGATACAGTATATGTTTCATGTTTGTTTAGGTGAACAAATAAACAAAGAAATTAGCATAATATAACTTTGACTAAAATGTTTTTTTTACTTCGTTTGTATACAGAATAATTCTTGCTGAACATTTAAGTATTCAAACCTTTAATTTCCTAGAATTTGTACAGTTGACAAAACGTCGTTACATATTAATTGCTAGAATACCAGTAATCTTTTTTTCAATCTCAGAAAAAAAGTATTTTCTATATTTTCTGACTGGGTACCATGGACTGCGATAAGAGGGTAGTGGGTTCGTAATTGTTTTAAAAGCAACCATACAATATCAACGAGGCAATGTGGTTGAGGGGTACAGGGCCCGACTCCTGATCCAAAGGTCATGGGTTTGAACCCCGCCTTTGAGTGAAGGTGAATAGGGAACTTCACAATCCCTTAAGACTATATACTAGTTAGAGTAACCCAAGGTCCAGTCATGGAGAGTTATTAATATAAGTTGCAATAACTAGTTTCACAAGCAATTAAAATAAATATGGTCAAATTAATGCAAGGGTAGGATTAGAAAGAATGGGCACGTGGAAACTAAAACCAAGAAATAAATTTATCATAGCCTTAATTACTGTTGTACTACAGAGTGCATATACTACAAATTACCATGGCTTTGGCAGAACGAAGAGAAATGAAATCTGGAATTTGCCAAATCAAAATTTTTGCATCTAGGTAAGAAATTTAATTTTAGATTACATTCCTATCCCCGTCGTCATAGCGATTAGAGCAATATTTAAACTAAATCATGCTTGTATTGTAGGATTAAGGGTCAAAACCCGAAGTTATAGAATTCCAAAGTAGTTCCATTTTGTCAAATGAACGTAAGCCGATTATTCATGAGAATCACCGATCTACTTACCAAGGGCACCATGAGAGCTCCGGCATCGTCGAGCTCGAGTCGTCCTTGCTGACGGAGCTCGTTCAGTTGTTCCGGCGGGTACACAGAGAAACCACGTTCAACATGGGTACGGAAATTATCCAAATGCTTCGCCTGAAGTACGGCTGGTTTCACGAGTTCTGAGTGACAAGTACCGATCAAATCCAAAAATAACGGCCCCTGTAATATATGAAACATAACTGAATTGTCAATACACTGTACTTTGAATGGATAATGCCTGAGAAATATATTTTTACACATAAAATACCGTCAAAAGTTCATAAAGAATATGTAAAATTCATTAGAACAGAACAGAACAGAACAATTCCTTTTTTTTACATTTCACACAGATTACAAATGTAATGACATGAGTACATAAAATAACATAATTACATAATGGTATAGGTAATGGCGTTACAATTTTGTTTATTGGATGGCGATTAAATTTGGGTTTTTGTTGTTGTTGTTTTTGTTTTTTACTTGGTGGGGATTGCGATTCCATATACAAACTTTTAAAATTCATTAGCATAAAAGCATGATAAAAACCAATAGAAATCATCAAATATTTCACTATGAAATCTCAAAAGTTAACAGTTCGTGTCCTTGTTACATTTTCTGTTTTTTAAAACACTTGTTCCTTTCTAGAACGGACTATTTTTAGTAAGTTTTCATCATCCCTTCCCTTCGATAAAAAATACATTTTATGATAATATGTAGCTATGATGTACAGAGGCATTTAAAGAACTTCAAAACTTGGACACCAGGGTTTCCAAGATGTAACTCAAACCTCCTGGACATCTTATTCTGGATTATTTACAATATCTTAATAGAACATTATGTTATTGTGGAAAATGGTATTGCTAGTTAAGAACAAAATGGGAAAGTGACTTTGTATTTGCGTTTATCTATCGTCGCCACCGGTTTCCCATATGGGCGACACCTCTGGAAGAATGTTAGTCATATAACATTTTTGGAGGATAGTGCATGATACAGGAGATGCCCCAGTTCCAGAAGCACCCCTGGTTCTTTTACGTGCTCGATGTAAAGCATCATACACGGGACCTCGGTTTTTAAAGTCTCGTCCAAAAGACTGTTAGTATGGTCAGTGATGGAGCGGGGAATCGAACCTGCGATCCCTGGATTACAAGTCCAGCGCGTTACCACTGGACTACGGATCCGCTACTGTGATAATGACATACCTTGTTATGTATCATACATGTGACTCGTCTATGGTAATTGATTGGATGTTGTGGTATAAACTTCAGTATTAATGTTTTCTTCTCATTGGGTCTCAGGGTACCTGTTGTGTTCTCAAACTTAAATACACTCTCATTGCAGTCAACCATAAACTGAAAATGTGAAAGTGATTATTAAAAAATCTCTTATAAACAGGAAAATGTGAAAACGATCATTAAAAAATCTCTTATAAACAGGAAAATGTGAAAACGATCATTAAAAAATCTCTTATAAACAGGAAAATGTGAAAACGATCATTAAAAGTCTGTTATAAAGGAAAAAATGATCATTAAAAGTCTACCATAAACTGAAAAATGTGAAAACGATCATTAAAAGTCTATCAGAAACTGTGAAAATGTGGAAGTGATCATTAAAAATCTATCATAATTGTGAAATGTGAAAATGATCACTAAAAGTCTTTCATAACTGTAAAATGTGAAAATGATCATTAAAAGTCTGTAATAAACTGAAAATGTGATAAGGATTATTGAAAGATTATCTTAATTGAAAATGTGAGAATAATCTCAAAAAATCTATAAGAAACCATAAAATGTAAGAATAATAAAAAATGTGTATAATTAGCTGATAATGTGAAATAATTGTAAAAAGTTTATCATAAACTGAAAAAATTCACATCTATGATGTCAAGATTATTGTTAGGACTAAAGGATGCTCCCTGAAGTACGAACATGAGGAAAGGGCCATAACTATGTTAAAAAAATCATCGAACCAGAATATGCCAACTTCTCTATGTAGCTAAGCTTCCCATTAAGTTTCACAGAATTCTGGTTAGTAGTTGCTGGGAAATAGCGCGGCCTTGAATGCGTGACAGACGTGCACAAGCACTACCACACGGACAGACGAAGCGGCGGTTAAATGCTACTTCTTCGGGGAACATAATAAGTCAGCCAAAAAAAAAAAAAAAAAAAAAGTCAGCCATACATACCTGGTAGACGGCGTCCATATCAGAGTCATTGATTAAATCCACAGTTCTTGTAGCGACTTCACCAAGGTCAATCTGTAGAAAGTTAATAACGTTGGCCCCTAGTTGAACTTCTGGACCTTAAAGAAAAATATACAATCACCATAACAACCATTGACACAAGATAGGGGCCGATAGGGGTAATATTGTCTGTTGATTATCTTAAGGGGTCTTTGAGGGCTAGTGGTTTATATGATCGATACAACAAATCACTTTGCCCTAACCGCTGCAGGTTCGAGTCCCGTTCCGCATGTAGAATATGTATGTAAGGAAGCTAACCAGCTGACTTGTGGGATGTCAGTGGTCCTACCCAGATACCCGCCTATGCCCATAATGAGGCCATAAGGGGCACCTGGGGTTTTCCTCCAACCTGATAGCGGGAAAAGCCACTGCACAACACTGGCTATTTATGTGACTTAAAGCATCATTACATTACATTATCTTTCTCCATTAAAATAATCACAAAGTTAAAGTCAAGTTTTCTAAATTTCAGGAATATAGACTTGTTATATAAGATTATAAATACTGGATATTTACATGAACGATCATAAATTACAGAATCTATCAAATAAGTTTTTTGAAAACAAGTTAAAAACATAATTTCTGAACATTGACATAAACCTTACATGTCGGTAAAAAGCTATTCAAAGGTAATGTTATTTGTATAATGCAAGAATAAATAAACTTTAAACTTGAGCTAATATAATATTTCTATATATTATAAATTGCAAACCAAAATTACATTTCCTGCATTATAACAGTGGTCATTCACTGTAATGCAATTGTGACATCACATGTTATTTCACCAATGAATTATCAAAAATAATATATGGGTGTTAGTTTAAACTTATTTATTTTTACATCGATTGTGAAACAAGTTCTTACAACTTATATTAATCACTCTCAACGACTGCTTCTTGGCTACCAACCAGTACACGCGCCAAATTTAGGGATTGTGAAGTTCGTGATCAAACCCTGCTCATCGCGGGGCTCGAACTCACGATCTTCGGATCATGAGTCAGACGTTCTACCCCTCGACCACTGTGCCTCCTCTACATGGGTGTTATTACCACTCTACACCGTGTGCTATGTTATAATTGAAATTATCTTCCTTTCCTGTAGGAGGTGGCTAGAGTGAAGATGGACCTTGTATTCAAATAAAGAAATTTACATAATATACATATATCTTACCCTTAGAAGTGGCGACACATTTAATCACACTCTTGCTCACTTTGCCGATGGCAATGACGTTGAAATAATCGACGCTGGTCACATCCACCATGTTAGGGCTGTACGTGATCTGAACAGAATCAAATAATTGTACAATATTAATTAAGGCAGCATACCATTTTTTTCTTCCCTTCTGTTATAGCTATATATAGTAGTTTCAAACCACCGGAATAGCGTATCATTTCACAAAACAATGTGCTATTAGTTTGATATATGTTTACTGAACCTTTTAGACAAAATGAAAGTAGACATTTTCAGTGACCTTGATTGAAAGTTCGACAAATTGGAGATTTTCTTTGAACAGGAAATGACATCAGGTGACTCCATGGGGTACCGGACTCCAAGTATCAGATATACGCTGCGTAGATATAAATATACTTCGGTGAATGTGGGAATTTTACGCTGTGGAAAATGTTTTTCCACCCTCGGCTCACAAACTTTACCACTTTAAAGAGTAAAACAGCACTTTATTTAAATGTGAAATAGGTAAATGTAAACATACTGGTATTTTTACAGATGACATTGGTGGTACAATTCCCTGCATCTTTGGACATCTGAAGACCGTGTCAATACGATTTATGGCAGACGGGTGTTCCACTTTATACGGGGCACGTACCTGCGAATAAATTCAAAATGTAATAAACATAAAATACACCTTAATTTGAAGACATAGTATCAATACTTTCATGTTAAATTTCTAATATTCTATTTTTTTATGTTAGTTTGTTAAGTAGAATGATTCATACTGAGTTTAATAAATTGATATATTTTTAAAATTTAATTTACAGTCGAAACTCATCATGTCAACATCGTAGGGACCTGATAAAAAAGCGTCGACATATCCGAAGGACTGGCAATCTACAAAAATTGGGACTTTACAAATATGTTGACAAAACCGGAACGTCGAAATTACCAACGTTGACACATTGACTGTTTTACATGTTTTTGCATAATTCATTCAGCTTATCCTATGCTATCCAATAGTGTCTCATCTTACCATTAAGACAGGCCACAGATAATGCCACAGGTACTTTGATAGATTGTTAAGAAAAAATAGAAATTGATTGGGTAATGTGGGGCTGAAAGCAGAACAAGTCGATCTGATTCTTGATTCATACACAGTCTCGCTCTCACACCACTAAATATACAAAAGTCTTACTGGAGCGAGATTGTGTAATTCCACCATTTTCTGTACAGTTGTTCCGACAGCACTTGGCCCAAACTGTATCACCGCCTCAAGCGTGTCTTTGTTCAACGTCGTGGAAGGTTTCCCGAGAGAGGATACGATAATATGTGGATATTTACCTGAAGAAAATAGACATGTATATCAAAGAGATGTACGTATTACAGCAAATTAATTGTGCTTCATTGTATCTTATTAAGTAGAATACTTGCAATATATACTTAACACCATTAAAAGCACATCAAAAACTTGTTCTTCTTGGTACAGTGACATTACAAAGAAACAATCAAGGGGCATAACTCTGCTCTTAATACATAAATGCAACCGAACAAATTTCATGTCACAAATATTCTTATAAAATTTGTCACTCTAGGTCAAACACTGACAGACAGACTGGCAAGGGTAAATCTTAGTGCCATTACCTAACAATACATAGTTCCCACATCTACAATATTTACCTCCCTTGTTCTGAATTGTCGGCCATTTTGATAGGCAAATTTCCATTAAGTTTATAGGGAATATAATGTAAACGATGATAAAACTAATCTGATAAATAAAAAATAACTTATTAATTATGCTCATGTGGGCATTTGGCTCAGTAAGTTGAAGAAAAAGTGGTTGTCACATGCAAATTCTCTTGGTATTTTCTCAATTATCTCATTTTTGGAATTACCTATATAAGGGCTTATCAGTTTTGCCTACCAAAATGGCCGACAGTAAAGGACAAGGGAGGTAAATATTGTAGATGTTACATCATGTAGGAACTATGTAGATATGTATAACAATGTGTCGTTACCAAATGATACCATATCCAAACTACACTAATTTGTAACACCGATTTGTCGTAGGGTAACTAAAGACATAGGATTGTTAAGTTACGCTGCTGGTTATCTACTGTTAGCCCCCAGTGCTTAAAGTATAAATTGAATATCAACAAGGTATGTACGGTCCATGGCCAATTTATTTTCTGCGCTTGTCCCGATATGAATCCCCTTCCCGCTATTTGAACCCCTCCTAATTCTACTTGTTATTGGCAATTTGCCAGACAATTCCTTATTGCCCCATCCCCATAGATGTTTCCCCTTACAACTCCACAACTAATGCATTGTATGCTGATGTTTCCCTGGGATCTGTGAGTGGACGTATGGTGTTGTGAATGTGGCGTTTCCAATACCAACTTGGTCCTTCGAGAAGGAGATATGGCATTCTGGCAAATACCAAAAACCACTGAGCATTGGCTTATGTTTTATCTACATTCCCAGATACTGAAACTAAAAGAATGTTATAACTATGATTTACCAATGCCAACTAGCGTAGTCACTATTGATAGTTCTCCCTCATCTCCATACTTGCAGATTGCTTTAGCCTCGTACACTGTCGCCGACTGAAATATAACACAAACAGTTGTATTGTTTTTAGGGGATGGTGATAGGGCTGTTTTGGAGGGGGGTATACCTTCATCGAGGGAAATAAGAGAAATGTTTACATGACAAAGCAAACATTTCAGTTACCAACTGTTTTCATTAGTGGAGACATTTAAAAGCGAGATCAGAATGACACGAGAGGACTGGTGTATGATTCTGGTTTCTGATAAGGGGAAACAGTCTATATTCGGTAGTAAAACTAACAAAAACAAGAGATGTTTGTAAAACATTATGCCCCCCCTGTGACCTTGACCTTTGATCCCAAAATCAATAGGGTTCCTCTGCTACCCAAGGTGAATGTGTGGACCAAGTTTGAGGATGATAGGTCAAGGAGTTCTTGAGCTATTGATCAAAAACGAAAAGGTTACGGACCGACGGATGGACATACTGACCGACCGACATGTGCAAACCAATATGCCCTCTCTTCTTCAAAGGGGGGCATAACAATCACTGCCAGGGGATTGATCCTGTAATCTCTACTGACTGAGCCGACCGGACAGGCTAGATGTTTAGAAGATCCAAGATTGTATGAACACATGTGCACAGTACGATATGCAGGGTTGTCCCTAGCTACTTGTTCTTGGACCCTCATGTTTGATAAATTAGGAGTCTTTAGTAAATTTGCAGGGTCCCAGATATGCAGTTTATACTTGACAAAAATTTATTTTAGGGGTCTCAGACATGCACAGTAAATTAAAAATGGGAGTCCCTAGAAAGAAAAGTGAGTCAGGGACCCATTTCTGTGTCAGGGAAATCCCTGCAATATACAAACCTGTGTTAAAGACCACCTGCGAACAAAGACCACTATTGCAAAACCTGTCTGCAAAGACCATCAATTTTATCTCCCATCAGACCATTTTCAATGATATTTAATCTGTTAATAGAGACCACCTGTATACAAAGACCACATTTTGCTGTTCCCATGGGTGGTCTTTACAGACAGGTTTGACTGTAGTATTATCAGCCATACTTACGTCTGGTTTGAATGTTGCTTTGAATGTTCTAACTTCACCAGACTTTAGTTTCGTTATCTCTGGTTGTATGGTAAATGGTAGATCAACTTGCCATTCTAGTTCTGTATCTAGATCCCTGTGAATAGAACAAAGAAACACTGGTTTGTAAATAATCATAGAAAAAAATATCTAGAAATATATATATAATACAATTAGAACATGGTTCATACAGAACTTCCTGAAAAAATTCAAGTACTTTTCAAGGACTTTCCCCCCATTTTCAAGGACTAGAATAGTCGCAGCATCACTATAGAGAAGAATGGATTCAATGTATTTTTCAAGTTTACCCCCACAAGATGACCTTCACCGTAACATGGATAAAATTACTCATTACTTTAAGAGGGCATAAAACTTGTCGAGTACCGTACTGTATTGCCATACTATCACCTACTCGGCCGTATGCCCTGTCGAACATAGCTCCGTCATTTTTTTCATCATTGTTGGTCGGTTTGTTCCATCTTCTTTTTCCAGAAGAAGAATTCAAGGGCAATTTACACTAAGACTTTATAAAACAAAGATTAAACTTGATAAATTTTTATAAAAACAAACTTTCAAAATATTTTCTCATTACAAATTCCCAAACATGATAAATTAATGGCAAAATGTTTCCGATGAGAGGGACACAGAAGTACTTGACGAATCGTTTTTCACAACCTTAACACTTAGGCTAAAAAAATTAATATGTGTGGTTCAGGTAACATTGGTCAAAGAAAAAGGGTAGGTAGGTAGGCTTTTTTTCTTTCTTCAGACGCAAGTTGTTACAAATGCATAATTCGTTTTGAAGGGCCATGGACGCATTTTTCTACCGTCACGGCGAACACTGTGGCCACCGCCATGTTTGTTTTAACGATCGATTGACGCTTTCCAAGCATTTCAGTTTCGTACTCAATTCTTTTCGTTCTAGGTTACAAAAAACCAATTTTTTGAAAAATCGAAACCGCCCAAAATCGATAAAAAGTTCTAGGGTCAGCGCAAAAAAATAGGATCGGTCGGGTTACCTGAACCACACATATTTATTTTTTTTAGCCTTAGTTAATGTTACACTAACTTACCCAGAATTTTTTACATCAAAAGTTGCCTCAACCATATCCCGTGCGGCACACATGTTAAAATTGAGATTCTCCGGAGCTTCTACGTTGTATTTTGGTAGAACTGCCTTCACAGGAATCTCAAATGCACCCTCCTGATATGAAAGAATAAAAATACGACATGAGGAAACAGATTCATATACAAAAAACAACAAATCACGCTACTGTATACTACTCCAAAACTTTCAACTTAGCTTATCTTGTCATCACATGTGGCGTCACCATGTACAGTACATAAGCAATATTTGCCCCATATGGCAATATGAAAACAAAGTGACCATATGGAGTAAATAATGTTTCCTGCTTGCAAATAGTGACATCACATGTGAAATGACGTCACTTACGGAAGAGGTTGGAAATTCCACAGCAGCACTCAATTATGAAATCAAACCTTAATTATAGAAGGTTGAATTTTTCAATTTTGCCAAAATATAAAATAAGAGTAAACTAGAATGTGTCCATAGGACACAGAGCCCCCACTTGCAGCCTTTGTCACAAAAGCAAATGCTATTATTCTGCTCATAGTTTGTGAATGGGTATCCAAATTACCAAATCAACAACTGCACTGATTATAGTGATAAGTCAAGGGCCATAACTCTGCACTTACTGGACACAACCAAACATGAAACCCCAGGTGCAAAACTACATAGACTGGTGAACATCCCTGTAAAGTTTTATGACTCTGGCTCATATTCTTTTGGAGATATGAGTGACACAAGATTTTGTGACAGAATGAAGGACGGACGGACAAGGGCAAATCTATATGCCACCCCTTTTCAGAGTGGGGGCATAAAAATCCCTTGATATAATTCAGCATCACAAATCACAACTTAATTGCAAATTGAATGAAGAAATGTAACATATAATAATACAAGCATGAGAATGGAATATTTCGGAATCAGTGGAACTTTTAATGGGCGGCTGCAATAGACTCCTGTGGGTCCAGGATGGGGATCATATGTGGGGAGCTAAACCTGAAATCCCCGGAATCCCATGAAGCCGCAGAAAGTTCCGAAAACAAGTCTATCGTCTTCTTCATATAAGTGCAGATAGATTAGTTTTGATTTCTCCCTCAATTTCTTTTAATTTTGCAGGCTTTTTGTTGTAAAAACTAATCAATTTTGACAGAAATGTTCAAGAGTTAAATTCCAGAAGTAAGTTATAGTATTGACAAGATATTTAATAATTTCCTCTATTCATGTTCAGTCCTATTTTTAAAGCAAATTATGAAATATAAAAAATTACCTTTGTGTGAAATATAATTTTATCCTCATAAACAACTTTTTCCAGTGGTCTAAATGTGACGGGCAGTGTGAAGCTGGTTCCAGCACTCAGGACAATTTGTTTGGGATACAGCGTGGTGAAGAATCTTGAACTTGGTACACTAAGAAAACAATAGATTTAATTTATTAAAAAATCAACAAATTTACATAAAACAACAGATTTAATTTATTAAAAAATCAACAAATTTACATAAAACAACAGATTTAATTTATTAAAAAATCAACAAATTTACATAAAACAACAGATCTAATTTATTAAAAAATCAACAAATTTACATAAAACAACAGATTTAATTTATTAAAAAATCAACAAATTTACATAAAACAACAGAATTATACAGCAATGGGTCCCAATAAAATAAGAAAATACATATGCTCATGATATGTAAAAAATAAGGATTCAATAATAATGCTATTTGCATTGACAAATGGAATTTAAAAACAGCAAATACAGACATATTGAGTAGTTTAAAGAAGACTTAAACATGTATCTGGCTCATCTGAACATAATTATTTTTAATGGGCTTCATCCAGTATTGTTGTTACATAGTCTAAAACATCATAAATAAGAACAATTGCCATGTACAACCGTTTAAAACAATCTTATTTAATCATTTTACTAACAGACAAAACTAGTAGAAAAAAACCTGTTTTTTTTTTAATTTTATGATAATACAAACGTCTTTCTTTGACAAATACAGAGAAGTACATTATAAATGTATTCTGTGATAATGCATATTTATTGAAGTCTTAACTAGAAAGTGTATATCTTTCATGTTTGTTTAAAGGTATTAAAATAAATGGAAAAAAATAGCTTAATATATCTTTAAGTAACTGTTTGAATTTGGAATTTAAACTTAAAGAACTCATACGAAACATTCATATAAATAATAATGATACAGTTTGTTTCATCGGGTTTAACGCCGTTTCTCAACGATATTTCAGTTATATACGGCGGCCGGTTCACCTAACCAGTTTTTCCTGGACTGAATTCTAACCAGTACTAACTTACCCTTCTACAAGGAGCCAGCAACTTTTCCACATGTGGAGGAAAATCGACGTTTTGTCAAATTTTCATGGAAGGGTATGACCTGCCTCGTCCGGGAATCAACATGAAAAATCAACATTTTAACTTACTTGTATTTTATCTTCTGTGTCTTTATTTTAACATTTTTCAAAACAATATTTTTGGTATACTCTTGTCCTGGCTCCCAGCCTTGCCAAACAATTTTCTCCGTAACTTCCATTCCAAGATCTTCTGGTTTAAACATTGATTTCTCTACGACTTGAATACTCAATCGTCCCGACTTTCCAACAGATTTCAAATCAGGAACTTGAGTAATGGTGTGCCCACCTAGTGTGTGGGATACTGGCTGGCTAACTTGCATCATGCTTGTTGGTATTTTCTATTGCTGTAAAAATAAAAAATAAATGACTATAAAAGTAAATTTCATAGTTACCATTAACAATGTCTTTTTTAAGACCAAGTTGATAGTAAGTTAATGATCAATGTAAAATGTAGTTGGAATAATATGACATCAGCAAACTAATAAGCGACCTGTAGTGATGGTATGTACCCACAAATTTAGTTCGGACGCACATACTGAGATTCTTTAGTCTAGTCTGCAATTGGAGAAGACCTGTCACAGAACAGGACATAACAATCATGCATACTCATTTTTGAAATAGATATTTTCTTTCAGTTTCTGAAGTTGGTTATTAACAAATTTGTAGTTTGAATATACTTCATGTAGTTTCCGAGACCAAATACAGCTTGGCTGAATAAACTATTAGTTTCTTTGGTCCTTTTGGTATCGTTTTCCCTAAATTTACAGTACATTGGGTAGTTTTTTCATTATATATTTCTATTATCAGTATATTGATAAATTTTACTATCACTATTAGCTTTCACAACTCAAGTTTACATTTTGTCAATTATATATTGACAAGGTAATCTTCATCAGAACAATATTGATAAGACAATAATTTTTTAAGGACTCTTATAAATCAATTACATTGGATCAACACAATACTGTACTAAAACAACAAACAAGCTGCATTTGCCCGACATCTTTAAAAAGTGACTTTATTTTATTCCCAATTTGAGAATCAATGGAATAAGAGAACACAGGTGTGCCACTTATTTTAAGTAGCAGGGAAATCACTAGAAGTAGGAGGGTGTTGTGGGGTACTCCCTTTTATAATGACTATCCATACAAGAAAAGTAGCCAGGTTGTGATGCTTAAGTTACTGGGAAATTTTGCCGGCTACCTGCTCTTATTGACACCCCTGAGAATCTGCAATCAACTGAATAATTAGTCTAAAGCATGGTTTTGCAAACGAATCACAAAATATTTGCTACATTATGCTGTACGTCACTCATAAATCCAATTCAAATCAGTGTAAACATTGCATCCTGATTAAATTCCATACGTTTTATGTGGCAAGAATAATATCCACACTGCTATCACAATATTTTTTATCACAGAGACTAAACATGTAGAAGAATAGCATAAACATGCATTTAGAACTTGATACTCACAGAGAATATATTATTGAGCGACTTAAAAACACATAAACTTCTATCCAGCCGCCATATTTGATAAACAAGATGGCGAAGTTGCTAGGGGAACGTGTAATAACATATCTTGGGAAGTTTCGTGAATAAAGTCATACACACCAGGTTCATTTATATGTCCTCATTATTCCATCAATACGAATTATATCAAATGTAGATTTCAAAGCCCCAAACTTAGCCGCAATTTACACATTTGTTGCTCGTTCAAAGGGAGATAATTTTCATAGCAACATGTGAATCGTAAGATATGCCTAGTCGTGAAGATCGCGTATAGGCGTAAAACTGTCAAAACCGATTAGCTGTCATTTCTACTGTTGTCAACTTCGCGTATTTTGTTTAGAACTTTGTATGTTGGTGTATTTTTTAGCGTAATGTAGTTGTTCATTGTATTTCAATCGTCAATTATATGACAATTTATATCCTAAATGTATCCATGTATTACTTGCGATAATTCACGATGTAAAATCACGATAGACGTACGAGACGTCACAATTGCTTCCCACATTCTCGACAGCTCTCGGATATTTCCGTACCACTTCGATACTCTACGAACATCCTCTAGTGTATGTCAGGCGGAGCACTTTGTGGCAAAATTCAACATTTCGTGCGGTCAAAAAATAGTTCTCGTAAAACAGATTTACCTTCAAAACAACTTCGATAAATTCACATGTATAAGAAATGGATTATCGTTGTCATTTCTAATTAAAAACTCACATTTTTCAGTCTTCATATAGCTTAAATATGTGATTTTAATCCCGTTTCATCAGAACTCCAGCGGTCACACCGCCATATTGTTCACATGATATTCGAATGGTATTTCCAAAGTAGTGCCTAAAGAATATCCGAGGCACTTGACGTAGTTGGCCGAGGTTTTCCGAATGTTGCTTCCCAGTGATGGTCTCTTCTGCTACGCTCGAAATGTTTTTTACAAATAAAACGCTAATTTGAATTGATGATATATATATATTATTACATTTTGTGTTCATGAATAAGACTTGTTAATTTGCACCGTTTTCAAAAAAACAACTTATTTAACACATTTCTTAATTTATACCCAATCATGTAACACCCTTAATTTATCCACCAATTAGTCTTCTAATGAACGATTTAGATAAAGAATTCCACGCTGAATAGAAACACAAAACACAATTTTCGTTTAAATTTTATTTTATTGTTAGAAATAACAAGAAATTATTCAAACAGCAGATCCATGATGTCTTGGACACGCGTGTCAGAAATCACGTGACTTGTCGTCACTAATGATACGACACTACATGCAATTCGTTGTTTGTTAAATTTAATGATGTAGTAGTCACGTGGTTGTCGCATGATTTGGACATAATCTGCAATGAAACAACATATAGAGAAATTCAATAGAACTGTCAATTCTATTTTTAGAATGATATCATCTGTTTCATTATGTTAGCCGTTTGTTTATTGTGTGTACGGTATATCTATCGACACTCGACGTTATTCTTTTTAGCTGTTACACCTCATTGGTTGCTTGTTTTGTAATATCGTAGTAGGCAATTACAACATCACGGCAATTTCCGTAACAGTTCGGAAAGATACCTCGAATGTACGTGTATGAATACACCTTAAATCTCAGTACGTGATGCGGTTTTCCTACACTATTAACAATAAGAAATCTGACATGGGGAACGCAATTCAACACAATCTAAATGTTTTGTGTGCCTCGTATTCATAATATTAAAATATATCTGTAAGAGCCTAAACACATTTATTTCGGCAGCCACTTTCGGAACAACTTTCCCCCACGCCAAGTTACCTCCGAAATCTATTTTAAGAATAGCCGAGGTGATCCGATAACTTAGTAGCGAAATTTTTCTTTGAAGTTTGTAGTTGCGCACGCAGATGTTTCGCTACGTCATGTTTTGACCAACATTAAGTTTGAACAAGATTTAGTTTACCGAACCGTATTTGTTCGGAAATGTGTCGCCTTGCAGCGTTGTCATGACGACGATTGAAATATTCCACGTTAATTCTTTCATTTTACTACATGTCAGCATTGCCTTGAAGATGTTTAAACAATCCATACCTCAACCGTGTCGTTATAACAGTCCAACATCACACCGTACATCGTAGCCTTGTTGTGATGCATTGCCCCAATAGGTGTATACAATGGTAGCAGCTCACAATTATCCGTAATCTATAAATAGTTCGAGCCAAACTATATACTAGTATTATATAATTTAAGTCATGGGGCGCTTGTAGCAGTGTTCATCAGTTGGTTATACAGTGTATATGGATTATTACGTTATTGCAAACATTTAAGTATTAATAGGACTCGGGCCATTCCTTTCGCCTCTGTTCCCTAATGTATGTAGCCTTTGACCTCATCAAATGCCTTATGTTTTATGGATTGTTGTTTTCCCAGAGGTCTGTGTGGGGAGGCACTGTCTCATGTATGTGGCGTTCCCTGTAGCAACTTGTTCCTTCTCTTTTCATAATAATATTTAATTTGAATCGAATCGAAAGTAATGGTTTGGACTTGTTCTGTCTTGATATGACATGCTATTGCAAACTAGTAACTTCAACGTAATAAATTGTCAGACCATTTCTTATTTCGTCATCATTTGCTTGTCATGTGACATTTCATGTGTTGGTGTTGGTGGTAGGGATTGATAAGAGATGCGCTTGGAACCAATCAAATGTCTGCGTGGAGGTTACTATGTCCACTTACCGACGCCTCTGGAAATTGATTCAATCATACCATTGCCAAATTCATAAAGTATTTTTTACGTGCTGTACAATTGTTCTCACCTTCAAGCCAAGATACCATTTAGATATATCGTCAGGAAATTTACAATGTGATTGAAGGAGTGCAATCCCATCGTTGTTCGAATCATTGGAACAGACTAGTGATGATGCTATTGTTTTGTCGCATGTAAGAATATCTAAAATTAAAAAAACCCAATCCAATGATAGATTTATAATTTCTGGCATTTGGATGAAATGAAACACACCATAAGGATTTCAACAATCCCTTAGGCCCAATGGCTCAGTGTTAAAGTGATGGAGGCCACAGGTTCAATTACAGGTCAAGACATGCTTGTAACTCTTTTGCCTACGCTGTGATTGTGTTGTACATGTTTTTGAGAACTAGAGATTGCATATAGCTGGGTGCATCTTGCGGAGTTCACAATTCCAGTGCAAAACTTGTAGTTTTACTATAGAATAAAGAGGGCGAAAAAGCACCGGGCCGACACCATCAATGATCAACCTGTGTAAAACCATCGCATAATGGATACACACGAAAATAACAACGATAAACAAATAAACTACCATTGAACATCATATGCTTCATTACTGAGCAACCGATCTTAAATTAGTTTTCAGTATATTCCTGAACGACTAACCTTTTGGACACGGTCCCGAGGAGCACGTGTTTTTCTCCTTGTCGAGACCAGCGCAGTCTGTCCCACCCGCTTGTGGTGGTGGATTGTCACATTGTCGAGATCTACGCGTGTACCCCTCACCACATACCACTGTACAATTAGAGTAATCTGACCATGGACTCCAAACACCATCTGGTGAAAATAAATGAAACACAATTTACTGATTTGAAAAAGGAGATTCACAGTAAGTTTATTAAAAGTGTGGCTATATTTCAGCTCAAAGTGGTGACATTGTGTACGGTACCGTTGAGAGACTAACTATGAGTTGGAGCGATGTTTAAACTTATTCACTTCCGGGAAATGGGATCAGTTGTTATTTGGTTACAATCATTTTAATGATACTTAAGGGTCCCTTATGTACAGAATAAAAAATGATTTGGTTGCAGTCCCCATCCAAGGTTATCTCACCCCTCTAACTAGAGTATCCCGCCACTACCACACCCTGTCGTACAGACTAATTCCTGCAACCAAAGACTATTATAAATACACATTCTTTCCCCGGACTGTTCATCAGTGGAACAGTCTACCCCCTTATATCCCATGTCTCCCCACCCTGGTATAGTTTAATGTTGCAATTAGCAACATTGAACATACCATCTTACCATGACTGCATTCCCACCTGTTTTTAATCTGTTAATATCATTAACATTTCTTTTTACCACTCTTACTTTATTTTGATGACTATACTTTTACTTCTTTTAACTTTCATCAGCGGCTTGACGCGCACAACTTGTCTAAGTCCTCGAAAGAGGTTTGACAATAACGATAGATAGACAGTACTATGAATGCTGGGAATATTCTCATTGTCCAGATATGCACCAACACTTCCATGGAGAACCAGAGTAGTAGCCGTTACTCAATTGTAAAAATGATATGAAATAATGACTTATCCCACCATCACTTATTTCTTCTCGTATTACGTAAGGACGACGATTCTGATAAGAAAGTTGTCTCTGAAGATAATGGTAAATGTTGTGGCATGTTGCTGCTGCTGCTGATGATGATAATAAATAAACCAGTAATGATCAAAATAATTTATGTTAAATTATCCAGAAATCAAAGCCAGTACTGACCAATAATGCAAATATCGTGGGTACATTTTTCAAACTTGGTGGTCATTCCTGTACAGTCACTTCCGCCATATCGTGGAGATGGATTGTTACATTGGCGTATCGATACTAGAACCCCAGTACCACATGTGACTGTGCATGGTCGGGAGGTATACGCACCCCACCCACCGTCTGCAATAGAATCGTAACACTATAGATAGTTTCCAGATTTACTACAATTATCCCCCCTGTTCTGAATAATCAGCCATATTGATAGGCACCTTTCCTAAAAGTTTATAGGGAATATAATGTAAACGATGATAAAATAATCAGATATATAGCATAAACTTTTACATTATGCTAGTGTGCAACCTCTCAAGACCCTTTCTGTGTTAGAAACCTCTCCACTAACACATTATCATTTTCCCTATAATGAAAACTTCTACAAATGCAATCACTCTAGAGCATGAACCAACCAGAAACCATGAAATGTGCATCTGGAAACTTTGCACAGAGCTTTTGTTGCCAGCTGTCTTGACTTGTCTTGTGATATTTTCCATCCATTACTCTCCCAATGTTTCTCCTCTTTGTTTATGCTAGTTATTCCTTATGGTCGGTCAGGCGATTCCTTGCGCCTCTGCTCCCTTACGTATGTACCCATTGAGTCTCAAGTGCCTTATGTTTTATGGATTGTTGTGTTCCCGGAGGTCTGTGTAGGGAGGTACTGTCTCATGTATGTGGCGTTCCCTGTAGCAACTTATTCTCTCTCTCTTCCTACAAATTAAACCACACTAGAGCAAGGACCAATCAGAGACAATGAAGGGGTGTTCCTCTGGGCGTTTCCATTAAAGTCAGCATGATCGGACGTAAACTCGATTTAACATACAATATAGTGTTGTACAATGGTTTGAATCCTGGTAGCGCCATTGACCGAATTTTCGTGTTCCTCAATACATGACTTTATTTAAAAGCTAACAGCCAAGTATACCTACCAATCGGACAGTCTTTGTCCTTGCATTGCTGTGTTTGTGTGGTGTTTCCCACGCAGGGTTTGCCTCCATGATCAGGAGCGGGATTGGTACACGTTCGAATCCTGTATTGGGTCCCTTGTCCGCAAGTAATAGAACACGCTGTCCACGCACCCCAACCTGTCCACAGACCATCTGCAAAGTAGTTGTAGGCATTCTAAAGAAGAGATCAAGTCCTATGAGAAATTTTCCCTAATACTTTTATCGCATGGAAACGGTACATGATTTCCATGTGCATGTAATTATTGCCAATGTGATTCCGTAAAATATTCATTCAAGATTATGATTTCGCTGATTTACATGAGAATACAACTGTTGTTTCTATTGGTCAATATTTTGCAAAACATGTTTTCATTGGTTGGTCGCCTCTCTGTTTGTTTGCAACCGTTCGAAAGTATATAAAAACGGACTATAATAATGTGTTAATAATTGCCATATTATTTTAGTTCAATAACATTATACCGAATACTCATAACTTTGTATCAACATAAACCATACTCAGCATAATGCAATGCATATCTATGTCGGTTTGCAACCCGAACCTCTGGGTTGATATCCCGGCGCTCTACCAACTGCATTAAACAAGCACGGCGCTTAAGTTTAAACTAAATCAAGGACTGAAGGTCATGGGAGGCGCTTCCAATGCAAGACTGCACGTTTTCCATATTGTCGTATTAGAAATTAATACGCGACTATTCGGGTAAACTAATTCGCCAAAAATGATACAAATAATCCAGGAAAGTCGTTCATATCAAGACTTCCGCCATACCACTATTGATATATCCCTGACAAATCAGCCATTATACTCATCAAATCTATAATAAAATCAAATGACTTTACATGCACTATTTTCTTGAAACGATGAATATGGCGGTACTTCGAGTGGACTATCCGGTTGACGATGATGGCAATGAGACGGTAAAGCGCCTCAAAAATTATAGTTCACTCTTTTTGAGAACAAATAAACCTACCGACAGGTACAACACAGTGGTTATCACATGGCGACTGTTGAAACACATCCCCTATACAGTCATTACCACCATCACAATGCCGAGCTCGGAATCTGGACCCAACTCCACACGATTCGCTACAAGCAGACCATGTTGACCATTGACTCCAACTTGACGCAGGTCCCCTTGTTGTTGTTACTGCTGCTGCTCCTTTACCACTACCCACGGTCTCATGAAGAACTGTCAATAAATGTGAACCAATCTGGTCTAAATCTCTAAATGATATTCAACTCCTGGAAGATTATGTCCATGCTTCGTTATAAATAAATCAGTGTGTGTTAAACGTTATTGAAACACTTAAAGTAAAGCGACTATCTTGAAAACCGGACTATCTTGAAAACCGGACTCTCTGAAAACCGTTTCTTGTTCTTTGTTTACATCGGCACCACGAAATATTCAGTTTGTTTACATTTAAAGTGGTGTGTTAATGCATCACGCGCCAGTAATCCTTCTATAGTTCGCCGGCGTTAACTTGACCGTTGTTTACAAGCAATCTAGCAATGTCAACATACCTGGATAGGTAAATCAGCTTACCACAAGATTAACTGTCTAATTGATATGCTCGTATTGTAATGCGTTTATGACTATAAGCACTGTAGCCGAGTGGTTAGAACAAAAAAGAGGGATGATTTACTTAAAATTACTGCAGTTAACACTCTTTTTTAAAATGAAGCAAACTTACAACCACTAGCTGTTGCTATGACGACAGTCAGCAAAATATACAACTCGATGCTTGGCATCATATTTGCTGGAAAAAAACACGTAATGATTAGTTGGTTAACTCAAAGTAAACGTGGGATATGTACTGATTATATTACTTCTTATTAGTTGCCTGAAGTGCATGCGGTTGGCTCAGTGGGTAGAGCACCGGGCTGTGACCTTGAAGGTCGGGATTCGATTCCAGGACAAGGCAGGACATGTCCTTCTGTAACATTTGGCTACGGTGATCTTTCCTCCAGCTCTGATTCATGTAAAGTATTTGTTAGCTGTTTACTGAAGGGCAAGTTTTTACTGTTTGATAACCAATGCCAGGAGAAGTAGTTATATTAACTGACCACAAAGTGTGACTGAATATATGTCGTAAAAAAACAATAAAACGAAAGAAGGAGCAAGCATATCGATTGGTCCAGAAACGTCACATGTTGACCAACCGTGTTTTATATCCTGTCAGTGAAAGTCAGTGAAATTTCATATGAGAAAAATGGATATGGCATTGCTAAAACAGATAATTTAAGACATACAATGCAACCAACGCTATGGTGGCATACGTCTGCAACAAGTTAACTTTATAATTAACTAGAAAATAATGTGGCTATCCCATTAAATAATTTAGTTTACCACATAATTAAGTAGAAAATTATGTTGTTAACTAGATAAGTATCGTGATAAATATCTTAACACGAAAATTTATCTGATAGTGTTCACAACTGCCACCACTTACCCACTTCAGTTTTCAGAACGGACAATCTACTTAATGTTAGTGGTGTTAAGTGGTTAACACGATAAGTATCTAGTTTAAGGCCCGGTCACACAGCCCTCCACGGGCGTATCGCGGCCGAATCACGGCCAAAAATTTCTGCCCGTGAAGCAGACGCTGTTGGACGCTTTGAGGTCGCGATAAAGACGCGATACAGCCGTACTTTACCCGTCGTTACACGCGGTAAGAAATTCACACGCGGCTGGCCGCGCGAAAAAGTTTTGGGCTGCCCAAAAATTTAGACCGCGGGTAATCGCGGGCGGTACACGTGGTACACACGCGGTAAAGACGCGGTACAGACGCGGAACGAACGTGCTAGGACGTGCTACGGCCGCGGTTAAGACGTGGTTACACGCGGTAGGACGCGAAATTTTAGCGGGTAATCGCGGGTGGAGCACGGTCGTAGCACGTTTGTTCCGCGTCTGTACCGCGTTGTTATCACGTGCATTAGCGTGTGTACCGCGTGTAAGCACGGACAAACGCCTTTCTCCGCGTAAACAGCACGCCCCAATACCGGCCTAATCACGTTCAATTGCGTCTTGTACACGTCCCAAATACGATTGTCCACGGCCTAATCGCGTCCGTACAACGTCTGATTTTAGGTATATAAAAAGCGCGATTTGCCGGTGCCATAGCTTGATCTTCACGGGACTGTGTCTTGAGCGGTTATGATTTCTACAGCCCGGTTCGGCTGCTTTATTATACCCGTGGTAGGCCGCGGTACCGCCGCGCTTCACCCGCGATAAGGACGCGGAACAGTCGCCGGCGTCTGTTCCGCGGGCATACCACGGGTAAACCGCGGGTAAGCCAATTTTGCACATTTTCCACCACGGGCAACCGCGGGCAAAAAAAAATCGCGAAATTTTACCCGCGATACAGACGCGAAAGGCTGTGTGACCGGGCCTTTACTGCATAATTTGTTTATCTAGTTAATTATGAAGTTAACTGGTGGCAGAAGTATGCCACCATACAAAGCAGCAACATTTAACATAATGCATTAATTAAGAAAACAAGAATACAATCGTGCACCTTACAAGACGACAACATTATATATGCACAAACTGGTAGTTATCTTTACCGTATCGCAATAAAATTCACAGTAGATTGCCACGAGTTATCTCCCTTTCTTTATCCTACAATTACATTCAACGATGAGTTTAACACCTGCCCCTTTTCCGCGGCTGAAATCGTACTTTAAACAAAAATATATCCATAAAATGAACTGAATTCTAACCATGAATAAATTGTCTTTCAGTCGACACCTACTCCGTCAAGAACTGGCGAAGTTCTCATTAGAAATGGAATAGAATGCACACATGTAGAATACCTCATCGATTTGCTTTGACACCAGAAGACGACAAGAAACGCATGTTAAATTTTCCCTTCCACAAATTTATAAACATTTATTACCAATTTAACGTAACATCCTCTCCGTAACAGACGACCTTTGCAAAGGCTTTGCTCTGTCGAGGTTACATGGTACTTTGCACTAATACGAAATAAATGCTACTTATCTATTCGGTCCTATCTAAATTAAGTATATTATCTGAAACTTTGCATAACATGTCTGCAATCGTGCGTGTGTGTATATTGCAAACACAACTGTATAGCGCCCCAACGATATGGTAATTCCCGCGCAAACAGTGGGACGAGTCCATTTAATGTAAACGGCAAAACAGTAATTTACACATGATTTATTTTGGTGAAAAATGATGGTTTTGTAAAGCGACATATCTCAAAATTTCACTTTGCCCACTAAAAAGGAAATTAAAATAAATATTTGGTATATATTTATATATCTACTTTAAAGGAACCATGCACTCCCTAAATTTTGTATTGACTCATCCAAAATCTATTTATAGTCACGTTCGTAAATACACGTAACAAGTTATCGTTTGGGCACGATTAGATAATTCAACGACGACAGTGATATACTAATCAGTCAGCAGAGATTTATGTCACCACCTATATGTATCACTGTAGGTAAGTGGCAATATTCGGTGCAGTTTGCATATATCAGTGTTGTGTAAACCAATCAAATCTTACATTAACTACTTAACCAACGTCTCTTCAACCGAACAACGTTTGTAACCTTGACGCGGATTGGTTAACATTTCGATAAGTGTTAGTTACCTTACCGAAATCCATTGAATTTCGGTGATTTTACCGAAATCTATTTTGGATATGGAGTAACCATCAATCGTAACATCTCGGCATTTTTTTATGTTGCACAACAAATCTGAACCTTCAAATTGCACCGACGATCTTTTTTCAAGATATTTCTTGTTTTGTCTACAATGGGCTACAGTATTCCTGTTTTTGGTTTATATAATCGCTTGATCGGTAACAGGAAATGACTGGACCTTTCGGAAGCGATTATAAATCTTAAAAATGCCATTTTACGAGAAAACGACGATTTTAAGGGTTTGACCATCATCAAGCATTCCCGATGAAAAGACGCAAAACTGCATTGCTCAGAAACTATTTTAAACAGGATGAATTCCTCCCTCCATGAATGTATGTGGCAAACTCTACGATACCCCTCCCAAACAAAGATTCGTAGAGAGTTGTTACAGTGGATGATTGATGTTTAAAACGGAACATGTTCTGCATATCATGGACATGGTCGAATGGCAGTCATCACGGAACAAAGCTTTTTATTAAAACGCACAAAACACAAATATAACTTTTATACAACTGCAATCCTGGATATCAGAAACAACCTAAGTGTTTAATAAATATTAATATAATAATCCATTTAATCCGTAAATATTAAACACCCTTCGACCAGTTCCCTTTGGATCACATGCTTTTAAGACAAAATTGAGTAAATAACAAAACTATCAAAACAGTAGTATCTTTGACGTCTTTATGCAAGTGTCAAGTAATAATGAATTTTTATTTTCAAAATATATACATAAAAAACTATAGAAAATAACGTACCGAAGGAAAGTTAGTCCAAAAGGGGACAGTTAGTTTGATAATAATGCATCTATACGACTGAACTGAACTAAGATAGATAAGAGTTCCCATTTAAGGAGTGGCATAACACTGTAACATCACGATAGTGAATATTTTCTAAAACCGCCCCGATGTGCTCTTGACATTTAACTCTGTTAACATATTGCACTAATTGAATCAGTGGTGTAGTGGATATGGTGTCGATTGTTTATCCTGGATGTTGTGGGTTCGAGCCTCGCATTGGTCACATCTCCAGTACTGGGATTTTCCAGGGAGTAGACTCGGGAATGGTCTATATATTCGCAAACTATTTTACAGTCTTGAATAAATTACTGTATATATAAGGAATAAATTGTTTTATGGTAAAAACATAAATTTCTAAAACGCATTTTCTCTGTTTTTACCGTTGATAGTGGTAAACTGTTTTTCGGCGTAGCCTTGACCTACATTTTAGACCAATCAAATGTCGTGTATGAAGCGCGTTAGAACAAATTAGACCATTCGATTGGGTAACATTTTAAGCGGAGAGGCACCAATCGGGATGTCTCGAAAAAAGAATTCACTTTTTATGAAGTCTTTATTAAAACCTAATGAACGAAGAAACGCGTTAAGTAGATAATATGTGTTAGCTTTTCCACAAAATGTTGACGTGATTTCTTTCAATTTCAAAAGTGTTCTGCAATTTATCGTTAGATACTTCTTTTCCCGTAGCAAACCCCTCTCGCAAAATTAGGGCGATTCCTTTAACGAATGTTTCAACTAATCTTTATAGATTACTCCGCAAAATGTTATTTTTCAATTTACAGGGAACTGTGTGTCTTTTGACTATGTACAACAATATATAGCAATAAATAACATTTGGTTTGTCAAATTGCTGAAGACAGTACATGTTAAAGAAAAAATGAATGCGGGAACTATTTGATACCAAGTATTCGGATTGTAGGTTGTCGAATGAATGAGGTCCGACTATAGATATATACCGTTTACGCAATGCACAATAACCACTCTTTCTAGTTGGCATTTTTTCAATTATTGTATTTTTCTCTCCAAAAAGCAGTCTTGCTACTAAATTTAATGACGTGAAAAAAAAGTTTTTCTTACTGACCATGAACCAAGAAATTCGCTCTTTCAAAACATAGTGGTTAGTATAATTAATATTTCCTTTAACAATGCACTTGCAAAAAAGCATTTTGGAAAAAAATATAATAACCACTTATTTCTCATTTTTCATGTGTCCAATATTATTGTGTATACTTTATGAACAGTGAGATATCATAAAACATATGTTTACATTGTAGATTGTTTATTGTAACAGTCTTTGTGTCAGATATTGAGGAGATCCTGGGCCTTGGAATATTACGGATACTTACACTCAGCACTCAAATCTCAAATCACAAAATTTACCTTTATGAGTCTGATAGCGACTCCTGTCGACCGTGAAAATATATAATAATGTTAAATGACTGCTGAATATTCTTTCTGGACAGTATTCGTAGAGATTTGAGTGTAATATTAGATCTGGGAGTAATTATTAAATCTTAGTGGGGAGTGTGGTACTCGGACCCAATAAGTGCTCCCATATCCAATAATCATACTGAAATCTCAATGAAAATGGAGAAAATAGAATATTTAGCACTCACGTGACATTTCCATGCATTTACCACACTCAAATTTCCATTATTAGTCTCATAAGAGGAAAATTAGTGATTTGAGATTTGAGTGCTGAGTGTAAGTATTTGTTATAATCATGGGCCCTGGTGTTGGTGCCAGAACCCGCTATCTCTGTATCAAATTATTAGGGAGATGGTAGATTCTGGCATTAACCCCTCGATATAATCTTAAACATTAATTTAGAAATCATGTCAGTGTGACATTTGTGTATATAACTTTTATTAAATGATTTGATTACTGTAAATCACTTTATTTTCGCGACAACGTAAATTTCGCACTAATTCGCGAATTCGGAGACTCGTGAATTCAAAATTTTCGCGAAAATATGCTTGTCGCGAATAAAATAACGCATGTACGATTTTGGTGCATATCCGAAATTGTGTATAATCTGTTATGTATAACAATAGGCATGAGTGTAGAATTATTTTATTTGTAAACAGATGTTCAAACAACAACACAAACCATTTTCGTCAATCTTAAGATCTCGACTGAGGAAAGACGCGAATTCATCATTTGGCGAAATACTTCTTGGCAAGACTTTCGCGAAAGTTTAATGTGATTTACAATATACAGTATAACTATTTTTGAGCAGTGTTTGGCAGCATATTGGTTATTCTCTAAATTAAATTCAATGGCACAGCTCTAGTTCTATTCTCTCTCTCATTTATTTAAAGTCTTAAAGATGTAGTGCAACAAACGAATAACAACAGATATGTCTATCTATTTATTTGTCATTTTAAAGTTACGAACTTACAATTGGTCTTAATCAGTGAAATAATAACTATTCAAAGTTGGAAAATCAATAAACCAAGTGATTTATATACCCCAATTATAATGTGAGAAACATCAAATACAATCAGAATAATTATGTGCTTATATATTTATTTGACATTCGAACGTTGCGACCATACAGTTGGTTATAATAAATGAAATGGATAATATACTTAGCACATTTAACAACGCACATGGTTTTACCTGTGAAACGTCTTTTAAATGTCATTTTAGCGTGTTTTAAAACTCATTTTGATATGAAAGTACCCGTGAATTGAAAGGAAAGTTGACATTCATCACTATTAAAAGTTATATAGTATCATACAAGATCTTATCTTACATCCCTAGATAAGTTAATAAAATCGGAGAAATCTTACATTTTGCATTTTTTTAAATGTACTGAGTATATTTTAAGTTACTAAATCAATAAATAAGTGATAATATAATCGGAATCGTACATGTATATAACTAACCATACAAACAATCCATAATTAAAAGACAATATTAAACAGTTTCAAGCACAGGTACTTGAAGCAAACTTGTTTTAGTTTTCTGTACGGACTATTTACTATAATAGTCCATATAGAAAATGCAAATTGTTTGCTTCAAGTACATGTGGTTTCAAGCAATAAGCGCATGGTAAAAATGACAAATAAGCACAGGAAAATATTCGTTAACAAAATAAGTAATTAATTAAATTACTTCATACTACATTTTATTTGTGTTTAGATACCAAATATATTGAAGAGAAAATACCCAACACTGTGGATGGAATACTTAATCAATGCATTTCACCTGTCCGATGTGTGTGGTTGAAAATAGTAATACTCTAGTTTCCCTCGAAAATTTGAATTAAATCAATATAGTTATTATTATATTTCGGAGCATAAAAGTAATACACGAAACTATTTCTATTATTCATTCCATGGTAATTAATAGAGGATGACAAAAAAAACTCGTGCAAAACCATAGTGTTATGACAAAAAATATATAAATTGTAACAGGTAAAGTCAAATACATAAGACAATGTCTCCCCACACAGATCCCAGGGAAGCATCAGCTTACGGAACAAAAGGATTTTAAGAGGTGTAAGGGCAAATATCTATAGGAATGGGGAAGTAAGGAATGTCTGATTGGCTATCAGAAACAACCATCGAGCATTTATGGGAACAACAAGGAGGGAAGATATTGAATGGATGGAATACATCACAGTGTACAAGCTAAGAAAACCAGTGGCCAAGGGCCGAAAGGGGGGGGGGAACAGAACACGAATATTATATCAAGTCAATGACTTGCACATAGGGAAAGGTGAACTTAACATTCACCTGGCAAACATAAATAGAAATCTGGCAAACATAAATAGAAATAAGAAACAAATAACGGATTACAGCTTTGAAACTGCCAGCAAAAAAACAGTGTCAGTTTGTTCAACCGGTGGTCTGACATACCCTCTGTATTGAATATAAACATATGGCATACACACGCAGAAATTCAGCATTTAAAGGTGACATTACATGTATAGCATACAAATGAACATTATTGAATATTACACCGCATCAAAAGCCATATATAAACGTTCGTATAATCAGGCAAAGGCACAAGACTGAATCATCACTGAAAGGAAACTTAACAATCACTGGGAAAACAAAAACATAAATACATGTAAGAAACAAATAATGGAATACAGCCTTGGACCTGCCAGCAAAAACATTGTCCGTTTGTTAACCCAGTGAGCATGTTTTCTTTGTTTAGTGGTCTGACAGATCCTCTGTATTGAATATATACATATGACATACACAAGCAGGAATTCAGCATTTGACATTATAGCATTCAAATGAACATGGTCGAATATTGCAACGCATCACATGCCATATAGAAACACACATGCAATGTATAATCACGTAGACAAAGACACAATACGATTCGAATTTAAACAAACATATTCAATAAAGAAATCAAATTTCATGATCAATACAATCGTTATGAGATACGTGCGTCAATAGCATAAAGTTTTGCATTTTTAAATATTCAAAGTATATACCAAGTATTAGAGGTGCATACTGCTAATACTACATTGTCTGTATCAGTCAAACACATGGAAGCTTGTGTAATACATAAACAACAAATATAATCAACATAATACACTGATCAAAATAACAATAGTTTGCATAACATTGATCAGTCAAACACATGGTTATTTGTATAATACATAAAAAATTGAATATATAACAAATATAATTAACCTCTTAATACACTGACCAAACTAACATATTTAACTTAGATTTTATGCCCAGACTGCAGGAAGTTCTAATCCAAAGAAATAAACGATTTTAAAATTATACAACATAAAGTTATTATTGATCAGACTTTTCTCCATTTATTGTAATATGGACAAGATTTGCGAAAGTAATGTTTTAAAAGAGAGAGAATAAGTTGCTACAGGGAACGCCACATTCAAACAATATAATCAGTCGGGGTAAATCTAAGCATTCTCTAATATTCAGAATCAAATCATTTGCCTGGCATTACAGGATTTCTTTAAATACAAATGACAAGCTACTTATTTAGACAACTACATATACTTCATTGCAAAAGTATATGCTTATATGTAAACATGTATTCAATTAATGCATATAATCAATTGATTATTATAACAAAGGAAATGGTAAATAATACATATTCATACATCAAACATCCGACTTGTTCAACAATATTTACTTTTGTGACAATATCAACAATACGAAATCTTCAATAATATTGTATCAAGATAGTTCTGCTAAAGACTGCCAAATCTTACGTTGTCGCGACACACTTACATAGATAATTGACATACAGTAAAACCTCAATAATAAGACCACCCTTGATGCCATTGACATATTGTCTTCTTATTGAGGTGGTGTTAATATTAAGGTTGAATACAATGAGAATGGGCATGATCACTGTGTTCTCAATTTTGACGTGGTCTTATTATTGTGGTGGTTTCACTGTATATGTTTACTTTGTACAGTCGTCTGCATTATTCAACGTACATGTCACGGGTATGTGTATCATGAAGGAATAACTAGGTCGGTGTAACAGTGTTCATTCCATAACAATGATGTTTTTGCTGGTTGGCAGCGGAAATGTTCCGTAGTGCTTGGATGACATCTGTATATCCCAATGTAATGGGATCGTGTGGTCAACCAAGTAACACATCGTGAATAAAAATTATATAATTATTGTTTAGATATTATTCAGAAATGTCATGAAAGGAATTGTACTCATGGAAAGGGGATATATTTAAAGATATATTCAGTATTCACAATAGTATTCAATACAATACCACAAACATGTTTTAACTAAGCAACATCTGACTTCTTGATTCCCATCTCCTCCAACTGTGCTATCACTTGGACTACGTAATGCTTATACCTCCTGTGATTGTAAAAAATGATAAAATATTATTTGATTGTGATAATACATGACAAGTACATACTTCTGCATACAAAGAGCTCTGGTCAATAACGTCATACACGTGATTCGGTGTGTTGTTCCTTTTTTCCCTTATTACCAAGTGTATAATAGAAAGTAAATCTAAAGTGACCTAACCAAAAGCATCCAACATAACACACACATGTTTAGTCAATATAATATTGAAAACTGTACATATCGAAATTTATATATGATATGAGTGACTTTGTGAGTGATTAACCATTGAAAGTGCGATATGTCTGAGAGCTGTTACCTTTTGCGTACAAATGTCTCTCATAGGTTCTTACATGATATTGATAGACCTGTGTATGCTATTATATTATAAACGCTATAACATGATTATTATATGTTTCTTTCTGACGATTTTCAATGTAAATATTTTGATGGTTCATTATTGGATTAAACGACCATTTTTTGGCGTTCATGCATGTGTAAACGCCGATCAGAACGCACACATTGCATAATGCCGGAATGTTTAAGCGTTTATCGGATACATATATCTAAGATAGCCCGAGGCTATATGTTATTGTGTTATACCAGTTATCAGTCGGTGATCATCGGAAAATTTACGATCACTTACGGAAACTACCGACAGACAAATCGTCTGCTGACCAGTAGCCCCATCGATATCGATTTGCATCGGCTGCATTTATCTGATGAGCAATATTGTTGTGTATGACAGCTGGCAACAATAGGCCGAAACTGGGCAGGAAATAACCTGAACACTATATAAAGTGAAAGAACTGCACAGGGGAATGGGAAATATAACATACATTCAAAACACAAACAGAAATAATAACCATAAAGCGAATTATAGCCCTGGAAGTAAAATAATGTGTGTTAAAATCGATTTAACAGCTAGCTAAGCTCATACTTAATCGCTATATGGTCATTGATTTCCAACATATATACGTAAATTGACTAAGTAGGCAGTAACTAATCATTAAAATCAATTAACCATTACGTACATAACAACAGACCCACTGTTATTAATCCAGCACGAAGGAACAAGCAGCCTTATACTGACATCGCTCCCAGTAGCTAAATTATAAACATCAGAATGTGAAGGTGACTAAAGCAAATCAAAATGAAAACAAATCCACGAATCATGCAAATAATTTCGAATTATCAGAGGAAACTAGAGGGTAAATAAGTGTAAATTCTCGGACATGGCTTTGTGGGACACTGACATTTTATAAAAAAAGTAATTGCTACGATGATATCTTCTCTCAAAATAGGTGGGCAAACAAACTTCCAGTTTTTCGATATGCAGAAATACAACGCATAATTTATAAATTCAAAGACACAAGCAGATTTGCACTCGTGACATTGTTTATAAACCTCACTATTTGGTGGTAAAACGTGTGATGGATATTCTCTGGAACGTGTCGATATACATGCTATCTTAGTAGTTCAATTTTACATTATATGTACTTTTGGTGCTATAAATTTCATATTGAATTTCAAACAACAAATGGCGATTGTATATAAACCAATTATTACTTACTCTTACTTTTTTAAAGAACAATACATATTTCTTGAAATTTAAGATTTTTATTTGTCGAAAAACAACAAGCGTGTTTGATAATTGCGTTAAATGTATTGCGATGGGAACAACATGCCATTCGCAAAAGGGCACTGTTTCATTATAGTTTCAATATTCATTACATCTACTAAATCTCTATACAAATTCAAATTGGGAATCGAGTACCAAATGTTATATGTACATAAATATAGAAATTATATTACTAACACTAACTAGATAGAGCGATCATTTTTATCAAAAATAAATATTTTGTAAAACTTAATATACAGTATATACAGTGGACCTACCAGTATAATGGTTTGAGTAAATATTTCTGTCCTATACATGTGACCATTATGTACTGTACAGAAGCAGATACTGACACCAATTGTATCTTAATCTATATTTGTAATGTTTCATTTCATAAAAATGATACAAAAATAAGATAAATTATACCTAGGCCAATAATTTAACGTTATGTACAAAAGCATTTACAATAAAATGAATATTATAAATGGCCATAAGACACTCACACATATGTACTTGTCAAACTAGTCAGTAATGTCCTAAATGTCTAATAATAAAAATACACATCTATCTCGAAAAGATAATGGTTAATGACGTATTTGCTTAAATAATTAGATACTTACTTCAAACGGCTGAAAAAAACAACAAAATAAAGAGACATAAATTATATAAATATAGATCAAGAAGTTATTACATTCACACACATTGATATAGAACAAACTTGCACATTTTATTTTTCGAAGGCATGATTCGTAATGACTGAATTAATGCAATATACAAACATATTTTGTACTTTTGAAGACAAACAGACGTGATTGATCATGTCGTTAAATTTATTGCGATGGGAACAACATACCATTAACTAAAAGTCATTTTTCCATTGTGTTTATATGTTTCAATATTTCCGCCAATACATTACACCCAGATAGCCTCAGTACAAATTCAACTTGAATATCTAGTATCAAATGTTATATGTACATAAACAATAGATATTACATTACTAACACTAACTAGATAGAGCGATCATTTTAATCAAATATATACATTTCGTGAAACTTAATATACAGTATATACAGTGGACCTACCAGTATAATGGTTTGAGTAAATATATTTGTCCTTTACCTTCGACCATTATGTACAGAATCGGATACTGACACCTATTGTATTTTGATCATTATTTTAATGTTTCATTTCATAAAAATGATAAAGAAGAAGATATGTAATACATAGGCCTATAATTTAATGCCATGTACATAAGTTTTGACACAAACTGTATTTTATAATAGGGAAGATGTCAAGTTGTCTCTCTCTACTGGCCATAAGACACTAACATATATGTACTTGTTAAACGAGTCATTACATCTACTAAATCTCTATACAAATTCAAATTGGGAATCGAGTACCAAATGTTATATGTACATAAATATAGAAATTATATTACTAACACTAACTAGATAGAATGACCATTTTAATAAAAAATAAACATTTCGTGAAACTTAATATACAGTATATAAAGTGGACCTACCAGTGTAATGGTTTGAGTAAATATCTCTGTCCTATTCATGTGACCATTATGTACAGAAACGGATACTGACATCAATAGCATTTTAATCACTGTTTATAATGTTTCATTTCATAAAAAAGGATACATGGGAAGACATATAGTTATTAGTCTAATAATTTAACGCCATGTACAAAAGCAGTGACACAAACTATATTTTATACAAAGGAATAGTCCTCTACTGGGCATAAGAGACTGACATAAATGCTTTTGTCAAACGAGTCAAAGTGTCCTTAATGTCTTGTAATAAAAATACACTTCTATCAATATTTCAGAATAATAAACCACGCAGTAAAATTAAAAGGGTTAAGGAAAAACATCATGTAATGAGTGGCTCGAACAAATAATGGTTAAAGACGTATTTGAATAAATAATTAGATACTTACCGAGAAAGGCTGAAATAAAATAAAACAAGTATAGATCAAGTATCTATTATATTAACACATAATGATGAAGAACAATCTTCCACATTTCTTTTCGAAGGCATGATTCGTAATGCTCGTAGTGATGCAATCTAAAAACACATTGATTTATAATGACATAAACTTTATTTCGATGGGAACAATATACATCTAACTAAAAGGCACTGTTTTATTATGTTAATATGTTTAAGCATGTTGACCAATTCATTACATCCAAAAAGCCTCGATACAAATTCAAATTGGCTATGGAGTACTAAACGTTCAATGTACATACAGGTTTAGAAATTACATTACTAACACTAACTATATAGAGCGATACTTTTAATAAACAATAAACATTTCATGAAACTTAATATACAGTATAAACAGTGAAACTACCAAAATCTTCATGTATGTCAATGGTAATGAATAGAAGGAAACATTGATATTTTAAGAGGTATCTATTTTTTTAAATACATTATAATTAGAACGTAACCACATTCATCGAAATAAAATAAAACCAATTATAGATATAGTAGTTATTACATGCACGCAGTTTATTGTAAAACAAACTAGTAACATGCAGTTTCTGGCTATACTAATAACAATATAGAAATATATTTTGAACTTCTCTCCGATTTTTTTAAACAGAAGTGATTGGTATGGCAGTAAATTTGTTGCGATTTGAACACCATAACATTTGCTGCTAAAGGCACTGTTCCTATATGTGAATATGTGTCAACGTGTTAGCCAGTTCGTTACACCCACTAAGCCTCAATACATATTCTAATTTGATATTAAGTACTATTAACAAATCGTCCGTATGGTGCAAACATGTTTTTTCCATTGAAACAAAACATATAAGTTGATATACACTACATTTCTCAATGGTTGTAACTTGATATAATTTAGGGATTCATTTAACAATTTCTTTATAAATCATTCTGTTAATTTGTTCATAAACATATTCACAAAAATATTAGACTTGGTTGAACGAAATATGTTTAATAATAACTGAAATAAAACAACATTGAATTGCAAAGTTGCTTCGTCTTATATACAGCTTTACTTTACGATATATAATGTTTCATTTGTCGCTGTTTGACTTTTATCATTGTCCCATATTTATTTCATTTATAAGGCAGTAGTATCATTTTTGCTTGAGTCCATAGTACATTGATACCAAAAGTTTTGCATTTTTTAAAACATAGTAGTGAATGGGAAACCTTTCACTCTCTTTTTTGTTGTTTCATGACATATTTAATCCTAGTATAGTGGTATCATTTTATATTTCATTTCTTTTTGTCTCTATTTCAATTCCATTTCATTGTAACCAATAGTTAAGATTATGTCTAAAATCTTCCGGCTGCTTTACATGAGGTTATATCTGTTTATTTACTGGTTTGTGGTTGTTTTGCATTCTGATGTATGTAATTTAATTACTAAGAGCAAGGTCAGCATAAGACTGCTTATGTCTTCGTGTTGGTTTATATATAGTGTATTTGTTATTATATACGTAATGGTTAATAGCCAAACATGATAAGTTACTGCTCTGCCTACTTAGTCAGTAACTTATGTATATATGTTGGAAATCAATATCAAGTACATATAGCGGTTCAGTAAGAGGTTTGCTAGCTAGCTGTTAAATCAATTTAACCCCCAATATTTTACCGACAGTTGCAAGGCTGTTAATCGCCGTGTGGTTAGTATTTCTGTTTATGTTTATAGATATATGTTACGCCCCCCCCCCTTTAGGTGTTCTTTACATGATATAATATTATTGTTCCTTTCAACCATTCCGACATTACGATCTTTCCGTGTCTTGTTCCGTGACGTATTCCATGTTTTAAACCTTGATGTCTCCATAAATTGGTTCGTTTTTATGCTTGACCGGACCATTCCTTGCACGTATATCCCAAACATTTTACCCGTGCATATCCTGAGATCCTAATGTGTTCCTAAGGGTCTGCGGGGAGGCATTGTCTTGTGTATGTGGTGTTCCCTGTAACAACTGATACTCGCCTTATGTTTACAGAATATACGATAATAATAAATCCTTCTTAGGTTCAAAGAATCAACTGTATAGACTTAGATTTAAAATACATTGTTACGGATGATTTTCTCCACTCTTTCGGCCTACTGTTGCAAGCTATATTGACTTGTCCTGTGATGTATTCCATTCATTAACTGGTCCTTTATGGTCGGCCAGGCTACTTTACGCCCCTGTTCCCTTGCGTATTTACCCTTTGCACCTTCTCAAATGCCTGAAGTTTGATGTACTGTTGTTTTCTCGGAGGTATGTGCAAAGCCTTGTCTTATGTATGCTGTAGCAACTTATTCTCTCTTTTATAGGGTATTAATACAGAGAAATACACTTACGGTGTGTTCCTGAAATAGAAATTAAACATCAAATATTAGAGTACTTGCTTATGAATCTTCAAAGTGAGAAGCATGGTTTAAAACTTCTATACTAAGAATGTTTTTTATCATTATTATCACATTTTTCATAAAATAACATATGTACGTTGTAAGAAAAGTCAACGTTCAGCTTTGACGAATTTAAAAAGCGAAGCAATAACAGAATATACTAATGAGATATTGAAGTTAGCTTCAGATTTTGCAATGTAGGTGGAGTAAGTTTCAAGACACAAACATACAAATAATGGCCAGTTTTATGTGTGTAAATGAATGGTAATCAAGATTCATCAGTGATGTGTAGGCCTAGGTTGGTCAAAAGTTATCGTGTATTGAATTATGCGTATGTCAACGAATAACTCATACAATAGATACAATTGTGGCGTGTGCAAGTTAACAAAATAATAAAATAAACATAAAACGGCATGGCCTTATGACGTAGAGTCGGGTTTTATATTAGATTCATGTGTTGTAACATTCATTTTTAAACCGACTTGCTGTACGTAAGAAATACTATTTTCCGAGAATTTGCAACACGTTTTGATAAATATATATAGATACAGAATATAAAACATAATTATTTAGTAATCTATTTCAAAGTTATGAAATATGTAAGGTGCTACATAAATAAACGGTTTTCGTGTGACATTTTGAAACCTCGTTAAGTTTAACAATTTATTTAAATGGTAATAACGCGTAATTGTCGTATTTACAGAAAATAACACTGATTGTATCAGTTCTGTGTCTATTTATATAGTTTGATTAAGAATACTAGAGTAAGCAACTTCAAATATATTATTGTTAAATCACATTATTTGAACATTGTAGACAACAAATAAATACTTGTCTGGTGGCACCCTAGTCTTAATGGATACATACATTATTATACCGAAGTCGCTGATTATTATTTAATACATGTACAGATAGAATCAATGTGCTACAATGTACAATTAAACCATCAGTATTATTTATTCCGTAACAATATGTGTACAACAAATAACAAACGCAGACACTTACACGAATATTTCGACTCCGCTCTGGATAATGGTTCCATTGTCATCGAAAGTAAATACGCATTTCCTTTCAAATGCAATTTTCAGCATCTTCAGTATTACGTTTCCTTCTGCATCATTGCGGAGATAGCCTGTTACTCTTTCCTCCGAATATGACCGTCCTGGATCGCGATTTAATTTCTGTAATTTAGTGTATTGAATTACTCGTTTCATATTAAAGTGTACATAATTCACCAGTTCATATAACGCGTATTTGATATAATTAATTAAAGTAAAATATCAGGGGAGAAATTTAATACATGCGTAATTATTAGCAGTATATAACACACTGTGTACATCGTTTAATTACCTGTTCATCTTTGTACTTTATAAATGCTGGTCTTAGATAAACATACAATTACTTGGTTTATCTTTATCATATTCATACGATGTTATGTTTACCATATTACAAACATATCTCGTAATTACACGCTGATCTCTTCTTCATGAAAGAAAGCAACAGTATGTGACATTTAGAATTGAAAGAAAATAGTTATATTGATATAGGTTTTGAAAGAAGGTGTAACAAATTACAGCAATCATTTTTGATGCCTGTTTGCTGGCTCAGTAGCCAGACCTCGCGCCTATTTCAATAAAACAACGATCATCGGATCAAGAATCATGCACTTTACGTCTCACGTGTGTCACTTCCAGCCTTATATATATATACTCAAATGGCAATATTGTATAATATATAATGCTATATTAAAGTGTTTATATAAAATATAACCTGATATGTTTAAGTATACAGGGTCGTCAAGTTGGTTACTTATTCCCTATTCCCTATTCGTTACTTATTCCCTATTCCCTATTCGTTACCTATTCGTTACTTATTCCCTATTCCCTATTCGTTACCTATTCGTTACTTATTCCCTATTCCCTATTCGTTACCTATTCGTTACCTATTCGTTACCTATTCGTTACCTATTCGCTTTTTCTACATTGCATCTTTTAAATAATTTCTTTTCATGTCCCTGGTGTTAGCTCGAGGTTTGTAGAGTTGAAAAAACCTTGTTAGCGCACATGTACCAGTTTCTGCGGTCGACTGATACCCTGTTACCTATTCGTTACCTATTCGTTCCCTATTCGTTCCCTATTCGCTTTTTCTACATTGACCCTTTTGAATGATATCTTTTCAGGTCTCTGGTGTTAGTTCTAGGTTTGTTGATATGAAAAAACCGTGTTAGCGCATATGTACCAATTCTGCGCTCGACTGATACCCTGTTACCTATTCGTTTCCTATTCGTTCCCTATTCGTTCCCTATTCGCTTTTTCTACATTGACCCTTTTGAATGATTTCTTTTCATGTCCCTGGTGTTAGCTCGAGGTTTGTAGAGTTGAAAAAACCTTGTTAGCGCATATGTACCAGTTTCTGCGCTCGGCTGATACCCTGTTACCTATTCGTTACTTATTCGTTACTTATTCGTTCCCTATTCGCCTTTTCTACATTGCATCTTTTAAATTATTTATTTTCAGGTCCCTGGTGTTAGCTCGAGGTGTATAGAGTTGAAAAAAACCTTGTTAGCGCATATGTACCAGTTTCTGCGCTCGGCTACTACCCTGTTACCTATTCGTTACCTATTCGTTCCCTATTCGCCTTTTCTACATTGCATCTTTTAAATTATTTATTTTCATGTCCCTGGTGTTAGCTCGAGGTGTATAGAGTTGAAAAAACCTTGTTAGCGTATATGTACCAGTTTCTGCGCTCGGCTGATACCCTGTTACCTATTCGTTACCTATTCGTTACTTATTCGTTCCCTATTCGCTTTTTCTACATGGACCCGTTTGAATGATTCCTTTTCAGGTCTCTGGTGTTAGTTCGAGGTTTGTAGAGTTGAAAAAACCTTGTTAGCGCACATGTACCAGTTTCTGCGGTCGACTGATACCCTGTTACCTATTCGTTACCTATTCGTTCCCTATTCGTTCCCTTTTCGCTTTTTCTACATTGACCCTTTTGAATGATTTCTTTTCAGGTCTCTGGTGTTAGTTCTAGGTTTGTAGATATGAAAAAACCTTGTTAGTGCATATGTACCAATTCTGCGCTTGATTGATACCCTGTTACCTATTCGTTACTTATTCGTTCCCTATTCGCATTTTCTACATGGACTCTTTTGAATGATTTCTTTTCAGGTCTCTGGTGTTATTTCGAGGTTTGTAGAGTTGAAAAAACCTTGTTAGCGCATATGTACCAGTTTCTGCGCTTGACTGATACCCTGTTACCTATTCGTTACGTATTCGTTCCCTATTCGCTTTTTCTACATGGACCCTTTTGAATGATTTCTTTTCAGGTCTCTGGTGTTAGTTCGAGGTTTGTTGATATGAAAAAACCTTGATAGTGCATATGTACCAATTCTGCGCTCGACTGATACCCTGTTACCTATTCGTTCCCTATTCGTTCCCTATTCGCTTTTTCTACATTGACCCTTTTAAATGATTTCTTTTCATGTCCCTGGTGTTAGCTCGATGTTTGTAGAGTTGAAAAAACCTTGTTAGCGCATATGTACCAATTCTGCGCTCGACTGATACCCTGTTACCTATTCGTTACTTATTCGTTCCCTATTCGCCTTTTCTACATTGCATCTTTTAGATAATTTCTCTTCATGTCCCTGGTGTTAGCTCGAGGTTTGTAGAGTTGAAAAACCTTGTTAACGCATATGTACCAGTTTCTGCGCTCGGCTGATACCCTGTTACCTATTCGTTACCTATTCGTTCCCTATTCGCCTTTTCTACATTGCATCTTTTAAATTATTTATTTTCATGTCCCTGGTGTTAGCTCGAGGTGTATAGAGTTGAAAAAACCTTGTTAGCGTATATGTACCAGTTTCTGCGCTCGGCTGATACCCTGTTACCTATTCGTTACCTATTCGTTACTTATTCGTTCCCTATTCGCTTTTTCTACATGGACCCGTTTGAATGATTCCTTTTCAGGTCTCTGGTGTTAGTTCGAGGTTTGTAGAGTTGAAAAAACCTTGTTAGCGCACATGTACCAGTTTCTGCGGTCGACTGATACCCTGTTACCTATTCGTTACCTATTCGTTCCCTATTCGTTCCCTTTTCGCTTTTTCTACATTAACCCTTTTGAATGATTTCTTTTCAGGTCTCTGGTGTTAGTTCTAGGTTTGTAGATATGAAAAAACCTTGTTAGTGCATATGTACCAATTCTGCGCTTGACTGATACCCTGTTACCTATTCGTTACTTATTCGTTCCCTATTCGCATTTTCTACATGGACTCTTTTGAATGATTTCTTTTCAGGTCTCTGGTGTTATTTCGAGGTTTGTAGAGTTGAAAAAACCTTGTTAGCGCATATGTACCAGTTTCTGCGCTTGACTGATACCCTGTTACCTATTCGTTACGTATTCGTTCCCTATTCGCTTTTTCTACATGGACCCTTTTGAATGATTTCTTTTCAGGTCTCTGGTGTTAGTTCGAGGTTTGTAGAGTTGAAAAAACCTTGATAGTGCATATGTACCAATTCTGCTCTCGACTGATACCCTGTTACCTATTCGTTCCCTATTCGTTCCCTATTCGCTTTTTCTACATTGACCCTTTTAAATGATTTCTTTTCATGTCCCTGGTGTTAGCTCGATGTTTGTAGAGTTGAAAAAACCTTGTTAGCGCATATGTACCAATTCTGCGCTCGACTGATACCCTGTTACCTATTCGTTACTTATTCGTTCCCTATTCGCCTTTTCTACATTGCATCTTTTAGATAATTTCTTTTCATGTCCCTGGTGTTAGCTCGAGGTTTGTAGAGTTGAAAAACCTTGTTAACGCATATGTACCAGTTTCTGCGCTCGGCTGATACCCTGTTACCTATTCGTTACATATTCGTTACTTATTCGTTCCCTATTCGCTTTTTCTACATGGACCCGTTTGAATGATTCCTTTTCAGGTCTCTTGTGTTAGTTCGAGGTTTGTAGAGTTGAAAAAAACCTTGTTAGCGCATATGTACCAGTTTCTGCGCTTGACTGATACCCTGTTACCTATTCGTTCCCTATTCGCCTTTTCTACATTGCATCTTTTAAATTATTTATTTTCATGTCCCAGGTGTTAGCTCGAGGTGTATAGAGTTGAAAAAACCTTGTTAGCGCATATGTACCAGTTTCTGCGCTCGGCTACTACCCTGTTACCTATTCGTTACCTATTCGTTACCTATTCGTTCCCTATTCGCCTTTTATACATTGCATCTTTTAAATTATTTATTTTCATGTCCCTGGTGTTAGCTCGAGGTGTGTACAGTTGAAAAAACCTTGTTAGCGCATATGTACCAGTTTCTGCGCTCGGCTGATACCCTGTTACCTATTCGTTACCTATTCGTTACCTATTCGTTCCCTATTCGCCTTTTCTACATTGCATCTTTTAAATTATTTATTTTCATGTCCCTGGTGTTAGCTCGAGGTGTGTAGAGTTGAAAAAACCTTGTTAGCGCATATGTACCAGTTTCTGCGCTCGGCTGATACCCTGTTACCTATTCGTTACCTATTCGTTACCTATTCGTTACCTATTCGTTCCCTATTCGCCTTTTCTACATTGCATCTTTTAAATTATTTATTTTCATGTCCCTGGTGTTAGCTCGAGGTGTGTAGAGTTGAAAAAACCTTGTTAGCGCATATGTACCAGTTTCTGCGCTCGGCTGATACCCTGTTACCTATTCGTTACCTATTCGTTACCTATTCGTTCCCTATTCGCCTTTTCTACATTGCATCTTTTAAATTATTTATTTTCATGTCCCTGGTGTTAGCTCGAGGTGTGTAGAGTTGAAAAAACCTTGTTAGCGCATATGTACCAGTTTCTGCGCTCGGCTACTACCCTGTTACCTATTCGTTACCTATTCGTTACCTATTCGTTCCCTATTCTCCTTTTCTACATTGCATCTTTTAAATTATTTATTTTCATGTCCCTGGTGTTAGCTCGAGGTGTGTAGAGTTGAAAAAACCTTGTTAGCGCATATGTACCAGTTTCTGCGCTCGGCTACTACCCTGTTACCTATTCGTTACCTATTCGTTACCTATTCGTTCCCTATTCGCCTTTTCTACACTGCATCTTTTAAATTATTTATGTTCATGTCCCTGGTGTTAGCTCGAGGTTTGTAGAGTTGAAAAAACCTTGTTAGCGCACATGTACCAGTTTCTGCGCTCGATTGATACCCTGTTACCTATTCGTTACCTATTCGTTCCCTATTCGTTCCCTTTTCGCTTTTTCTACATTGACCCTTTTGAATGATTTCTTTTCAGGTCTCTGGTGTTAGTTCTAGGTTTGTAGATATGAAAAAACCTTGTTAGTGCATATGTACCAATTCTGCGCTTGACTGATACCCTGTTACCTATTCGTTACTTATTCGTTCCCTATTCGCATTTTCTACATGGACTCTTTTGAACGATTTCTTTTCAGGTCTCTGGTGTTAGTTCGAGGTTTGTAGCGTTGAAAAAACCTTGTTAGCGCATATGTACCAGTTTCTGCGCTTGACTGATACCCTGTTACCTATTCGTTACTTATTCGTTCCCTATTCGCTTTTTCTACATTGACCCTTTTGAATGATTTCTTTTCAGGTCTCTGGTGTTAGTTCGAGGTTTGTAGAGTTGAAAAAACCTTGTTAGTGCATATGTACCAATTCTGCGCTCGACTGATACCCTGTTACCTATTCGTTACTTATTCGTTCCCTATTCGACTTTTCTTCATTGCATCTTTTAAATAATTTCTTTTCATGTCCCTGGTGTTAGCTCGAGGTTTGTAGAGTTGAAAAAACCTTGTTAGCGCATATGCACCAGTTTCTGCGCTCGGCTGATACCCTGTTACCTATTCGTTACCTATTCGTTACTTATTCGTTCCCTATTCGCTTTTTCTACAGTGACCCGTTTGAATGATTCCTTTTCAGGTCTCTGGTGTTAGTTCGAGGTTTGTAGAGTTGAAAAAACCTTGTTAGCGCACATGTACCAGGTTCTGCGGTCGACTAATACCCTGTTACCTATTCGTTACCTATTCGTTCCCTATTCGTTCCCTATTCGCTCCCTATTCGCTTTTTCTACATTGACCCTTTTGAATGATTTCTTTTCATGTCCCTGGTGTAAGCTCTAGGTTTGTAGAGTTGAAAAAACCTTGTTAGCGCATATTTACCAGTTTCTGCGCTTGACTGATACCCTGTTACCTATTCGTTCCCTATTCGCCTTTTCTACATTGCATCTTTTAAATTATTTATTTTCATGTCCCTGGTGTTAGCTCGAGGTATGTAGAGTTGAAAAAACCTTGATTGCGCATATGTACCAGTTTCTGCGCTCGGCTGATACCCTGTTACCTATTCGTTACCTATTCGTTACTTATTCGTTCCCTATTCGCTTTTTCTACATGGACCCGTTTAAATGATTCCTTTTCAGGTCTCTGGTGTTAGTTCGAGGTTTGTAGAGTTGAAAAAACCTTGTTAGCGCATATTTACCAGTTTCTGCGCTTGACTGATAGCCTGTTACCTATTCGTTCCCTATTCGCCTTTTCTACATTGCATCTTTTAAATTATTTATTTTCATGTCCCTGGTGTTAGCTCGAGGTATGTAGTTGAAAAAACCTTGTTTGCGCATATGTACCAGTTTCTGCGGTCGACTGATACCCTGTTACCTATTCGTTACCTATTCGTTACCTATTCGTTCCCTATCGCCTTTTCTACATTGCATCTTTTAAATAATTTCTTTTCAGGTCTCTGGTGTTAGTTCTAGGTTTGTAGATATGAAAAAACCTTGTTAGTGCATATGTACCAATTCTGCGCTTGACTGATACCCTGTTACCTATTCGTTACTTATTCGTTCCCTATTCGCATTTTCTACATGGACTCTTTTGAATGATTTCTTTTCAGGTCTCTGGTGTTAGTTCGAGGTTTGTAGAGTTGAAAAAACCTTGTTAGTGCATATGGACCAATTCTGCGCTCGACTGATACCCTGTTACATATTCGTTACTTATTCGTTCCCTATTCGCCTTTTCTACATTGCATCTTTTAAATAATTTCTTTTCAGGTCTCTGGTGTTAGCTCGAGGTTTGTAGAGTTGAAAAAACCTTGTTAGCGCACATGTACCAGTTTCTGCGGTCGACTGATACCCTGTCGTTTGTATTTCATATGTCAAAATGCATCATATTCTTTAAAAGGAGCAAACGGGTTTTTTTTAACGGAGATACTGCCACTTCAATTATGTTTATATTTCATTTTTATCAATTACCCTTATCAATTCATTTCATGATTCGTAATGCGATTCCAACAGAGACATATGTCTCTGATTCCAAGTACTGTTCTGTTAATCAATTAAGACTTTTCTACACATGTTTTGTTTTTCCTTGTTAATGTGACGAATATGTTCGGGACGAATATATATGATAAAGTACAAAGTCATTAGTTTCAGTCCCCTTCATTATACATGTATATGAACCTTTTAACCAGTTATTAAAACGGAGAAACGGAGAAATGAGAACAACGGAAAAAAGTAGAGTAACAAATTGGTCATTAATTGCTTCACTTGAACTTTTGTTTCCAAAAAAACATGATGGTTTTCATGAACTAAAAGAATGTAGCTTCAATTGAGGAAACCGAGGCAGCTGCCTCGGCAATGCTCTGTAAAAATAAAGGAAAAAAAAGGAAAAAGGGAAACAAACGAGAAAAAAAGAAAGACAAATACTTCATTCTTATATTTTCTAAAAGTTCCACCTCGTGAAGCAGGCTTTTGCTAGTTTTATGCGTCCTCATCGTGAAAAGCTATACAATTTTTATGCTTAACTAATTTGCTTTTCACAATTATTGGTTATAAGTCCCTTTTGTTTGGGTATTTTTTATTCAAGCTCGTCTTTAAATAATTACAGGGTCAAGACTCTTGACTCAGTATTACTTGACAGAAAGATTCTTTATATCCGACAAGCAGTCAGGAAAGTTAGCAAAGGACCAGGTACTATAAGGGGTGTTTTTGGCCCCAAATCAGATGTTTATGAAACTATTGTCAAATGAAAGACATAAACTCACTGTGTATGATTTGAACATTTTTATTTCATTTTCTTTCTTTTTTGTTGCCATAGCAACCATTTCTTCTTATTACTAAATAATGCAAAAATCAGTGTTTTACATAAAATTAAGCATATATATTGAGAGTAAAATGTTTAGATAAGTTTGCAATTACACTTTTGTACTAGATATGTCTGACTTATTGTTCAGATAAGTTTGCGATTACACTTTTGTACTAGATATGTCTGACTTATTGTTCATATAAGTTTGCGATTACACTTATGTACTAGCTATGCCTGACTTATTGTTCATTTAAGTTTGCGATTACACTTATGTACTAGATACGTCTGACTTATTGTTCTTATAAGTTGATATATTCTTGATTTCATTCATCACTAAATAAGTTTTATATATTGTTCAGACAAAATACCAGATCATTTGTTAAATGTGCATGCTACATGGTATAGTGTTTAACTGTTATTGATTCTATAAAACTTGTAGGATTTGTTCTTCAATCATGTTCAATGTTGTTTTAACATTATATAATTGTTGAATTGTTGATATTCGTTTTTACTTACATGTGTATGGTAAATATACATATAAATACAATGTGTGATATATGCAACTTTAATTCTCGGTTGTTTGGATGAACAGCTCGTCAATTACTAGAGAACGTATAATGATAGCCCATTAATTATTATAAATGGTAAAATATACCATTATTTTCTTTAAACTTCTTTCAAAGAATTATTGCTGAACATGCATTTATTATAGTATTTATATCTTCAACATTTTGACTGTGATAGCAGCAGCCATCACTCCAAAACAATTGCGACGTCGCGTCATTTGCCTTTTGACATGTGAATCATCAATACTAATACATGGGCGTTATTTTATGTCTATGACGTCATTTTAATGATATATATAATAAATCATCATTATGAATTACATTTATTTGTATTGTAAAGTGTTATGCTTCATGTTTATGCTGTTTATGCATTTGTTCATTGTGTAGTGTGTTTAAAATACTAAACCAATTACTGAAGAATCAATTGGCTGAAAAAAACTCGACATGGTTACCATAGCAACACATGTCATACTTATTTAGACATTGTTATACAAGTCAGTGTCACAATAAAACATTTTGCTCTCAATATATATGCTTAATTTTATGTAAAACACTGATTTTTGCATTATTTAGTAATAAGAAGAAATGGTTGCTATGGCAACAAAAAAGAAAGAAAATGAAATAAAAATGTTCAAATCATACACAGTGAGTTTATGTCTTTCATTTGAAAATAGTTTCATAAACATCTGATTTGGGGCCAAAAACACCCCTTATAGTACCTGGTCCTTTGCTAACTTTCCTGACTGCTTGTCGGATATAAAGAATCTTTCTGTCAAGTAATACTGAGTCAAGAGTCTTGACCCTGTAATTATTTAAAGACGAGCTTGAATAAAAAAATACCCAAACAAAAGGGATTTATAACCAATAATTGTGAAAAGCAAATTAGTTAAGCATAATATTTGTATAGCTTTTCACGATGAGGACGCATAAAACTAGCAAAAGCCTGCTTCACGAGGTGGAACTTTTAGAAAATATAAGAATGAAGTATTTGTCTTTCTTTTTTTCTCGTTTGTTTCCCTTTTTTTTGCTTTATTTTTACAGAGCATTGCCGAGGCAGCTGCCTCGGTTGCCTCAATTGAAGCTACATTCTTTTAGTTCATGAAAACCATCATGTTTTTTTGTAAACAAAAGTTCAAGTGAAGCAATTAATGACCAATTTGTTACTCTACTTTTTTCCGTTGTTCTCATTTCTCCGTTTCTCCGTTTTAATATCTGGTTAAAAGGTTCATATACATGTATAATGAAGGGTACTGAAACTAATGACTTTGTACTTTATCATATATATTCGTCCCAAACATATTCGTCACATTAACAAGGAAAAACAAAACATGTGTAGAAAAGTCATAATTGATTAACAGAACAGTACTTGGAATCAGAGACATATGTCTCTGTTGGAATCGTATTACGAATCATGAAATGAATTGATAAGGGTAATTGATAAAAATGAAATATAAACATAATTGAAGTGGCAGTATCTCCGTTAAAAAACAACCGTTTGCTCCTTTTAAAGAATATGAAATACAAACGACAGGGTAATTTCACCTCTGCGAACTCATAACTAACACCAGAGACAAGAAAATAGTAGAAATGAAATAATTCAAAGGGTCAATGTAGAAAAAGCGAATAGGGAACGAATAGGGAACGAATAGGGAACGAATAGTGAACGAATAGTGAACGAATAGGTAACGAATAGGTAACAGGGTATCAGTCGACCGCAGAAACTGGTACATGTGCGCTAACAAGGTTTTTTCAACTCTACAAACCTCGAGCTAACACCAGGGGCATGAAAAGAAATTATTTAAAAGATGCAATGTAGAAAAGGCGAATAGGGAACGAATAAGTAACGAATAGGTAACAGGGTATCAGTCAAGCGCAGAAACTGGTACATATGCGCTAACAAGGTTTTTTCAACTCTACACACCTCGAGCTAACACCAGGGACATGAAAATAAATAATTTAAAAGATGCAATGTAGAAAAGGCGAATAGGGAACGAATAGGTAACGAATAGGTAACGAATAGGTAACAGGGTAGTAGCCGAGCGCAGAAACTGGTACATATGCGCTAACAAGGTTTTTTCAACTCTATACACCTCGAGCTAACACCTGGGACATGAAAATAAATAATTTAAAAGATGCAATGTAGAAAAGGCGAATAGGGAACGAATAGGTAACAGGGTATCAGTCAAGCGCAGAAACTGGTACATATGCGCTAACAAGGTTTTTTCAACTCTACAAACCTCGAACTAACACCAGAGACCTGAAAAGGAATCATTCAAACGGGTCCATGTAGAAAAAGCGAATAGGGAACGAATAAGTAACGAATAGGTAACGAATAGGTAACAGGGTATCAGCCGAGCGCAGAAACTGGTACATATGCGTTAACAAGATTTTTCAACTCTACAAACCTCGAGCTAACACCAGGGACATGAAAAGAAATTATCTAAAAGATGCAATGTAGAAAAAGCGAATAGGGAACGAATAGGGAACGAATAGGTAACAGGGTATCAGTCGAGCGCAGAATTGGTACATATGCACTATCAAGGTTTTTTCAACTCTACAAACCTCGAACTAACACCAGAGACCTGAAAAGAAATCATTCAAAAGGGTCCATGTAGAAAAAGCGAATAGGGAACGAATAAGTAACGAATAGGTAACAGGGTATCAGTCAAGCGCAGAAACTGGTACATATGCGCTAACAAGGTTTTTTCAACGCTACAAACCTCGAACTAACACCAGAGACCTGAAAAGGAATCATTCAAACGGGTCACTGTAGAAAAAGCGAATAGGGAACGAATAAGTAACGAATAGGTAACGAATAGGTAACAGGGTATCAGCCGAGCGCAGAAACTGGTACATATGCGCTAACAAGGTTTTCTCAACTCTACAAACCTCGAGCTAACACCAGGGACATGAAAAGAAATTATTTAAAAGATGCAATGTAGAAAAGGCGAATAGGGAACGAACAAGTAACGAATAGGTAACAGGGTATCAGTCGAGCGCAGAATTGGTACATATGCACTAACAAGGTTTATTCAACTCTACAAACCTCGAGCTAACACCAGGGACATGAAAATAAATCATTCAAAAGGGTCAATGTAGAAAAAGCGAAAAGGGAACGAATAGGGAACGAATAGGTAACGAATAGGTAACAGGGTATTAGTCGACCGCAGAACCTGGTACATGTGCGCTAACAAGGTTTTTTCAACTCTACAAACCTCGAACTAACACCAGAGACCTGAAAAGGAATCATTCAAACGGGTCACTGTAGAAAAAGCGAATAGGGAACGAATAAGTAACGAATAGGTAACGAATAGGTAACAGGGTATCAGCCGAGCGCAGAAACTGGTACATATGCGCTAACAAGGTTTTCTCAACTCTACAAACCTCGAGCTAACACCAGGGACATGAAAAGAAATTATTTAAAAGATGCAATGTAGAAAAGGCGAATAGGGAACGAACAAGTAACGAATAGGTAACAGGGTATCAGTCGAGCGCAGAATTGGTACATATGCACTAACAAGGTTTATTCAACTCTACAAACCTCGAACTAACACCAGAGACCTGAAAAGAAATCATTCAAAAGGGTCAATGTAGAAAAAGCGAATAGGGAACGAATCAGTAACGAATAGGTAACAGGGTATCAGTCAAGCGCAGAAACTGGTACATATGCGCTAACAAGGTTTTTTCAATGCTACAAACCTCGAACTAAAACCAGAGACCTGAAAAGAAATCATTCAAAAGAGTCCATGTAGAAAATGCGAATAGGGAACGAATAAGTAACGAATAGGTAACAGGGTATCAGTCAAGCGCAGAATTGGTACATATGCACTAACAAGGTTTTTTCATATCTACAAACCTAGAACTAACACCAGAGACCTGAAAAGAAATCATTCAAAAGGGTCAATGTAGAAAAGGCGAATAGGGAACGAATAGGTAACGAATAGGTAACGAATAGGTAACAGGGTAGTAGCCGAGCGCAGAAACTGGTACATATGCGCTAACAAGGTTTTTTCAACTCTACACACCTCGAGCTAACACCAGGGACATGAAAATAAATAATTTAAAAGATGCAATGTAGAAAAGGCGAATAGGGAACGAATAGGTAACAGGGTATCAGTCAAGCGCAGAAACTGGTACATATGCGCTAACAAGGTTTTTTCAACTCTACAAATCTCGAGCTAACACCAGGGACATGAAAAGTAATCATTCAAAAGGGTCAATGTAGAAAAAGCGAATAGCGAACGAATAGGGAACGAATAGGTAACGAATAGGTAACAGTGTATCAGTCGAGCGCAGAATTGGTACATATGCGCTAACAAGGTTTTTTCATATCAACAAACCTAGAACTAACACCAGAGACCTGAAAAGATATCATTCAAAAGGGTCAATGTAGAAAAAGCGAATAGGGAACGAATAAGTAACGAATAGGTAACAGGGTATCAGTCAAGCGCAGAAACTGGTACATATGCGCTAACAAGGTTTTTTCAACGCTACAAACCTCGAACTAACACCAGAGACCTGAAAAGGAATCATTCAAACGGGTCACTGTAGAAAAAGCGAATAGGGAACGAATAAGTAACGAATAGGTAACGAATAGGTAACAGGGTATCAGCCGAGCGCAGAAACTGGTACATATGCGCTAACAAGGTTTTCTCAACTCTACAAACCTCGAGCTAACACCAGGGACATGAAAATAAATTATTTAAAAGATGCAATGTAGAAAAGGCGAATAGGGAACGAACAAGTAACGAATAGGTAACAGGGTATCAGTCGAGCGCAGAATTGGTACATATGCACTAACAAGGTTTATTCAACTCTACAAACCTCGAACTAACACCAGAGACCTGAAAAGAAATCATTCAAAAGGTTCAATGTAGAAAAAGCGAAAAGGGAACGAATAGGGAACGAATAGGTAACGAATAGGTAACAGGGTATCAATCGACCGCAGAAACTGGTACATGTGCGCTAACAAGGTTTTTTCAACTCTACAAACCTCGAGCTAACACCAGGGACATGAAAATAAATAATTTAAAAGATGCAATGTATAAAAGGCGAATAGGGAACGAATAGGTAACGAATAGGTAACGAATAGGTAACAGGGTATTAGCCGAGCGCAGAAACTGGTACATATGCGCTAACAAGTTTTTTTCAACTCTACACACCTCGAGCTAACACCAGGGACATGAAAATAAATAATTTAAAAGATGCAATGTAGAAAAGGCGAATAGGGAACGAATAGGTAACAGGGTATCAGTCAAGCGCAGAAACTGGTACATATGCGCTAACAAGGTTTTTTCAACTCTACAAATCTCGAGCTAACACCAGGGACATGAAAAGTAATCATTCAAAAGGGTCAATGTAGAAAAAGCGAATAGCGAACGAATAGGGAACGAATAGGTAACGAATAGGTAACAGTGTATCAGTCGAGCGCAGAATTGGTACATATGCGCTAACAAGGTTTTTTCATATCAACAAACCTAGAACTAACACCAGAGACCTGAAAAGATATCATTCAAAAGGGTCAATGTAGAAAAAGCGAATAGGGAACGAATAGGAAACGAATAGGTAACGAATAGGTAACAGGGTATCAGTCGACCGCAGAAACTGGTACATGTGCGCTAACAAGGTTTTTTCAACTCTACAAACCTCGAGCTAACACCAGGGACATGAAAAGAAATTATTTAAAAGATGCAATGTAGAAAAAGCGAATAGGTAACGAATAGGTAACGAATAGGTAACGAATAGGGAATAGGGAATAAGTAACGAATAGGTAACGAATAGGGAATAGGGAATAAGTAACGAATAGGTAACGAATAGGGAATAGGGAATAAGTAACGAATAGGGAATAGGGAATAAGTAACCAACTTGACGACCCTTAAGTATACGGTATCCAATTCCTCCGTAAGAAGATATATATATTCAATAGAAGTATCGACCCGAATCTTCAAATTAATGTGTTGTTTTAGAACAATGATACACATAAACATTCAAATCATGACTGAAGTAACGTTTTGTTTTCGCGACATGACTTATGATGTAACCGCATTGTTTAAATAAAATAAATTAATAATCATTTGATTGAATGTGTTGATATGTCGCATTTTTTTATAATCAAACTTAAATATTTCAAAAAAGTGTTAACTGTTAACGAATGCCCTTCATAAGAATACGAAATAAATATGTCTGTAATGAAACGTGGTCTCATCATTTATTAGGCTTGTCGAACGTGTGTAAATTACAGCATTTACTTTCCCAATTACGCCATATAAAACAGACTCCAATGAATCATTATGGCATCATGATGTTTCACATCACTTGATAAAAGCTATATATATCATAAATTATAACGAACCAATTGATTTTAAACGGTATCGATATATGAGCATTTCCTTTCAGGGATAAAAAAGTATTAGTCACATTAGGTCGCCCTTACTAATTTATCGAAAATATTAACGTATGTACAATTAAATATATTAAAGTAATATATAATAATATATACGTCTTGACAGAAAATTGACAGAATATGTTTTCCAGTAATTGAGCGAATAACGACCATTTTTATAGCAACGACGTCGAATTTACCTTTTATAGCGTGTACGAATTATTTTCAAGCCTGAATTTACAGTTTAATATTTTACGTACGATTTTCGTCCTGACAGATGTCTAATGACTTAATAGTACACCAGCAATATAAGTTACTTACCGACTGTGTGCCGTTAGGGAATGTAAACATCAGTACAATGATATTGTCCTCAAAGCTGGTATTAAATGTGCCATTAGGCTGATCTAAAAATACAAATATAAGGCATTAATAATACAAATAGTATTCAGATGAAGTATAAGATAAATGTGTCTTAATCAAGAGCGTTGTGATGATTTCCTGTTTTCCTGTTATAACTGAATTAAATTTTCGCGCCAATAATATAAACCAAATTAGTATACAAAACTATATGACGGTCAAAATTCTTTTACCGTGATTTTTGTTGCCATTCATCCGTGGTTTTGACCCTCCACTTGCTCGAGTGGTGGTTCGTTCATTCATTCATTAATTCATTCAATGTGTCAATCGGTCAATCGATGATTGAAAACACATGTAAACAACCAATCATTCAATACTCCAATTAAAGAAAAGTAATAATACCATGTACTATCAACAAATGTATCCCGATATATAAATAGTCTATATAGCATAAACATACCTCTTACATTGTACTGTCAATCTGACCTTATTAAAATACATGCAAAAATAGTTCATCAATTTGTCTGGTAGTCCTGGATACGTCAACACACATGTACCAGTTCCAGTACCAGTAGCTTTACTGTAGAACTTAAACTAGACGGTCCCGTGTTTAGTGCGATATCAATGTGGTAGCAGTTAGTGTGCGCGAAATGACATATGCAGTCGATGCGCCGTAAATCTTCTTATACATGTATTTATTTAGTACATGGTAAGGTTTATAATCACGTCATAATGATGTTTATATTTAGCTGCTGTGTGACATGCACAACTAACAACTTACTTATGATATTATGCAAAAATGACAGATTATGATAGATAAGTTAATTTTGTGGTCATTTACCAAAAGTAAGAACACCACAATATTTAGTATCGTATCTAAGAATCGAGATAATATACGTGCATTTCAGATCCTTTGGTACAGACGTGAATACCTACCACCAGAGATGATATCACATGTAGGACATACTATAAATCTGTTTTCTCCAAAGAGATCATGTCCGCATGATAAACTGATGGTTTGCTGAAATGTAAAAATACAAAACATTCAACTGATACCTTTACTGACCATTTTTGTATTTTCATACATCGACTTTAATGTTTAAAACAAAATCGATACATAGCTTATAAAACATTAAATCAAAGAAAACATTTACATTGCAAAATGAAAATGTTACAAATGTTGGTCTCGTAGATTTCTTGAATCATGTAGAATAACCTCACTGTGATTTTAAATATATTGAACACACAAATGAGCGTGACTTTACAGTTTATATCGACCAGCTTGATACGCTATTGTTACTCATCAGTTGAAAGTTAATAAAGTTGTGATATAAATAATAAAGTCGCCTTTTTAGTTTTGAGTACTCGTGTGTACCCAAACAGATGGTCATAGTTCTAATTTTAAGGTGATGCAAGGTGTCCTACTTACTACTGTAGTATTATTTTCATAAATGAAATAGCAAACTATTTTCATTGTTGTTGAGAAATAGAATCAGTGGTGGTGTGAAAATGAACATATTTTTAACACTTTGTTTGGATTTCGTGGTAAAAACATCTTCAGCAGATACAATGTTCTACACAGTATTCTACAAAAATATGTATCAATTTTATTGACTATGTACGTGCCTTTGGTACTGTACTTCGTGATGGTTTGTGTATAAAGTTGATGGAATCCGATCTTAGTTGTTCATTTTATTTATAAATGAAATAACAAACTACATACACATTGATTCAGTTTAATTGAAATCGATATTAATTTACACACCAGATACTTTCCTTTTTGCAGACAATATTTAGATGATGACATTCATGACTTATGTTATGTTGAACTGTTTATTAAAAGTAATCTAAATAAATCTTAAAAAAGGACATTTCATTGAAGTGTAACAAAGGAACAATTGTTTGCAAATGTATCCCTAACATGCCCAAATAACACAGACAAAACATAATTAAAAAGCCTTTCCACTTACATCATTTAAAGTTGATAATACTTGTTCAACTGCCTGTTTTTCTGCCACAATTCTCTGCAATATACATTCAAGATGTGTCGATGTGCTATTTACAATTGCATTTCGTTTTGATTATGTACAAGCAATCGAAAAGGTGCCCACGTATTTTGTTTGAACTAGAATCTAACAACTGATCATCAGAATGCTATTCTCTTTACGAAATTAAATACTATTGTCTAATATTTTATCTATATGCTTTAATATCGAATATTTTAATATGTTTTGAATTCCTCCTTCTTATTTCATGTATCATCGAGCCTTAAAACTGCACCTACGCAGTCTCTGCAAGAAAATAGCCATTCCCGGCTCAATCTGAGTTTTATCATGATAATGCATGTGTGATATAGTCATTTCGTGTTAACCATGAACAAATGCGTTTAATAAACCTTTGTGTTTCATTAAATATACTGATTGATAAAAGCCTAGAATGTATACATACATATTTGCAAACTATGTTTACGCATTAACGTTGTGAGTGACAAATACAATTCATGTAATATGTCAAAAAGGTTAGATATCTTGGAAGTTGAATTCATTAAGACAAATAAGCGCATTTTAGTTGACATATACACTACTTCTGATTCATGAACCAAGTTCAAGATTTTGCTTCGAAGTAGCGGGTATAGTTATGAATTAGTTTGGACTTCAGTTGTGCTCAGTGCATGATACGTATTTCTTACATCACAATTCAGCTTCATATCGTCGAGGTCTTTACTTAGCTTCGAAACTGCATTCTATAATAGAAAAAGTATATCTGTCAAAGTTGAAGTATGCAATGTTAGAAGTATATCAAGTTACACTTACTACGTCTGTTATACAGTATATACATTATTTTCCCCAATAAGTACTAGCGTCTACTTGGTACAACATAAATTTCATAAGTTATTACACCGAAACAGTCAAAAATAGGATTTTAAATGACGTACATTTCAGTTCATGCAAAAGAGTGGAGTCATATCCAGTGTTAATATACTTTATCATTGGTGTTCAAGAAACAGTAAACGGGGTTTGGATTAAATGGACAACCGGAATTGGTCCGAACCAAATGCATTGATGTCGAGTTGGTTTCACAAAACAGGTTCGAAACAACACTGCAAAACAGACAATACTATCTTGTCGCATTTGAAGTATATTTATTTACACTTACAGTTTGAATGATTATATTATATTTCCATCCTTACCTCAATCTTTTAAGTACTATATAGTGCAACATATTTACTCGGCTTTTAAATGAGAAAAAAATTGATACAAAATGGAGTCGTGTCCAGTAATTAGCATACTTTATACTCGAGGATCGGGAAACCCAGCATCGAATAAACAGATAATGGAATATATATTGTTGAAGGATAATAAAGCGGACGATCCAGATATACCACATACATGTATAAAATGCGGGCTCAGTTATACTGCACGTGATCTTGATAAATATTTTATCACACCTTTGTGAAATGCATTTTGCTATTGTTTGAAAAGAAACCGAACATATCCATAGATGAAATGCATTTGGTTATGGTAGTTGAGCCAAATATGATTATGTTTAATAAATGATAATACAAGATTGAGTAAAATATTACATTTCAATATAGGCGAAAACGATTTTTAAATGCTAAAATATACTATGCTATAAAGTACGCCACGTACTTGCTTGTCGACTTTTAGAATACATAATTCTTGCTCCAAGGATTGTTTGTCTTTGACAACTTTCTGAAATATAAATGACACATTCATATACTGAGTCTACCTATTTTAAAAGTGAGAAGGAGTAGTTCAGGGAAGGCCAAATACACAATGACACAATCTTTTTGGAATGTCACACGTTTTCTATGCCTTAGAATGTTTTAACTTAGTGGATACATATTTTGAAACTCAGGCCTCATATTTTAAAAACTTTAAAGGAATAGTTCAGGGACGGCCAAATTCACTATTGCACAATTTTGTTGCAATGACATATGTTTCTTGTGTATATATTTTTAAATTTGATGCATGCTATGCATTCCTTTCATCACCTTGCTGTGTCATGTGACCAATTTATTAATGAAAGTATCAATTAATCTATGTCTATTTAACCACTTGAAGTTTACCAAACTTTGATATACCTGATTGGTGTCTTTAAGGACAATAACTTCTTCTGCCAATGAATGTTTGTCTTTTGCCACTCTCTGAAAGATATTTACCCGAAATAGAAATATGTCTATCTACACCAGATGGTCTTTTACATTCGTTGACTAATTTACATGCGTTTACTATTCTGGCACAATACTTCAATGATATAATTAGTATATCATGTCATGCCATGATTCACACTCTGATATCATAGTTGAAACTTTAAATTAGATTTGGTATGGTAATGATAATGTTATTGATATTAGCCAATTTTTATATTGTGTGTAATGGTCATGTATTAGTTGGAATTAATAACCATATAGCGTTACGTGTGAGGATATCATACATATTTATGGTTTTAGATCATGTTCCCCTATCCTGTTAATAACTCCTTCCCTTGATATCATTTTCTTTCCGTGGGCAAATTGCTTTCTTAGCTGGACTTGAAATGATTTCCCTTCTTCTCACATTTTGGTCCACTCCTACTGCCCTTGTTCGTTTTTGGTAATTACCCTTATCTATAGACATGTCCCATAGATTTATCCCTTATACTTATCAACTCCTAATGATTTGTATGCTGGCGTTTCTTGGGACATTGTCTGGTGAATTTGGATTTCCCTTCAATAAATGCATTTTGTCATAGAATTCAGATTCATATCATTGTTTGTTTTGAAATTCGCACGACGATATAATCAATATAAAACTTCGTAACATCTTTAAAACGACTAAATTGGTACTTACATTAAAATCTTTGTCCAGGTAATACAGGTCTGTCCTTAGTTTCGACATCATTTTCTGAAATGACAACAGTGTCATGATGGTCCTGTACTGATCATAATGGGGTTTACTATATAAAAAAACGGCTCGAACACTACACATTTCATGTTCAAGGAAAGGGATTTACATTTTTGTACATGAAGTTATAAATGCTAAAATATTAAGTACGCCACGTACTTGATTGTCGGCTTTTAGATTAGATAATTCTTGCTCCAAGGATTGTTTCTCTTTGGCAAATTTCTGAAATATAAATGACATATTTATATTATTCAAGCCACCTATTTTGATAGTGAGGAGAAGTGCGAGGAATGTTAAATTTACGATGGCACAATTTTGTTGCAATGACAAATGTTTTAGATGAATTAGTATTTTTCATTAGTTGATGCGGTTAGCTGGCGTCTTAATCGATTGAAATACTTAGTTTTTTTACTGACAGTTTCAAGGCTTCATGACTATTATATCAATTTATGAATTAAGAAGCATATCATTTTCCCTTTTCCATATATAATGCCGATAACAACTTAACACTTCCTTAGTAGATGCAGATTGTGACTGCGGTCAGATAAACTGTAAGATTTCGTGGAAAGTCAGACGAAAACATCATCAATATACCACATTTTTAGCATCTTTAAAACGACTACTCTAAAAGTGTACATTCTACTTACATCATACGTTTCATACATGTCTTTATTATGTTTCGAGATCATTTTCTGAAACAAAAGACAGAAGTGCCATGATACTCATGTACCATTTGAGTAATAATGACCATACTTATATCACAAAATCCAGTCTTAGCCCATCGCGGCCAGGGATTTTTGTGAATGATATATCTTCATCTTAGAATGTCGCCTGATAATCGTTGAATTTAATTAAGGTTGCTTCGTGTTTTTGTTTGAGAATTAACCAGAGGTTTGTTTGTTTTAGCAATTAAAGTAATGTGGTAGTAACGATCCAGTGAATATCGAGGAAAATATCTCTATCTCAGGACATTATTTTATCGGGACTATAGTGCATATTAAGTACCAAACGACTTTGATCAGGTATGATTCGAAGCAGACACATGAATCTAATTATAATACTATAATAGTAATTTCTTGCATGATTTCTGGCATCCACGTTAGAGATGCTTGGGTTGAAATTACATGCCACAATAATGCAACTGCTTAAAAAAGATACATGTACATGTTCTAACGCATATGGAAGCCATTTTCATATTTGATAAAAATAACATATTTTATGTTAAATAAAGACATCTAGTACAATACAATACATGTTCCCTATTCAACTATCGTACCACATAATGTTGTGAAAGGTTAACCATAACATTGCTAATTCCATCTAAATAACTATTATTGGTATATAAATTAAAAGTACTAGGCACGAAGTGAAACAACAACCGTACCTGGTTTTCATCTAATTGCTGTTCAAGCCATTGATTTCTCTCGCGCTCATTTTTTAATTTGATGTCATCATCGTCTTCTGCTTCTTAAAATGTAAGTGATAATCATTAATTGTGTAATTCGTTGTGTTACAAGTGATGGGTTATTACTATATGCAACGTCTGGGATAATAGAAATTATGAGGAAGATATGCAGTTGGTTTACGGACGGTAGGTGGTTTTACATGAGTTTCAGCCTGGTGTCTTACTTCAACATTTGAGTTGCGATTAGCACTCCACGACCCTGCCTGTTTTTGTGCATTATAGCCCTTTACAAAACAAATATTAAACACCACATGTTTTAAATGCGAATGACTGTTTCGCGAAAGTGTGGTGGTAGTAAATAGAAAGTATACATTTACATAATACTTTATCTCTTACCATCTTCTATCTGTCTGGTGTCGGTAAGCCGGCCAATTGGTTGTGTGCTGGACATCATATACTTGAGAAATCTGCTTGGTCGAAATGTGTATTCGGTTATGATATTGTTGCAATCAATGTCTGCGATCTCGTTTTGAAGCACCGCTACTTTAGGCAACGTTTCAGCTGAGATGGAATTCGTATGCAGCAAATCTTCATCTCTGAATTCGGTAAGCATTTCTTCGACTTGCGATCCAAGAGAATGTAGATCCTCCCTCAATTTGTCGAGCTGATTCTTATGTGCAGATTCTAGCACTTTGACTTCATCAAGAATTTGCCGTTTTGATCCGGCTACGTATTCTACAAGTGAATTTCCAAACGATTCTATATCCAATACTATATCTTTGTTGATCGTTTCAGAATGTTTATCAATTACTTCCCTGTATTCATCCAGGGTGTGTTTTAGCTTTGTAACTTTTTCTTGCAGAAGGGCTTTGTCTGCTTCCTTTAATAAGACGTGGTCCTTGCATTTTCTTATCTTCAAGTGATTAATAAAGCATACGTTACAAACGTATATTTCACATGGAGAGCAATAGCCGTTCACTTGTCTGGTTTCACACAAATCACACTTTTCTGCATGGACATTAATAGTCCCATCATTTACGTCGTACTTAATTTGTCCACTTCCTGCCATCTCTGCAATGTCATTTATCTAAAAGGTTTGGTAAATGAGCGTCTAGAAACCTCAATCAATGAACAATTATCGCCTCTACAAACCCCTTTATAATGCGTTACTCTGTCCAAGTGTGTACCACCACAAATGATTATCGAACAATTCGTATTAAACGCCTGTTTTGGTTATCTCGAGTGGACAAAGACATAGTGTATATATGTACTTTACACAATTTCAGAATAGAATTACTATTCAGAAATACGGAGAACAACACTAACTTAATACTATAAGTACTTCCGTCGAGTACAAGTATTTCTAATTTATTCCAAACACAATAGCTCTTTGAAATCAGTTATCATGAAAACAGTTTGATTCATGGCAGAATGAAAATTTCGGATTACCTAAAATCTTTTTAACTTGCTTTTATTATTTAAACATAATTAAATTTAACAATTCAAAACCCGTGATTCTGTTTTCCAGTGTAGAATACTAACGGACAATCAAAATTTATGTGATAATGACATGTATAAGTAAAATGTCAATATTAAGGACAGATTCATAAGAAGTAGAGAGACTTTACCTGCAACCTAAAATACCCGAATATATTGTACATATCTATATCTCTTGAATATTTGTACATATATATCTCAATGTTTTTTTACACTTCTATAGCCGGTGCGTGTGACGTCAAGGCGATATCTCCTATAGCCGTTTGCTTAGCAGGCATCACGAAAGCTGTCTGCCTGTTTACATTTTATTGCGCATGTGCATGCGAATTCATGAAACTTCGCTGGTTCTATTTTTAGAATCTGGAGTCGAGTCCCTTTAATATTGATCAAATAATCTCAATAATAATTATGTCTAGACAATATATGTAAATAAAAGTGTGTTGCTTACCTCTGTATTTATTCTGATTGCACTTTTATCAAAACCAATAAAACGCAAACAACTCACTACACATCAATATGATGGATGCTCTTTGGTAGCCACGAGATGATCGTAGCCACGGAAAATCGTTTATTAGGCTGTGGGCGGAGCTATAACAAACGGTGTCGTTGGAAAAATAACACTATATACAAAACGAATAAATTCAAGAAAATATATAACAATTATAAAAGTCTATTGTGGCTAATTAAGGTGGCTATTGTCAAGTTTCACAAAGAACATGACTAATTCGACTGGCTACGATCAGTTTTTATTAAGTAAAAGTCTAATTCCGGTGGCTACGGTCAATTTTCACCAAGTACGGGACGATTTCTGGTGGCTACGGTCAGTTTTCACCAAGAACGGTGCGATTTCTGGTGGCTACGGTCAGTTTTCACAAAGAACGGGTCTATTTCTGGTGGCTACGGTCAGTTTTCACCAAGAACGGTGCGATTTCTGGTGGCTACGGGGAATTTTCACCAAGTACGGGACTATTTCAGGTGGCTACGGTCGGTTTTCACCAAGTACGGGTCGATTTCTGGTGGCTACGGACAATAATTACCAAGTACGGGTATTTTTCTGGTGGCTACGGTCAGTTTTCACCAAGTACGAGTTTATTTCTGGTGGCTACGGTCGGTTTTCACCAAGTACGGGTCGATTTCTGGTGGCTACGGACAATAATTACCAAGTACGGGTATTTTTCTGGTGACTACGGTCAGTTTTCACCAAGTACGGGTTTATTTCTGGTGGCTACGGTCAGTTGTCACCAAGAACGGTGCGTTTTCTGGTGGATACGGTCAATTTTCATCAACTACGGGGCGATTTCTGGTGGATACGGTCACGTTTTACCAAAAACGGGTCTATTTCTGGTGGTTACGGTCAGTTTTCATCAACTACGGGGCTATTTCTGGTGGTTACGGTCAGTTTTCATAAACTACGAGGCTATTTCTGGTGGCTACGGTCACTTTCACCAAATACGGGGCTATTTCTGGTGGCTGTGGTCTGTTGTCACCAAGTACGGGGCTATTTCTGGTGGCTGTGGTCTGTTGTCACCAAGAACGGTGCGTTTTCTGGTGGCTACGGTCAAGGTTTACAAAGTACGGGTCTATTTCTGGTGGTTACGGTCAGTTTTCACCAACTACGGGGCTATTTCTGATGGTTACGGTCAGTTTTCACCACTTACGGGGCTATTTCTGGTGGCTACAGTCAGTTTTTAACAAGAATGTGGCTAATTCTGGTGGCTACAGTCAGTTTTTAACAAGAATGGGGCTATTTCTGGTGGCTACAGTCAGTTTTTAACAAGAATGGGGCTATTTCTGGTGGCTACAGTCAGTTTTTAACAAGAATGGGGATATTTCTGGTGGCTACAGTCAGTTTTTAACAAGAATGGGGATATTTCTTGTGGCTACGGTCAGGTTTTGTTAGGTGTGTGTGTTATTCTAGTGCCTACGGTCTGTTTTTGCCAAGTACGGGACTATTTCTGGTGGCTACGGTCAATTTTTACCAAGTACGGTTCGATTTCTGGTGGCTACGATCTGTTATTGCCAAGTACGGCGCTATTGTTGCTGGCTACGGTATGTTTTTATCAAGTATGGGTGTAATTCCGATGGCTACTGTAAGTTTTTACCAAGTACGGGGCGATTTCTTGTGGTTGCGATTAATTTTTACCAAGTACGGAGCTATTTCTGATGGCTATTGTCAGTTTTTATAAAATTCGGATGTAATTCCGATGTCTACGGTCGATTTTCACCAAGTACGAGGCTATTTTAAATTGCTACGTCCAGTTTTTATTAAGTAGGGGTTTGATTCCGGTGGCAACAGTCACTTTACATAAAGTGTATGACTAATACTGGTGGCTACGGTCACTTTACATTGAGTGCGGGACTTATACTTGTGGCAACGGTCAATTTACATTGATTGCCGGATTGATACTTGTGGCTACGGTCACTAAACATTGAGTGTGGGATTGATACTTGTGGCTACGGTCACTAAATATTGAGTGTGGGATTAACACTCGTGGCTACGGTCACTAAACATTGAGTGTGGGATTTATACTCGTGGCTACGGTCACTAACCATTGAGTGTGGGATTGGCACATGTGGCTACGGTCACTAAACATTGAGTGTGGGATTGGTACTTGTGGCTACGGTCACTAAACATTGAGTGTGGGATTAATACTCGTGGCTACGGTCACTAAACATTGAGTGTGGGATTGATACTTGTAGCTACGGTCACTAAACACTGAGTGCATGACTAATACTTGTGACTACGGTCACTTTATATTGAGAAATACTTGTGGCTGCGGTCAACTTACATAGAGTGCAGGACTAATACTAGTGGCTAGGGTCAATTTACATAGAGTGCAGGACTAATACTGGTGGCTACGGTCAATTTACATAGAGTGCAGGACTAATACTGGTGGCTACGGCCAATTTACATAGAGTGCAGGACTAATACTGGTGGCTACGGTCAATTTACATAGAGTGCAGGACTAATACTAGTGGCTACGGCCAATTTACATAGAGTGCAGGACTAATACTAGTGGCTACGGTCAATTTACATAGAGTGCAGGACTAATACTGGTGGCTACGGTCAATTTACATAGAGTGCAGGACTAATACTGGTGGCTACGGCCAATTTACATAGAGTGCAGGACTAATACTAGTGGCTACGGTCAATTTACATAGAGTGCAGGACTAATACTGGTGGCTACGGTCAATTTACATAGAGTGCAGGACTAATACTGGTGGCTACGGCCAATTTACATAGAGTGCAGGACTAATACTAGTGGCTACGGTCAATTTACATAGAGTGCAGGACTAATACTAGTGGCTACGGTCAATTTACATAGAGTACAGGACTAATACTGGTGGCTACGGTCAATTTACATAGAGTGCAGGACTAATACTGGTGGCTACGGTCAATTTACATAGAGTGCAGGACTAATACTGGTGGCTACGGTCAATTTACATAGAGTACAGGACTAATACTGGTGGCTACGGTCAATTTACATAGAGTGCAGGACTAATACTGGTGGCTACGGCCAATTTACATAGAGTGCAGGACTAATACTGGTGGCTACGGTCAATTTACATAGAGTGCAGGACTAATACTAGTGGCTACGGTCAATTTACATAGAGTACAGGACTAATACTGGTGGCTACGGTCAATTTACATAGAGTGCAGGACTAATACTGGTGGCTACGGTCAATTTACATAGAGTACAGGACTAATACTGGTGGCTACGGTCAATTTACATAGAGTGCAGGACTAATACTGGTGGCTACGGTCAATTTACATAGAGTGCAGGACTAATACTAGTGGCTACGGTCAATTTACATAGAGTGCAGGACTAATACTTGTGGCTACGGTCAATTTACATAGAGTGCAGGACTAATACTTGTGGCTACGGTCAATTTACATAGAGTACAGGACTAATACTAGTGGCTACGGTCAATTTACATAGAGTACAGGACTAATACTAGTGGCTACGGTCAATTTACATAGAGTGCAGGACTAATACTGGTGGCTACGGTCAATTTACATAGAGTGCAGGACTAATACTAGTGGCTACGGTCAATTTACATAGAGTGCAGGACTAATACAGGTGGCTACGGTCAATTTACATAGAGTGCAGGACTAATACTTGTGGCTACGGTCAATTTACATAGAGTGCAGGACTAATACTGGTGGCTACGGTCAATTTACATAGAGTGCAGGACTAATACTTGTGGCTACGGTCAATTTACATAGAGTGCAGGACTAATACAGGTGGCTACGGTCAATTTACATAGAGTGCAGGACTAATACTTGTGGCTACGGTCAATTTACATAGAGTACAGGACTAATACAGGTGGCTACAGTCAATTTACATAGAGTACAGGACTAATACTTGTGGCTACGGTCAATTTACATAGAGTGCAGGACTAATACTGGTGGCTACGGTCAATTTACATAGAGTGCAGGACTAATACTAGTGGCTACGGTCAATTTACATAGAGTGCAGGACTAATACTTGTGGCTACGGTCAATTTACATAGAGTACAGGACTAATACAGGTGGCTACAGTCAATTTACATAGAGTACAGGACTAATACTGGTGGCTGCGGTCAATTTACATAGAGTGCATGACTAATACAGGTGGCTACAGCCAATTTACATAGAGTGCAGGACTAATACTGGTGGCTACGGTCAATTTACATAGAGTGCAGGACTAATACTAGTGGCTACGGTCAATTTACATAGAGTGCAGGACTAATACTAGTGGCTACGGTCAATTTACATAGAGTGCAGGACTAATACTGGTGGCTACGGTCAATTTACATAGAGTGCAGGACTAATACTGGTGGCTACGGTCAATTTACATAGAGTGCAGGACTAATACTGGTGGCTACGGTCAATTTACATAGAGTGCAGGACTAATACTGGTGGCTACGGCCAATTTACATAGAGTGCAGGACTAATACTGGTGGCTACGGTCAATTTACATAGAGTGCAGGACTAATACTGGTGGCTACGGTCAATTTACATAGAGTGCAGGACTAATACAGGTGGCTACGGTCAATTTACATAGAGTGCAGGACTAATACTGGTGGCTACGGTCAATTTACATAGAGTGCAGGACTAATACTTGTGGCTACGGTCAATTTACATAGAGTACAGGACTAATACTGGTGGCTACGGTCAATTTACATAGAGTCCAGGACTAATACTTGTGGCTACGGTCAATTTACATAGAGTGCAGGACTAATACTGGTGGCTACGGTCAATTTACATAGAGTGCAGGACTAATACTGGTGGCTACGGTCAATTTACATAGAGTACAGGACTAATACTGGTGGCTACGGCCAATTTACATAGAGTGCAGGACTAATACTAGTGGCTACGGTCAATTTACATAGAGTGCAGGACTAATACTGGTGGCTACGGTCAATTTACATAGAGTGCAGGACTAATACTGGTGGCTACGGTCAATATACATAGAGTGCAGGACTAATACTGGTGGCTACGGTCAATTTACATAGAGTGCAGGACTAATACTGGTGGCTACGGCCAATTTACATAGAGTGCAGGACTAATACTTGTGGCTACGGTCAATTTACATAGAGTGCAGGACTAATACTTGTGGCTACGGTCAATTTACATAGAGTGCAGGACTAATACTGGTGGCTACGGTCAATTTACATAGAGTGCAGGACTAATACTAGTGGCTACGGTCAATTTACATAGAGTGCAGGACTAATACTGGTGGCTACGGTCAATTTACATAGAGTGCAGGACTAATACTGGTGGCTGCGGTCAATTTACATAGAGTGCAGGACTAATACTGGTGGCTACGGTCAATTTACATAGAGTACAGGACTAATACTGGTGGCTACGGCCAATTTACATAGAGTGCAGGACTCATACTAGTGGCTACGGTCAATTTACATAGAGTGCAGGACTAATACAGGTGGCTACAGTCAATTTACATAGAGTGCAGGACTAATACTGGTGGCTGCGGTCAATTTACATAGAGTACAGGACTAATACTGGTGGCTACGGTCAATTTACATAGAGTGCAGGACTAATACTGGTGGCTACGGCCAATTTACATAGAGTGCAGGACTAATACTTGTGGCTACGGTCAATTTACATAGAGTGCAGGACTAATACTGGTGGCTACGGTCAATTTACATAGAGTACAGGACTAATACAGGTGGCTACAGTCAATTTACATAGAGTGCAGGACTAATACTTGTGGCTACGGTCAATTTACATAGAGTGCAGGACTAATACTGGTGGCTACGGTCAATTTACATAGAGTGCAGGACTAATACTAGTGGCTACGGTCAATTTACATAGAGTGCAGGACTAATACTGGTGGCTACGGTCAATTTACATAGAGTGCAGGACTCATACTAGTGGCTACGGTCAATTTACATAGAGTGCAGGACTAATACTAGTGGCTACGGTCAATTTACATAGAGTGCAGGACTCATACTAGTGGCTACGGTCAATTTACATAGAGTGCAGGACTAATACTGGTGGCTACGGCCAATTTACATAGAGTGCAGGACTAATACTGGTGGCTACGGCCAATTTACATAGAGTGCAGGACTAATACTGGTGGCTACGGCCAATTTACATAGAGTACAGGACTAATACTAGTGGCTACGGTCAATTTACATAGAGTACAGGACTAATACTGGTGGCTACGGTCAATTTACATAGAGTGCAGGACTAATACTGGTGGCTACGGTCAATTTACATAGAGTACAGGACTAATACTGGTGGCTACGGTCAATTTACATAGAGTGCAGGACTAATACTTGTGGCTACGGTCAATTTACATAGAGTACAGGACTAATACTGGTGGCTACGGTCAATTTACATAGAGTGCAGGACTAATACTGGTGGCTACGGTCAATTTACATAGAGTGCAGGACTAATACTGGTGGCTACGGTCAATTTACATAGAGTGCAGGACTAATACTGGTGGCTACGGCCAATTTACATAGAGTGCAGGACTAATACTGGTGGCTACGGCCAATTTACATAGAGTACAGGACTAATACTGGTGGCTACGGTCAATTTACATAGAGTGCAGGACTAATACTTGTGGCTACGGTCAATTTACATAGAGTACAGGACTAATACTGGTGGCTACGGTCAATTTACATAGAGTGCAGGACTAATACTGGTGGCTACGGTCAATTTACATAGAGTGCAGGACTAATACTGGTGGCTACGGTCAATTTACATAGAGTGCAGGACTAATACTGGTGGCTACGGTCAATTTACATAGAGTGCAGGACTAATACTGGTGGCTACGGTCAATTTACATAGAGTACAGGACTAATACTGGTGGCTACGGTCAATTTACATAGAGTGCAGGACTAATACTAGTGGCTACGGTCAATTTACATAGAGTGCAGGACTAATACTTGTGGCTACGGTCAATTTACATAGAGTGCAGGACTAATACTAGTGGCTACTGTCAATTTACATAGAGTGCAGGACTAATACTGGTGGCTACGGCCAATTTACATAGAGTGCAGGACTAATACTAGTGGCTACGGTCAATTTACATAGAGTGCAGGACTAATACTGGTGGCTACGGCCAATTTACATAGAGTGCAGGACTAATACTGGTGGCTACGGCCAATTTACATAGAGTGCAGGACTAATACTAGTGGCTACGGTCAATTTACATAGAGTGCAGGACTAATACTGGTGGCTACGGTCAATTTACATAGAGTGCAGGACTAATACTGGTGGCTACGGTCAATTTACATAGAGTGCAGGACTAATACTGGTGGCTACGGTCAATATACATAGAGTGCAGGACTAATACTGGTGGCTACGGTCAATTTACATAGAGTGCAGGACTAATACTAGTGGCTACGGTCAATTTACATAGAGTGCAGGACTAATACTGGTGGCTACGGTCAATTTACATAGAGTGCAGGACTAATACTGGTGGCTACGGTCAATTTACATAGAGTGCAGGACTAATACTGGTGGCTGCGGTCAATTTACATAGAGTGCAGGACTAATACTTGTGGCTACGGTCAATTTACATAGAGTGCAGGACTAATACTGGTGGCTACGGTCAATTTACATAGAGTACAGGACTAATACTAGTGGCTACGGTCAATTTACATAGAGTGCAGGACTAATACTGGTGGCTGCGGTCAATTTACATAGAGTGCAGGACTAATACTAGTGGCTACGGTCAATTTACATAGAGTGCAGGACTAATACTGGTGGCTGCGGTCAATTTACATAGAGTGCAGGACTAATACTGGTGGCTACGGTCAATTTACATAGAGTGCAGGACTAATACTGGTGGCTGCGGTCAATTTACATAGAGTGCAGGACTAATACTAGTGGCTACGGTCAATTTACATAGAGTGCAGGACTAATACTGGTGGCTACGGTCAATTTACATAGAGTGCAGGACTAATACTGGTGGCTACGGTAACTTTACATAGAGTGCAGGACTAATACTGGTGGCTACGGTCAATTTACATAGAGTGCAGGACTAATACTGGTGGCTACGGTCAATTTACATAGAGTGCAGGACTAATACTAGTGGCTACGGTCAATTTACATAGAGTGCAGGACTAATACTAGTGGCTACGGTCAATTTACATAGAGTGCAGGACTAATACGGGTGGCTACGGTCAATTTACATAGAGTGCAGGACTAATACTGGTGGCTACGGTCAATTTACATAGAGTGCAGGACTAATACTGGTGGCTACGGTCAATTTACATAGAGTGCAGGACTAATACGGGTGGCTACGGTCAATTTACATAGAGTGCAGGACTAATACTGGTGGCTACGGTCAATATACATAGAGTGCAGGACTAATACTGGTGGCTGCGGTCAATTTACATAGAGTGCAGGACTAATACTGGTGGCTACGGTCAATTTACATAGAGTGCAGGACTAATACTGGTGGCTACGGTCAATTTACATAGAGTGCAGGACTAATACTTGTGGCTACGGTCAATTTACATAGAGTGCAGGACTAATACTGGTGGCTACGGTCAATATACATAGAGTGCAGGACTAATACTGGTGGCTACGGTCAATTTACATAGAGTGCAGGACTAATACTAGTGGCTACGGTCAATTTACATAGAGTGCAGGACTAATACTGGTGGCTACGGTAACTTTACATTAGGCATGAGACTTATTATGGTAGCTTAGGTCACTTTACATTGTGCATGAGACTAATTATGGTAGGTAAGGTCACTTTACATTGGACATGAGACTAATTCTGGTAGGTTAGGTCACTTTACATTGTGCATGAGACTAATTATGGTAGGTAAGGTCACTCTACATTGGGCATGAGACTAATTCTGGTAGGTTAGGTCACTTTACATTGTGCATGAGACTAATTATGGTAGGTAAGGTCACTCTACATTGGACATGAGACTAATTCTGGTAGGTTTGGTCACTTTACATTTGGCATGAGACTAATTCTGGTAGCTTAGGTCACCTTAATTGGGCATGAGACTAATTCTGGTAGCTTAGGTCATCTTAATTTGGGTGACTAATTCAACCTCTCTCAATGCACCCCTGAAGAGATACACTTCAATTCATATACAAACGTTATCTTTTCCAATCCATTTCACGAGATATTCGTTGCCCTGAAAAAAGGACAGATAAATAATGTTTCGTATCAGTTGATATTTCATCTATTTTTGTCGGTATTATAGATATAATTATTAATAGTCCCGTACTTTACAATAACAGATCGTAGCCACCGGAATTACACCCATACTTAATAAAAACTGACCGTAGCCACCAGAAATAGTCCCGTACTTTGCAATAACAGACCGTAGCCACCAGAAATAGCCCCGTACTTGGTGAAAATCGATCATAGCCACCAGTAATAGCCCGGTACTTTGTAAAAACTGATTCTATCCACCGGAATAACACCTATACTTAATAAAATCGGACCGTAGCCACCAGAAATAGCCCCGTACTTGGTTAAAATCGATCGTAGCCACTATAAATAGTCCCGTACTTGGTGAAAATCGACCGTAGCTACCAGAAACAGGTCCTAACTGGGTGAAAAATTGACCGTAGCCACCAGAAATAGCCCCGTACTTGGTGAAAATCGACCGTAGCTACCAGAAACAGGTCCTAACTGGGTGAAAAATTGACCGTAGCCACCAGAAATAGCCCCGTACTTGGTGAAAATCGATCGTAGCTACCAGAAATATCCCCGCACTTCGTGAAAATCGATCGTAGCCACCAGAAATATCCCCGTACTTTGTAAAAACTGCCCGTAGCCACCGGAATTACATCCATACTTAATAAAAACTGACCGTAGCCACCAGAAATAGCCCAGGACTTGGTAAAAACTGACCGTAGCCACCGGAATTACACCCTTTCTTAACAAAATTTCATACATTGAATTCATATGTAAAAATTACTATGACACCGGTTATTTAAGCTCCGCCTATTAACATTAATTTCAGTGGCTGACACGACTCGTGGCTACGAAAGAGCATTTATGCATCTTATATACCTTAATGTCAAATACATGTACCCGGATGTCTCAAGGAGATTGATTGTTAAAATTACTTCCCTTTCAATATCAACCCGGCTCCCAGACATTTCGACCCCTATACATTTGACCCCACGACACTTCGACCCCTAAGGCATTTCGACCCCTAACAGTTCGACCCCTGGAACAGCTCGACCGCTCATTTGTATTAGACTTTAGGACCCCTGATGTATGTGTATAAAACAGAACCTTTTTATGGATGATAGACATATTGTTTGTGATTATGTATTTGTATTTTCTTATGATGTAAATGAGGCTAATTGCTTTAAAAGTTTATTGATATTTTTGTAGTTTTTAGACTTATGTCGAATAGTTGCCGACTTCAGTGAACATATCACTATCCGTGCTTACCTGATAAATGTCACGTGCTATGTATTAATGGACGCGTTTTTATTGGTGGTGAAATGAACTGTTTTTCTTAATTTAATGTTTTTGTTTTGTTATGTAGTTATCGAAATGTGTGTGATAAAAGGAAAATGATGCATACATATATAATAAAAATAACATGAAAAGTAGGAGTTCCTTCGTGATACCACACACCTATCCATATCCTTATCCATGCGTTATATTTTATTTTGTTTATTTTGTATTGCAGTTCTCACTGATTATGTACACGTAGCATTGGTTTATTATAACGATAAGTATAAATATAAGTCTGTTTTGTTCTAGCATTCTCACACCATTATCTCGACTTGCTAATAGAAGAGGTGCGAAAAAGCTCTGATTAATTGTTCATACATATAATTGATCTGATAATCCAATAAGTTGCTAATAGATATACTGTACATCAGTGGGTTTGTAAGTCTGTAGGATTGTGCAAAATAACTCATTTATTTCCCAGTATATTTATAGCTTGTAAAATTAAACTGATTCTGACCATATGCATGGATATATTACAATGCTATTAAGCAGAATAAACTAATGTCAAATAAATATGTGATCAATATAGACAGGTAGTCAACCGTGAAAATGTGCTAATAGACGTCATGAGGATCAGGTTAATTTTTACAAGCTATACATAAACTAGTAAGTACTGTTGAATTGACGAGGAAGAATTTGTATCAATCAATAATTTATTAAACAAAACATAACTGCAAAACATAATAAAACAAGACACCAACTACATACACCAACTATAAACAAACAAGCTAATTATATTCAATAATACACATTAAATATGAACACGCATGGCAACTGTTCATTGAAACAAATATATATTTTACACAGTATACAACTCTGACAAAAAGTCCTCGCAAAGAATCTCGCAATTGTCATATCGTTCCAACAGATCATCCACTTGGGTAGCCATATGTCTATGTACCCTACGTCTATGCCTACCCCCCAAACAACAACTCATACAAACACCGTTATAATTATCTGTTACAAACACTCACAATATGCTAAATGTGACGATCACTTGATTTCAATTTCATAGTAATTATTTTAATAATTGATTAATCAGATTAATTAATTAATTGCTTTTTCATGGTAATTATTTTCTTAAGAATGAAAATTGTTGATTTTGTTCAACATACAACACATACAAAACACCATTATAATTATCTGTTACAAAGTAATTGTTTTATTAACAATGGAAGTTGTCTCGTTAATCATCTTAGAATGCATTTTGTTCAACAAACACAAACACATGAAACAAAACCCATTATAATAATCAGCAACAAACACTTATTATTTAATTAATTCATGGACCAAGTACTATGTAAAATAAATGCGCATTTACGGTTTTAATTTTATAACTACAAAATCACACGTTTTTAATCAAAATATAAATTTCTAAAATAATATATAGAACAACAAACTCAATTGTTATGTTTTTCATTTTATTACATTAAAATCGCATCGTCATTAAACAAAATAATTTTTATTTATATATATGATTAATTTCAGTTACATAATACACTATTATAAAGTAGGAGTCGAAACGTCCAACAGGTAGGGGTCGAAGTGTCTTGAAATCAGGGGTCGAAATGTCTAACAAATTTACTAGGGTCGAAATGTCTAGGGGTCGAAAAGTCTTGATACCATCAACCCATTACGTTATAAAATTGACTCGCGCATACATTAACTTTCCGGAATGAATTACAGTGTTAAATAGTTTTATATCAAATTAAAGTTGGTCAGTTTATTCATATAGGTAGATATGCATACTGATATTTGAAGTACGTTTAAAGGAAGAACTTAATCAAAGGACAGAAAGGATTCAAGTCTGGCGAGATTAATTTGAATGGGTTTTATCTAAAACACACACTATTCTTGTCTGTTTCTTGCGTCCATATGAGTTTATATATATTGATTTATATTCATGTCTCTTCGTAGGTTTGACCTTGTGCACCCTGTCTCGTTTGCATTAAATGTTAGACTTCTATATTCGTTTTTATTCATTTTATAAACACATGTTTGCACGTAGTATTTCTATTCTGTCATCGATATGCATGTAATTTATATTTTTATCAATATACAATACTATTCAATTAAATCCCCAGGGTTTGTACTGTCCATGTAACAGTCGACACGTTCCGTAAAGTAAAAAAGTGTCGGTCGCACCACTCAAACAGTAGGGCAGTACAAAATGAAAAATATTACCATTGGATGTCTTTAAAAGTACTCGCGGATCAGTTTAATATATCTATATAAATATAATTCCAAATTCAGCAAATCCCTGTTTTCTGATTGGCTAATCTGTTGCGTTCACACATGCATGAACGCCCAAATTCATATTCTCGACCTTAAGCTGACGTAAACACTATTATGAACAAGTTGATAACAATATTTTATTAAGCAACACATGTTTTGTGTATTTATCTGTTATTTCACCACGTATTTTAGAAACAACTTTAGATCAAGGTTTCATTAGCTACATCGTTATTTATACAGTTAAATATATAGACGTTAAATAAGATAAGCACGTTCAATAATTATCAAGAACGTGGAAGGTCAATACATTTATTTCCCTTTTCTTTTTGATTCCCGTTCGGACGATTCACGACCACAGACAGTATGATAAAATTATAAGGTAAAAAATATACAACTCATCGAATAAAGACATGCAAAATAATCGTATTTCTTCTAGGATTTGCGTCGAATGCCACTTTTCAAGAACTGAATGTATTTACATATTAAGCATCCCATCATATGCCTTGCAATTTTATCGCAATATTCAAAATGAGATAGATTCGATTTATTTAATATTTAATACCGATGCATAGCAACCGGATCAAATGTAACAAAACTTTAGACTGATGAAATATCCATCATCAACATGTGCTCCCTAGGGTAATGTTTATCACTTGTTTTGCCACGATTGCGTCAGTTTTTTTAAATTTTGCTGTAGAATAGAAGATATTGAAGCTCTTCAGTTTCTTGTTGCAAATAGTTGGACATTTAGATAAACACAGATGTTTTAGTCAGTATTTATATAAATAGGTAAACGAAGGATAAAATACTAACGTAGCCATATTTCTTTTCAACTGAGTAATTCGTTGTGGTAAAACGATGTAAATTACTTATGGCCCTTTTTAAGCTTTGTGCAGTTTAGAACAGTGAGATGTCATAAAAAATATGTTTATATTATAAATATCGACTGTTTGTTGTAACGGTCATTGTGTCAGCCAATGAGGACATATTTTAATTCGCGAATCAGGAGACTTTGCTTGTCGGGAATAAAATTATGCATGTACGAATTTGGTGCTTATCCGAAATTGTGTTTACTCTGTTATGTACTGCGGATGTGAGTGTAAATCAATTTGATTTGTAATGGATGTTCAAACACCTACACAGCCCATTTTCGTCAATCTTAAAATCGCGACGGAGGAAAGACGGCGAACTCATCATTTCGCGTAGTACTTCTTGGCAAGAGTTTCGCGAAAATTTAATGTGACTTACAATATACAGTATAACAATTTCTGAGCAGAGTTTTGCAGCAAGTTGGTTATTCTTTGAATTAAATTTAATGGCACAGATCTAGTTCTGTGACGTTTGATTGAGTTGTATTTATAGAATAATAACAGAATTGTAACACAAGTTTCCTCCCAACTGTTTGTCCTCTTTGATTCTGCTAGTTATTCCTTATAGTCTGCCAGGCCATTCCTTGCGCCTCTGTTCCCTTACGTGTGTAACCTAGAACATCCTCAAATGCTTGATGTTTTATGGATTGTTGTTTTTTCCCGGAGGTATGTATGGGAAGGCATTGTCTTATTTATGTGGCATTCCCTGTCGCAACTTATTCTCTCTCTTTTATTTAAAATCTTAAAGAGAATAAAGATGTAGTGCAAAACACAAATAACAAAAGATGTGTCTATCTATTTATTTGTCATTTTTACGTTTCGAACATACAATTGGTCTTAATCAGTGAAATAATAACTATTTAAGTGAGTTATCTATCCCAATTACATATGTGAGAAACATCAAATACAAGCAGAATATGTGCTTATCTGTTTAATTTATATGTTATGCGACCGTTCAGAACATTCAATTAGTTATAATCAATGAAATAGATGATATACTCAGCACATTTAAAATCGCACATTATTGTACCTGTGGTACATCTTTCAAATGTCATTTTATAGTGTTTCAAAACTCAATTTGATATGAAAATACACATTGATTGAAAGGAAATTAGGCAAGCATCATTATCAACAATTAATTAATATCATGTTAAGTTCTTATCTTGCATCCGTAGATAAGAACATGAAATTTGAGAAAAATTACGTTTTGCATTTTTAAATGTACTGTGTATATTTAAAAATACTAAATCAATAAATCAGTGATAATATAATCATAATCGTACATACTTATAACTTGCTAATCATACACACATTCAATAATTAAAAGACAATATTAAATAGTTTCAAGCAATAAGCGCATGCTAAACATGACAATTTCGGATAAGCACAGGAAAATATTCGTAATCAAAACAAGTAAGTATTGAAATTACTTCAAATTACATTTTATGGCTGACACAGAGAAGTGAGTTTTATTCACGTATGCGATTGAGTGCAAACCGGTATTCACATTTCAATTGTGGGATGGAATGTGGTTTCACCTCGATATTGCCTTGTACTGAAGTACTTTTTGCGTACAGGGGCGTAGCTAGCGGTACGCACATACGTACGTGCCTACAATCAGTTGGAAACATGAAAACAATAAGTATGGCCAAAAACGGTATAAAAATAGGGGGGGGGGGTAGGGAGTTCTGACAGTACATAAACTCCGTACTACCGCTTCAATCTATACGATACTGCGGATACAATTTGAACATTTTATAGTGTTTTATCGTTCAAGAAATAGTAATGGCCCCCGTTTCTTCTGTGAAAAATCTTAAGACTTTCAAATTTAAAAAAGTCAGGAACATGTGAAAAAATCGAAACCATTTTTTTGAACGGGACATTTATGTCATAAGATATTTAAAAATGGGAGTTTATCCTTTGAACATGCAAATATTATTAAGTATATATATAACATATTAAATATTAAAAAAAAACAAATATTAGTCGGGCATCATTTTTTTTTGCCATGCAAATTATTTGTAACATATAACATGAAAAAAAATCCAAATTTCAGAGACATTTACCGTTTGAGTTTTGCAAAGTTTCATTTTTAACAAGATGCTTCCTAATATTAATATAATAATATAATCCTAATATAATTCCTAACTAATCAAACTAACGCACGATGAAACTGAATTTTAGTGAATTACCTCCCTTTATCAATACTTTTTATTTTTTTGCAATATACAACCTTTAAACATTTATAGTGAATAACTCCCTAGTATATTAAATAACCAGGTACAGCTGTAAAATTAAATTTATCATATATATTATATACAATTAAGAAATTTGTTATAAATTATATTAGGGACCATATATCGAGGGTTCAGTGCATAAGCATACATACATAGGGTTTTGAATAATCTTGCGCTGAACCCTCGATATATTGAAGGGAAAATACCCAAAACTGAGGATGGAATACCTTACCCAATATTGGATGGGTTACCTTAAGGTATTTAACTTGTCCGATATGTGTGGTTGAAAATAGTAATACTCTTTCTTCCTCAAAAATTTTGAAAAAAATCAATATGGGTTTTATAATATTTCGAGCATAAAAGTAATACACGAAATTAATTATATTATGCATTCCATGGTATAAATAGAGGATGGCAAAAAAACACGTGCAAAACCATAGTACGTATTATGACAAAATATATAACTTGTTACAGGTAAAGCTACATAAACAAATCAATTTCTCCCCGCACTGATCTTAGGAAAGCATCATCACTCGAAACAATAGGAATTGAGAAGGTGTAAGGGCAAGCATCTATTGGAAGTCTTTGACCGACTTTAAACACCACCATCGACAATTTATGGGGACGACAAGGAGGGAAGATATTGAATGGATGGCATACATCACAGTACTAGCTTAGAAAGCCAGTGGCTACTGGCCGAGGGAGGGGGGGGGGGGTTGATAACAGTACACACATATTATGTCAAGTCAATGAACTGCACTTAGGGAAAGGTGAACTTAACATTCACATGGAAGACATAAACACAAATAAGAAACAAATAGCGGATTACTGCCTTGGAACTGCCAGCAAAAACATTGTCAGTTTGGTCAACCGGTGGTCTGACAGATCCTCCGTATTGCATATAAACATATCGCATACACAAGCAGAAATTCAGCAATTGACATTATAGCATACAAATGAACATGATCGAATATTGCAACGCATCACATGCCATATAAAAACATATATGCAATGCATAATCAAGTAGACAAAGCCACAAGACGATTCGAATTTAAACAAACATATTCCAAAAAGAAAATCAAATTTCATGAACCATACAATCGTTATGAGATACGTGCATCAATAGTATAAAGTTTTGCATTTCTAAATATTCAAAGTATATACCAAGTATATGAGGTGCATAATGCTAATACTACATTGTCTGTATCAGTCAAACACATGAAAGCTTGTGTAATACATACTAATTGAAAGAGAAACAAATATAATCAACATAATACACTGATCAAAATGACAATAGTTTGCATAACATTGATCAGTCAAACACATGGATATTTGTATAATACATAAACAATTGAATAGATAACAAATATAATTAACCTCTTAATACACTGACCAAAATAACATATTTAGCTTAGATTTTATGCTCAGACTGCAGGAAGTTTTAACCCGAAAAATAAACGGTTCTAAAATAATACAACATGAAGTTATTATTTATCAGACTTTTCTCAATTCATTGTAAATTATGGACAAGATTTTGCGAAAGTAATGTTTTAAAAGGGAGATAACAAGTTGCGACAGGGAACGCCACATTCAATCAGTATAAACAGTCGGGGTAGATTAAAGCATGCTCTAATATTTAGAATCAAATTATTTGCCTGGCATTCCAGGATTTCTTTAAATAACAAATGACAAGCTACCTTTTTAGACAACTAAATATTTTTCATTGCAAAAGTATATGCTATATATAAACATGTATTCAAGTAATGTATATAATCAATTGATTATTAAAACAAAGGAAATTGTAAATAATAAATATTGATACATTTATAAATCTAATTCGATAAGGCTTTCATTATAGGTGTATCCATTATATTGGGTATAGGGTGGGAATGTTGTTTAAATCACGTGATAGCATTTTAACTCGCTGTAAATAGGTTGTATACAACACCCCTATAATGGATATTTAGTTTAACACGATAATAAAAACAACAGCGAATTTGAGTTATAACATCTAACTTGTTCAACAATGTTTACTTTTGTGACAATATCAACAATAAGAAATCATCAATAATATTGTATCAAGATAGTTCTGTCAAAGACTGCCAAATTCCAATAATAAGACCACACTTAGGACCCTTGAAAACTGGTCAACTTATTAAGGTGGTCTTTTTAGTCAGAATGAATAAATAGCAGAACAGTTCAAATGGACTTGAACAACATGTTCTTAATTTTGATCTGGTATTATTATTGAGGTCGTCTTTAAGTGAGGTTTCACTGTATATGTTCACTTTGTACAGTCGTCTGCATTATTCAACGTACATGTTACGCGTATGTGTAGCATGAAGAAATAACTAGGTCGGTATGACAGTGTTTATTCCATAAGAATGTTGTAGTTGCTGGTTGGCAGCGGAAATGTTCCGTAGTGCTAGGATGGTATCATTATATAGTTCACAACCAATGTAATGGGATCGTGTGGTATCCGAAATCTTCAGTATTGTCTCAATTAACACATCGTTTCTGAAAAATAAAATAATTTATATAAATAAGTAGACGTACAAGACACTGCGATTGTAATGTTTTATGGCTTAATTTACACGACTCTAGTCTTCATCATATCCAATGCTCAACGATTAAATGTTGACAGTAAAATGTTTTTGACTGTAATAGCAGTGAAATCAAAACTATGTTGCTGAAAGTTGTAATACAAACGTAAAAAGAAGCACTGACAACCAAGTAACAGATCATGAATAAAATATTATAAAAAAAGCAATGTTATTATTGTTAAAATATAATTTTGAAATGTCCTGAAAGGAATTGCACTGATGGAAACGATAGCGTTCAATACATTGCCACAAATAGGCTGTAACTAAGCAAAATCTGATTTCTTGATTCCCCTCACCTCCAACTGCTTTATCACTCGGTCAACGTATAGCTTGTACTACTTGTCACTGTAAATATGATAAAATATTATATGATTGTGATAATGTCCGTCAAGAACATACTTCTGCATACAAAGAGCTGTTGTCAATAACAGCATAAACGTGGTTTGGTGCGTTGTTTCCTTATTGTTTTCGTAGAAAACATAGGTCAAATTACTTGAACAAAAACATCCAGAGTAATACAAACTTGCTGAGAGAATGTAATTTTCAAAAGTATACATATGAACAATTAGTATATGATTGATTAAACCAAGTACAGTGCGGATGGTCTGAGAGGGTTTACCATCTCTTATAGCTTCTAAGGATATTGACAGACCTGTGAACCCTATTACATATTTTTATATGTTATGTTATAGTTATTTAATTGCCCTCCATTGTTATTTATATAATGAACAATGCAAATTATCATTATTGTACCATATTGTACATATTACGACTTACAGGTAATTACTACCGTTTCATACATTCATTATTAATAATGCATTATACTAGTATGGAGGAAAATGGATTAGTGATACATAAACTTTGCTTATACGAAGAACACTTAAAATTACGTATTCACTAATGGTAGTCTTATATATTCTTCGAAAAGCTCAATGTTGTGCGCGAAAGTATAATAAATTCAAATTACAAGTCCATATACTCATACATGTCATCTGATCATTAGTTAGCATATTGCACATCGACTAGCTCAAATTGTGGAGACACTTTACCGTTCCTATCAATATAAGGTACCACTTAAATGATGTGAAATAGAATTATTCTAATGAATATACGTGATTAATAAATAAATATATATATATTACAACTATTCATTACTTATTCCGCAGTATGCAACTAAATTGAATACGTGTATCAATTATATATTTGTAACAAAATATTGCATAGTTAAATAATTAAACTATATACCAACGTAACTAAAGCATATTAAAATGAAAACAGATCTACGAAATATCCAATTATTTTCGAATTATAAGAGGCTACAATATACAGGAACTGACACTGACACAAATACATTTTAATCAATATTTGTAATGTTTCATAGAAATGACAAGGAAGAAGATATATAATACAAATGCCTATAGTTTAACGCCATGTACAAAAGCATTGTCACAAACTGTATTTTAAAAAGGGAAGATGTCGTCTACTGGCCATAATATACTAACATATATGTACTGGTCAAACGAGTCAATAATATCATAAATGTACATATAATCATATCAATGTTTCACTATAATACTATAATAAATAACGCAGTAAAACATTAAAGGGGTTAAGGAAAAACACAACGTATTTCTAAGTAATGAGCGCCTTAAAAAGAGTATGGTTGAAGACGTATTTGTTTTAATAATTTGATACTTACCTCTGATTGCTGAAATAATACGAAATAAAGAGAAAAAAAAATACAAATATAGATAAGGTAGTTATTACATTCACACACTTTGATATAGAACAAACTTGCACATTTTGTTTCGTTATGGCTGTTTTAATTCAAAATACAAAAACGTCTCTATTTTATTTTCGTTTTAATTTAATAGGACCAACATACGTGATTTATTATAGCGTTAAATTTATTGAGACGGCAATAACATACCATTAGCTGAAATGCACTGTTTCCTTATGATTATATATTTTAATATGTTGGTCATTCATTACATCCAGATAGCCTCGATATGAATTCAAATTAGCTATCGAGTACCAAATATAATATACATAATTAACAATAATTATATTACTAACACTAACTAGACAGAATTATAATAAAAAATAAACAGTTTGTGTACAGGTATATACAGTATATTCAGTAGAACCTACCAGTGTATTGGTTTGAGAAATATCTCTGTGCTATACAAGTGACTATTATTAACAGAAACGGATACTGACACCAACTGTATTCTAATCATTATTTTCTAATGTTTCATTTCATAAAAAGGTTAAAAAGAATATATGTAATACATAGGGCTATAATTTAACCCTATTTACAAAGACAATGTACATTTAGGGCGAATTTGTTTGTACCAAACTGGTTAGAATCCAAAACTGGTTTGCCAAACCTTTCATTTGTTTTAACTAACTGGTTTCAAATTAAAACAAGTTTCTGTATTTGTTAATAACAAATCTTAAACTGGTTAGTAAAACTGACCGAACTACAGTTCTTAACTCTGATTTCTTATCACGCACCAATCTGTCTGCAATCTCGCACAATCAAAATCACGAGGGCCATTTTTCATCGACCAAACCATCTGTTTGTTTGCATACCAATCTAAATCTTAACTGGTTTAAGTTTTTCAACCAAACTACAACAAAACTGAAACCTCAAACCTGAACCAGGTTTTGCAAAACAAATTCGCCCTTAATCATTTATCAATGTTTCACTATAATACTATAAAAAATATCGCAGTAAAACTTTAAAGGGGTTAAGGAAAAACACCATGTATTTCTAAGTAATGAGTGCCTCAAAAAGAGTATGGATGAAGACGTATTTGTTTAAATAATTTGATACTTACAGCCTAGCGCTGAAATAAAACAAAATAAAGAGAAATAAATGTGAAATTTATATACAGTATATTCAGTGGAACCTACCTGTGTATTGGTTTGAGAAATATCTCTGTCCTATACATGTTTATTATTATTAACAGAAACGGATTCTTATACCAACTGTATTTTAACCATTATATTTAAATGTTTCATTTCATAAAAAGGTTGAAGAAGAAGATACATATGTCTATAATTTCGCGCAATGTTCAATAGCATTGACATAAAATGTATGTCATAAAAGGAGATGTCCTCTATACTGTCCATAAGATACTAACATATATGTACTTGTCGATCGAGTTAGTATTTGTCCTAAATGTACAATTAATCATATATCAATGTTTCAGAAAAATGAATAATGCAGTGAAACTTTAAAGGGGTTCAGGGAAAATACCATGTCTTTCTAAGTAATGGGCGCCTCGAAAAGAGGATGGTTGAAGACGTATTTGTTTAAATAATTTGATACTTACTCCTGCGACTGAAATAATACAAAATAAAGACAAATGAAATAATACAAAAACAGATAAAGTAGTTATTACATTCACACACTTTGATATAGAACAAACTTGTACATTTTATTTTACGAAGGCATGAATCGTAATGGATGTTTTAATTTAATATACAAAAACATTTCGTATTTCGTTCTCTATGTTATTGTCATTTTATTTTTTAGGACCAACTGACTTTATTCAATGTTTCAATATGCAGTCCAATTCATTACATCCAGACAGCCTCGATACAAATTCAAATTGGCTTTCGAGTACCAAATGTTATATGTACATAAACAATAGAAGTTATAGTATTGACACTAACTAGATAGAATGATAATTTTAATGAAATATAAACAAGTTTGTGAAAAAATATATACAGTTTATTCAGTGGACCTACCAGTGTATTGGTTTGAGAAATATCTCTGTCCTATACATGTGACTATTTTTAACAGAAACGGATACTGATACCAACTGTATTCTAAGTATTATGTTTTAATGTTTCATTTCATAAAAGAAAGGTTAACGAAGAAGATATATAATACAGAGGCCTATAATTTCACGCCATGTTCAAAAGCATTGACATAAAATGTATTTCATAAAACAGAAGATGTCCTCAGTCCTCTGTCATCATGACAGTAATGTTTATCTTCTGGTCAAACAAGGCAGTTTGTAACAAATGTCCAATAATGTTATACACATCTAGATAGAGCGATAGATTTATGTCAACATAAAATGTACACTTTACATGGCAATATAAAGTTAAGACATATATATGTAACAACAATTTGTAAGAATCGATAACGCCATATCAATCAACATTGTATGTTAAGGATACAACAACAAAGAGTTCAAGTAAAAGTTCTTATTTCCATTGAGGTCCTTAATACAAAGTGCTGTGTGACATAGGAAGAATCTTAAGCTGTAGCACAGTCAGTTTATCAAAGAAGACATATAGTTACTTAGATTATAAACAAATAGATAAAATGATAAAACAATGAGCCAATAAGTTATCCCCGACAGCTTTTATCGAGCTTAAAATGTTTTGTTTTAACTTTGCATTTTAAAGCAAAAATACTTTTGTCATCCCTTACATCTTTTGGAAACTGTTCTAAAGACCTTTGACATTCTTACATTCTGACATTAAATAATTTGTTCCACCAGGGGTAATATCAGTCTTAACTCTGAACCTGGTGAATAATAGTTGATTCAACGGATGGGGGTAAATTGATCCATTAAATAAGAAGGGGAAAAGATTGGTATGGATTTTATATACATGGCATTGATTCATTCATCTTTCTACTGGTACCATTTTATTCTCTAAATCGTGTGGTTACTGTTAAACCAGGCTGATGATGCATAGTCAAAGTGGCATTGAACATGGGGAGAGACAAGAATTGTCTTTGATTGCATAGCGATGAATTCACATTTACGATACTGGAATATTAACCTTGCATTTTACTTTTTCAATAGCAGACGTTGCCATAGACTCAAATTACAAATTATGATCAGTGGTAACTCCAAAATATTTAACTAAAGTTGTTGATTTAATAGATTAGCCGTTACAGTTTATATCAAGTTTTGACTGGGATTTAACCGATGTTGGGATCCAAAGAGAATCGACGCAGTCTTCCCAAGATGTAAGGGAAGTTTATTACATATGAGCCACTTACTTACACTGCTCAGTTCATTATTTAAAATAATTTCGATGTCGAATTTACTTTTACCAGACACAAGCATTAAATTAATTGCTGTATCATCTGCATAAAGTAGTAACTTATTTCTGACAACAGCAAACACATCATTTACCTAGATTAGAAAAAGCAATGGCCCTAAACTAGACCCCGTGGGGCACACGGCAATATACAGTAGCTGTCAGATGATGAATATATACCTATCAGACAAATAAGAAGTAAACCATCTGACGGACGTTTCAGTGAGATCCTTTGCCTGGAGTTTCATCAATAAAATTGAGTGGTTTACTGTATCAAAGCCTTCTGAAGACCATCGGACTATGCCAACAAACCTCACATTGTCAATGTTTTAGAATAATAAATCACGCAGTAAAACTTTAAAAGTTTGATATATTCTGTGTTAGATAATGTAAATCATTTTTATAAGAGACAATTTGATGCCCCATTGATACATCAATTTAGTTTAGGTCATCTGCTATTAACAATATTTTCTTTGAATTTCTTGTAGCTGTTTCTTACATTACTTTAATATACATATCTGATTAGTACAAAGATGCTTTCCTAAACAATAAATATTACAAATGAGAAGTGTAATGTTAATTTTCCATTTACTGGTCATTTTTGTACGGCGAACGTTTTCAGGAAGGAAGTTTCCAAAGAAAAAAGGTCATAACTTTTATTTAGAACGGTAAAAAATTATGAAATTTTAAATTTTTAAGCGCATTATAGTACAGATTGAATAGATACAACTTTCATTTTATTTTGGAGAAATGTCCATTATGGGTGGAATACCATAACAGTTATACCATCAGAAATGTTTGTATGGGAAGCAATGTCAATGAAATGTGTATTTATATTGTTTACAATAATGGTTTGACCTGTAACTGTTAAATTATTAAAAGGCATACTGTCTTGGTGGATGGAGAGGGATATTCCATCGACTTGGAACTTAAACTTCAAACACTGAGGGATGGAAACCTTAGAGCGACTTCAGATTCTACCTCGAGCGGCAACACACAGACTGACGTCAACGCAAGCGCCCTAACCGTACCAGAAACATCTCTGCACCAGACAAATGCCAACTATGCCAGCGCTATTGATCTGTTAAAACAGAGATTTGGTAAATCACACAAAATAATTGATAGTTATATGCAATCTCTCAGAGTCTGATAATTGTGTTTCAAGCCTACACGATTTCCACGACAAAATGGAAACCTACATCCGGGGACTCCAATCGTTGGGACAGTGCCTGGACACGCACGGAGATCTAGTAGTACCGATCATAATCAAGACACTGCCGTGTGACATGCGCAAAAATCTTGCACGAGAGCACGGGGATTCACAATGGAAATTACAGGACCTGCGTCATGCCACAGGAAGGGAAAGCCATCTTAGAAGCGGTACAAAACAGCGACATCTCGAAATCCTATACGCCGCCAGCATCTTTCTTCGCCGGTACCGAGAAGAATTTTCAAGACAAGAAAAAGTCACAGCAAATAAAGGAAAGTAAATGCCCATTTTGTAGTGATAAACATTCCGCTGTTCAGTGTGACAAAGTAAAGACTGTACAGGAAAGGCTTAAACATGTTAAAACTAAACGATTATGTTTTAACTGTTTATGTAACCACCCAGTTTCTGCTTGTTAGTCGAAATACAGATGCCGTAACTGTCAGACCAAACACCACACCAGTATCTGCGACAAGACTACTACACATACTACGCTGAACCCGAACGCCGAGCCATTTCAGAAGTCAACTTCCGGTTCAAGCGATACAAATGTAACCGCCGTCTTGCATTCAACTGTACACAAAATGACACGTGTACTCCTTATGACAGCCATAGATCAAGTAAGCTCATATAATTCCAGACTTGATGCAAACATCTTGTTTGACGAAGGAGCCCAGAAATCTTTCATCACAGATGAACTCGCAGAGAAACTCAAGCTCCAGTCCCCAGGAAGTGACTCCATATGCCTAGCGTTGTTCGGCGGAAGTGCACAACAGAAGAGTAAAATCCCGACAAGTAGAGTATATCTACAGACAAACAACAAAGAGTCAATCCCAATAGAAGTGTTTAGTGCGCCAAAGATCGCCATCCCGCTACCGAACCTTACAACTGAAGTGACATAGCTCAAGTAACTGCACGGATTGAAGTTAGCCCATCGGATTTCGACGACGACAGCGACGATTTCGAGATTGGACTGCTGATCGGAGCAGATCACTAATGGCAGGTAGTTCAGAACAAGGTCATCAGAGGCAACGGACCAACAGCCGTGAAGTCTAAGATCGGCCTTCTTCCGGTTTCCGACGAAGAGTCGTCGGCAAGCTACATACTGAACGTTATTGCAGCCCCACCTAGCGCAATGGACCTTGAGAGATTCTGGAAGCTTGAATCCATGGGAATTACGGTCCGACAGATGAACCGGAAGGGCTGACACCAGCCCACCTGTTGAACTTACGACGGATAACCCAGCTCCCACACACTGCCTATCAGAACCTCCCAGACAACATCCCAGATGATAGGCCAACCATGGTGAGGCAGGCAACCACGCAGCAGACGCTCATACGTAACTTCCGTGATAGATGGCGGCACGAGTACTTGACCGCCCTGAGAGAGCGTCATCAGACGACTGGCAACAATAACCAGACGATATCCGTATGAGACGTGGTCCAGGTCCACGACGAATCACCGCGCGCCCAATGAAAACTGGCTCTGGTCGAGGAACTCATTGCAGGAAGAGATGGAATTACATGAAGTGCTAATTTCGCATGGAAAATGGACACTCAAATCGTGCAATCGTTAAATTGTATCCACTGGAAGTGTGTTGATTGACATTAACATTGACTTAAGTTAGTTAACTAAGAGCTAACTCGTGAACTATGAACTGTGATACTACTTTTCTTAATACACTTACATAATAGTGATATATTCTGAGAGAATTCATCGTTCAAATGAAATCATAAAATTATTTTAAAAATGCAAGACAATAACTTATTTACAAGTGTATTTTCAGACATTTGATTGCAGTTTGCAAAGGACTCTTAACATGTTTTCTTTGTTGTTTTTTCATGCGTATTGATGTTTCATGTGTTTTAATCATTTCAAGGTACCGAGTATGTCGGGAAACTTTACGTAACGTCATGTCGCCAAACGGTGTATGATGTCGTGTTACGTCATATCCGACGTTGTTGCTTTGACGTTTCCTATGTTTATATTCAGTTTGCACTAAAGGGTCGAACCATACACAACGCATCGACTAACATTATTCAACCCAACACTACATTCTGTCATATCATCAATACATTGCAATTCTGAATTAAATGAATTTACAATAAAAGCGCTTTCATTGAATTAAAAAAATATGTATTTATGACCGAATGTTCCCGATTTAATTTATTTACTATTGGAATAACGAATTATGCAAACTGGAAGGTGACCGCTTAAAGATAAATTGTGTACAATAATTTTACGTTCTTGATGAGTGGTATAGATATGATCTATTATTGAATATGATGATTTTGGTATACTAGTTGGGGTATCAATTGTGTTATTCTAAACTTGCTTACGGCAGTCATCCATTTAGTACATGTATTTTTAGTTTCACATATTAATTTACATTCCTTGCGCGCTAAATGACCAAAGCTGTCGATGCGCCATAAAACCACATATAAATAAATCAGTACATGTATTACTACAAATGTTTTCGGAGGAAATTTAATATTTACATCTTTAAGAAAGAGAATTTCACTACAAATATCTAAAGCCTAACCATTTGATCATTATTTAACAGAAACGGATACTAACACCAATTGCATTTTAAAAATTATTTGTAACATTTAATTTCATACACATAATAAGGAAGAAGAAGATATACAAAACCTAGGCCTATAATTTATCGCCATGTACAAAGGCATTGAATCGAAATATATCTTATTAAATGGACGATGTCTCAAATGTCCATACAACACTAAATTAATTGTGTTGGGAACAGCATACCATTAGGTAAAAGGCGCTGTTTCATTATACTAATTTGTTGAAATATGTCAGCCAGTTCACTACATTCAGATAAATTGCATCACTAACAATAGCTAGATAGAGTGACCATTTAAATAAAAGATAAATAGTTCTTGCAACTTAATATTCAGTATATACTGTGGGACCAGTAGAAAGGTTTGAGTAAATATCTTTAGCCTATACATGTGACCATTATAAACAGAAACGGATACTAACACTAATTGTATTTTAACCATTATTTGTATCATAAAAACGAAAAAGAATAATATACATATAATACCTAGAGATATAGTCTAACACCGTTCATTTAAAAAAAAAAATCATTTAATTTTAATCATTAATATTTGTAATGTTTAGTTTCATAAAAATGATAAGGAAGAAGATAAGAAATGTTATATGTACATAAACAATAGAAATTATAGTACTGACACTAAGTAGATAGAATGATCATTTTAATAAAAAATAACAGTTTGTGTACATGTATATACAGTATATTCAGTGGAACCTACCAGTGTATTGGTTTGAGAAATATCTCTGTCCTATACATGTTACTATTATTAACAGAAACGGATACTGATACCAACTGTATTCTAACCATTATTTTCAATGTTTCATTTCATAAAAAGGTTAAGGAAGAAGATATATCATAAATATGCCTATAATTTCTCGTCATGTTCAATAGCATTTACATAAATTGTATGTCATAAAAGGCAAGATGTCCTCTACTTTCCATAAGATACTAACATATATGTACTTGTCAATCGAGTTAGTGTTGTCCTAATTGTACAATTCATCATATATCAATGTTTCAGAATAATAAATAACGCGATAAAACTTTGAAGGGGTTCAGGGAAAACACCGTGTCTTTCTAAGTAATGGGCGCCTCGAAAAGAGGATGGTTGAAGACGTATTTGTTTAAATAATTTGATACTAACAAGTTCGGTCTGAAATAATACCAAATAAAGACAAATGAAATAATACAAAAACAGATCAAGTAGTTATTACATTCACACACTTCGATATAGAACAAACTTGCACATTTTATTTTTCGAAGGCATGAATCGTAATGGATGTTTCAATTTGATATACAAAAATATTTTGTATTTCGTTCTCTATATTATTATCGTTTCAATTTTATAGGACCAACATACGTGATTCAATGTTTCAATATGCAGTCTAATTCATTACATCCAGACAGCCTCGATACAAATTCAAATTAGCTATCGAGTACCAAATGTTATATGTACATAAACAATAGAAATTGTAGTACTGACACTAACTCGATAGAATGATCATGTTAATAAAAAATAAACAGTTTGTGTAAATGTATACACTGTATATTCAGTGCAACCTACCAGTGTAGTGGTTTGAGAAATATCTCTGTCCTATACATGTGACTATTTTTCACAGAAACGGATACTTATACCAACTGTATTTTAACCATTATTTTTAATGTTTCATTTCATAAAAAGGTTAAGGAAGAAGATATATCATGCATATGCCTATAATTTCTCGCCATGTTCAATAGAATTTACATAAAATGTATGCCATAAAAGGGAAGATGTCCTCTACTTTCCATAAGATACTAACATATATGTACTTGTCAATCGAGTTAGTATTTGTCCTAAATGTACAATTAATCATATATCAATGTTTCAGAATAATAAATAACGCGATAAAACTTTAAAGGTGTTCAGGCAAAACACCATGTTTTTGTAAGTAATGGGCGCCTCGAAAAGAGGATGGTTGAAGACGTATTTGTTTAAATAATTTGATACTTACAATTTCCGTCTGAAATAATACAAAAGAAAGACAAATGAAATAATACAAAAAACAGATAAAGTAGTTATTACATTCACACACCTTGATATAGAACAAACTTGCACATTTTATTTTACGAAGGCATGAATCGTAATGGAAGTTTTAATGTACTATACAAAAACATTTCGTATTTCGTTCTCTATGTTATTGTCGTTTTAATTTTTAGGACCAACTGACGTTATTCAATGTTTCAATATGCAGTCCAGTTCATTACATCCAGACAGCCTCGATACAAATTCAAATTGGCTATCGAGTACCAAATGTTATATGTAGATAGATAGATAGATAGATTTTATTCAGTATTGGTTGCACACACATGGAAATTTAAAAACAACATGTATAATAAAACAATTGAGATACATACATGTGAATTTGTAAACAACCATGACAAGCATACCAACACTAAGGATTACACAAAAAAGAGAGAACTCTTATTTCCATTGTGGTCCTTTAGTGTTGGTGGCATGACATAGAGAGGCATCTCTAATAATGAGAATAATAATAATAATAATAAATTGCACAAATGTATCAGGTATAGTCTTAGGGTGGTATCACAGTTATTCTACTACAGGGTGCTAAGTTTAATATTACATGTAAATGTATCTACAATCAATATCACAGATTTTAAATAAATTAAAAAACATGTTTAAGTGAAACAGGTTCCAATACTGAAATGCATTAATGTGAATAAACAAGTAGCTAAATGAATAAATAAATAAATATATAAAAATAAATTAATTAAATTCTTAATAAAATAGATTCATTTAATGGATAAATAATATAAATAAAATAAATAAATAGTTAAATCACTTTAAGATTCTAAATTGTCTAAAAAATGTGTTTTTACTTTAGTTTTAAAATCAGCCAACTTTTCCGTGTGTGCTATACTAGCAGGCAATTGATTCCAAAGGGTTATACCAGAAAAGAAAAAGGATTTAGACCCAAAACCTTTGACCTTTGGCACCGCAAACCCCCCCTGTCCACTCAGTCTAGTTTTATAGGAATGTATAGAGTCTTGAGATATAAAATGGTCTACCATATAGTCTGGGGCTAAGTTGTTTTTAATTCTAAAAACATGACACAGAATAATTTGGTGTACACGTTTATTGACTGGTAACCAATTAAGGGATTTGAAATGGACATGACCTATGTGTGACCTTGCATCAAGGTCAAGCACAAACCTGATTAACTTATTTTGGGTGGTTTGGAGTTTGGATTTAAGGGACTGGGTCAGACTATTATACCATATAGAACAGGCATAGTCAAAATGACATTGGATAAGGGCCATAACCAGGAGTTTCTTGGTGTGTTGGGTAAGGTAACCTTTTTTACGATATAAATATTTTAACCTTGCATTAGCCCTTTTAAGTATAGAGCGGGCCATGAAATCAAATGATAATGTCTGATCAATAGTTGCACCAAGATATTTTACAGCAGAGGTGGGTTCAATAATAGTACCGTTACATGAAATATCAAGAGTAGAGTTTGACCTAAGTCTATGTTTAGACCCGAATAGAATGGACTCAGTTTTACCCAAATGGAGTGATAACTTGTTATCCACTAACCATTGACTAACAAGATGCAGGTCATTTTTTAAAGATGATTCTACAGTTGACTTACATTTACCTGAAACTAAAATACCAGAATCATCAGCATATAACAAAAGCTTGTTTTTAACCACAGCTGACATATCATTAACATAAATTAAAAATAAAAGAGGGCCAAGTATGGACCCCTGTGGAACTCCACATGTTATAGGAGCTGTAGCAGAATGGGTACCAGAGACATCTACTAATTGTTGCCTATCAGACAGATAAGATTCAAACCATCTTAAAATATCATCCCCAAGGCCTGCAGCTCTGAGCTTCATTAGAAGGACATAAACAATAGAAATTATAGTATTGACACTTACTAGATAGAATGATCATTTTAATGAAATATAAACAGTTTGTGAAAATATATATACAGTTTATTCAGTGGACCTACCAGTGTATTGGGTTTAGAAATATCTCTGTCCTATACATGTGACTATTATTAACAGAAACGGATACTGATAGCAACTGTATTCTAAGTATTATGTTTTAATGTTTCATTTCATAAAAAGGTTAAGGAATAAGATATATAATACAGAGGCCTATAATTTCACGCCATGTTCAAAAGCATTATCATAAAATGTATTTCATAAAACAGAAGATGTCCTCAGTCCTCTGTCATCATGACAGTAATGTTTATCTTCTGGTCAAACAAGGCAGTTTGTAACAAATGTCCAATAATGATATACACATCTACATAGAGCGATAGATTCATGTCAACATAAAATGTACACTTTACATGGCAGTATAAAGTTAAGACATATATATGTAACAACAATATGTAAGAATCGATAACGCCATATCAATCAAAATTGTATGTTAAGGATACCACAACAAAGAGTTCAAGTAAAAGTTCTTATTTCTATTGAGGTCCTTAATACATAGTGTTGTGTGACAATAGGAAGAATCTTAAGCTATGTATTAAGTGATCACAGTCAGTTTATCAAAGAAGACATTGAGTTACTTAGATTATAAACAAATAGATAAAATGATAAAACAATGAACCAATAAGTTATCCCCGACAGCTTTTATCGAGCTTAAAATGTTTTGTTTTAACTTTGCATTTTAAAGCAAAAATACTTTTGTCATCCCTTACATCTTGTAGAAACTGTTCTAAAGACCTTTGACATTCTTACATTCTGACATTAAATAATTTGTTCCACCAGGGGTAATATCAGTCTTAACTCTGAACCTGGTAGGATAATTGTTAATTCAACGGATGGGGGTAAATTGATCCATTAAATAAGAAGGGGAAAAGATGGGTATGGATTTTATATACATGACATTGATTCATTCTTCTTTCTACTGGTACCATTTTATTCTCTAAATCGTGTGGTTACTGTTAAACCAGGCTGATGATGCATAGTCAAAGTGGCATTTAACATGGGGAGAGACAAGAAGTGTCTTTGATTGCATAGCGATGAATTCACATTTACGATACTGGAATATTAACCTTGCATTTTACTTTTTCAATAGCAAACGTTGCCATAGACTCAAATTACAAATTATGATCAATGGTAACTCCAAGATATTTAACTGAAGTTGTTGATTCAATAGATTAGCCGTTACAGTTTATATCAAGTTTTGACTGGGATTTAACCGATGTTGGGATCCAAAGAGAATCGACGCAGTCTTCCCAAGATGTAAGGGAAGTTTATTACATATAAGCCACTTACTAACACTGCTCAGTTCATTATTTAAAATAATTTCGATGTCGAATTTACTTTTACCAGGCACAAGCATTAAATTAATTGCTGTATCATCTGCATAAAGTAGTAACTTATTTCTGACAACAGCAGACATATCATTTACCTAGATTAGAAAAAGCAATGGCCCTAAACTATACCCGTGGGGCACACGGCAATATACAGTAGCTGTCAGATGATGAATATATACCTATCAGACAAATAAGAAGTAAACCATCTGACGGACGTTTCAGTGAGATCCTTTGCCTGGAGTTTCATCAATAAAATTGAGTGGTTTACTGTATCAAAGCCTTCTGAAGACCATCGGACTATGCCAACAAACCTCACATTGTCAATGTTTCAGAATAATAAATCACGCAGTAAAACTTTAAAAGTCTCTGAAAGTTTGATATATTCTGTGTTAGATAATGTAAATAATTTTTATAAGAGACAATTTGATGCCCCATTGATACATCAATTTAGTTTAGGTCATCTGCTATTAACAATATTTTAATTTTGAAAGGAAATTTGCCCATTTCTTAAATGCTATATGCATAAATGTAAAAAACAACAACATTTTCTTTGAATTTCTTGTAGCTGTTTCTTACATTACTTTAATATACATATCTGATTAGTACAAAGATGCTTTCCTAAACAATAAATATTACAAATGAGAAGTGTAATGTTAATTTTCCATTTACTGGTCATTTTTGTACGGCGATCGTTTTCAGGAAGGAAGTTTCCAAAGAAAAATAGTCATAACTCTTTTTTAGAACGGTAAAAAATAATAAAAAAATAAATTTGTAATCGCATTATAGTACAGATTGAATAGATACAAGTTTCATTTTATTTTGGAGAAATGTCCATTATGGGTGGAATACCTTAACAGTTATACCATCAGAGATGTTTGTATGGGAAGCAATGTCAATGAAATGTGTATTTATATATTGTTTACAATAATGGTTTGACCTGTAACTATTAAATTATTAAAAGGCATACTGTCTGGTAAACCAATATTTTTCTTCTTGGTTTGCTTGATAAGTTTGGTACACTTGTTTCTCAAAGATTTGTAAAGACACCAGTTTATCTTAGAAAAGTAATTATCTCTTGTTAATTTGGCATTCAGAATTTCATCAGTTAACCATTCAGACTGAGTAGAATGTCTAACGCGTTTGCGTTTGATTGGAGCATGCTTATTGATCAGTGAAACAATCGATAGCTACATGTCGGGAAACGTTGCATAACGTCATGCCGCCAAACGGTGTATGACGTCGTTTTACGTCATATCCGACGTTGTTGTTTTGACGTTTCCCTATGTTTATATTCAGTTTACACTAAAGGATCGAACCATCAACAATCATTGTCTAACATTATTCAACACCATGAACCTTTTGAAACTCATTTTGCTGAGGGAGGGCCACCGCCGTTTCGTTTCAAACTTCAGAAAATCGCCCGGTTGTCACAGTCAGAAACGGCAGCCCTCATTCAAATTCAAAGGGAAGACTGACACAATCCGAGTGCTGAACGAAACAATCGTCAACCACCAAGACGTTGAGGACATCACATCGAGCTGGTGGATGGAGAGGAGTATTCCATCGACTTGGAACTTAAACTTCAAACACTGAGGGACGCAAACCTTAGAGCGACGTCAGATTCTACCTCGAGCGGCAACACACAGACTGACGTCAACGCAAGCGCCCTAACCGTACCAGAAACATCTCTGCACCAGACAAATGCCAACTATGCCAGCGCTATTGATCTGTTAAAACAGAGATTTGGTCAATCACACAAAATAATTGATAGTTATATGCAATCTCTCAGAGTCTGATAATTGTGTTTCAAGCCTACACGATTTCCACGACAAAATGGAAACCTACATCCGGGGACTCCAATCGCTGGGACAGTGCCTGGACACGCACGGAGATCTAGTAGTACCGATCATAATCAAGAAACTGCCGTGTGACATGCACAAAAATCTTGCACGAGAGCACGGGGATTCACAATGGAAATTACAGGACCTGCGTTATGCCATTTGAAGGGAAAGCCATCTTAGAAGCGGGACAAAACAGCGACATCTCGAAATCCCATACGCCGACAGCATCTTTCTTCGCCGGTACCGAGAAGAATTTTCAAGACAAGAAAAAGACACAGCAAAGAAAGGAAAGTAAATGCTCATTTTGTAGTGATAAACATTCCGCTGTTCACTGTGACAAAGTAAAGACTGTACAGGAAAGGCTTAAAGTTGTTCAAACTAAACGATTATGTTTTAACTGTTTAGGTAACCACCCAGTTACAGCTTGTAAGTCGAAATACAGATGCCGTAACTGTCAGACCAAACATCACACCAGTATCTGCGACAAGACTACTACACATACTACGCTGAACCCGAACGCCGAGCCATTTCAGGAATCAACTTCCGGTTCAAGAGATACAAATTTAACCGCCGTCTTGCAATCAACTGTACACAAAGCTCACGTGTACTCATGAAGACAGTCATAGCTCAAGTAAGCCCACATAATTGCAGACTTGATGCAAACATCTTGTTTGACGAAGGAGCCCAGAAATCTTTCATCACAGATGAACTCGCTGAGAAACTCAAGCTCCAGTCCTCAGGAAGTTACTCCATATGCCTAGCGTTGTTCGGCGGAAGTGCACAACAGAAGAGAAAAATCCCGACAAGTAGAGTATATCTACAGACAAACATCAAAGAGTCAATCCCAATAGAAGTGTAAAGTGCGCCAAAGATCGCCATCCCGCTACCGAACCTTACAACTGAAGTGACATAGCTCAAGTAACTGCAGGGATTGAAGTTAGCCCATAGGATTTCCCACGACGACAGCGACGATTTCGAGATTGGACTGCTGATCGGAGCAGATCACCAATGGAAGGTAGTGCAGAACAAGGTCATCAGAGGCAACGGACCAACAGCCGTGAAGTCTAAGATCGGGTATCTACTGTCTGGCCTACTTCCGGTTTCCGACGAAGAGTCGTCGGCAAGCTACATACTGAACGTTATTGCAGCCACACCTAGCGCAATGGACCTTGAGATAATCTGGAAGCTTGAATCCATGGGAATTTCATCCGACGAAGTCAACGTGTCTACTTCCGGTACCATGGACGTCTACATGAACAACAGCATCACCTACCAGAATGGACACTATGTTGCAAAGCTACCATGGAAAGAAGACCATACACCCCTTCCGACCAACTATGTAGTATGCAAGCGCCGCACTGAGACACCATCCGTCGGCTATCAAAGGAACCGGAACTTCTCAAGAAATACGGGCATATTATTGAAGGTTTCATAGAGAAAGTAGACGCTACAGTCAAACCAACCCATGCAGTACACTACATTCCACACCATGTTGTTGAGAAAGAGACTCTACTACGACTCATATTCGTATTGTGTACGACTGCAGCTTCCGACAATCACGTGATGAGCCCAGCCTTAATGATTGTCTTCTATCTACCCCACCCGAGCTGAACGACTTCAACGGAATCTTACTACGTTTTCGTTTGCAGAAATACACAGTCGCCACAGACATAGAGAAGGCATTTCTTCGATTTTGCAGTAGAAAATCACTGCCACAAGTGATGATGTCGGATAATGCTACGACATTTACAGCAGCTTCGAGGCAACTTCATCAGATTTTCCAATCCCCCATAGTGCGAGAAGAGTACAACAATAGAGGTATAGAGTGGAGACACATTCCGAAACGCGCCCCCCTGGTTCGGTGGATGGTGGAAATGAATGATTGGTCTAACCAAGACGACCCTAAATAACATCTTAGGACGGTCTTTCATCAGCTACCAAGTATTACAAACGGTGATTACTGAGATCGAAACAGTGATCAACGACAGACCGTTAACCTACGTCACTTACGGTCCGACAGATGAACCGGAAGGGCTGAGACCAGCCCACCTGTTGAACTTACGACGGATCACCCAGCTCCCACACACTGCCGATCAGAACCTCCCAGACAACATCCCAGATGATAGGCCAACCATGGTGAGGCAGGCAACCACGCAGCAGACGCTCATACGTAACTTCCGTGATAGATGGCGGCACGAGTACTTGACCGCCCTGAGAGAGCGTCATCAGACGACTGGCAACAATAACCAGACGATATCCGTATGAGACGTGGTCGAGGAACTCATTGCAGGAAGAGATGGACTTACATGAAGTGCTAATTTCGCATGGAAAATGGACACTCAAATCGTGCAATCGTTAAATTGTATCCACTGGAAGTGTGTTGATTGACATTAACATTGACTTAAGATAGTTAACTAAGAGCTAACTCGTGAACTATGAACTGTGATACTACTTTCTTAATACACTTACATAATAGTGATATATTCTGAGAGAATTCATCGTTCAAATGAAATCATAACATTATTTTAAAAATGCAAGACAATAATTTATTTACAAGTGTATTTTCAGACATTTGATTGCAGTTTGCAAAGGACTCTTAACATGTTTTCTTTGTTGTTTTTCATGCGTATTGATGTTTCATGTGTTTTAATCATTTCAAGGTACCGAGTATGTCGGGAAACTTTACATAACGTCATGTCGCCAAACGGTGTATGATTTGACGTTTCCTATGTTTATATTCAGTTTGCACCACTAAAGGATCGAACCATACACAACGCATCGACTAACATTATTCAACCCAATACTACATTCAGATCATATCATCAATACATTGCAATTCTGAATTAAATGAATTTACAATAAAAGCGCTTTCATTGAATTTAAAAAATATGCATTTATGACCGAATGTTCCCGCTTTAATTTATTTACTATTGGAATAACGAATTATTTGCAAACTGGAAGGTGACCGCTTAAAGATAAATTGTGTACAATAATTTTACGTTCTTGATGAGTGGTATAGATATGATCTATTATTGAATATGATGATTTTGGTATACTAGTTGGCAGGGGTATCAGTTGTGTTATTCTAAACTTGCTTACGACAGTCGACCATTTAGTACATGTATTTTTAGTTTCACATATTTATTTACATTCCTTGCGCGCTAAATGACCAAAGCTGTCGATGCGCCATAAAACCACATATAAATAAAATAGTACATGTATTACTACAAATGTTTTCGGAGGAAATTTAATATTTACATCTTTAAGAAAGATGATTTCACTACAAATATCTAAAGCCTAAACATTTGATAATTATTAACAGAAACGGATACTAACACCAATTGCATTTTAATAATTATTTGTAACATTTAATTTCATACACATGATAAGGAAGAAGAAGATATACAAAACCTAGGCCTATAATTTATCGCCATGTACAAAGGCATTGAATCGAAATATATCTTATTAAATGGACGATGTCTCAAATGTCCATACAACACTAAATTAATTGTGTTGGGAACAGCATACCATTAGGTAAAAGGCGCTGTTTCATTATATTAATATGTTTAAATATGTCAGCCATATTCAGATAAATTGCATCACTAACAATAGCTAGATAGAGTGACCAATTAAATAAAAAATAAATAGTTCTTGCAACTTAATATTCAGTATATACTGTGGGACCAGTAGAAGGGTTTGAGTAAATATCTTTATCCTATACATGTTACCATTATTATCAGAAACTGATACTAACATTAATTGTATTTTAACCATTATTTGCAATGTATCATATCATAAAAACGAAAAAGAATAATATATATATAATACCTAGAGATATAGTCTAACACTATTCATTTAAAACAAAAAATCATTTAATTTTAATCAATATTTGTAATGTTTAGTTTCATAAAAATGCTAAGGAAGAAGATAAGAAATGTTACAAGTACATAAACAATAGAAATTGTAGTACTGACACAGATAGCGTCGATATAAATTCAAATTGGCTATCGAGTACCAAATGTTATATGTACACATAAACAATAGAAATTATAGTACTGACACTAACTAGATAGAATGATCATTTTAATAAAACATGAGCAGTTTGTGAAAATATATACAGTATATTCAGTGGCACCTACCAGTGTAGTAGTTTGAGAACTATCACTGTCCTATACATGTTACTATTATTAACAGAAACGGATACTGACACCAACTGTATTTTAATCATCATTCTTTAATGTTTCATTTCATTAAAAGGTTAAGGAAGAATATATATATAATAAATAGGCCTATAATTTCACGCCATGTTCAATAGCATTTACATTAAATGTATTTCATTAAAGGGAAGATGTCTTCTACGGGCCATACGACACTAATATACAATTTTGTATGTAGTTGTCAAACGATACAGTAGTATGGTACAGTTCATATCATACAATACACAGCTATCAATGTTTCAGAATGATAAATAACGTAGTAAAACTTTACAGGGGTTCAGGGAAAACACCATGTCTTTCTAAGTAATGGGCGCCTCAAAAAGAGGATGATTGAAGACGTATTTGTCTAAATAATTTGATACTTACCTCTCTCTTATGAAATAATACAAAATAAAGACAAATGAAATAATACAAAAACAGATAAAGTAGTTATTACATTCACACACTTTGATATAGAACAAACTTGCACATTTTATTTTTCGAAGGCATGAATCGTAATGGATGTTTTAATTTAATATACAAAAACATTTCGTATTCCGTTCTCTATGTTATTGTCGTTTTAATTTTTAGGACCAACTGACTTTATTCAATGTTTCAATATGCAGTCCAATTCATTACATCCAGACAGCCTCGATACAAATTCAAATTGGCTATCGAGTACCAAATGTTATATGTACATATACAATATAAATTATAGTACTGACACTAACTAGACAGAATGATCATTTTAATAAAATATGAACATTTTGGGTAAATGTATACACTGTATATTCAGTGCAACCTACCAGTGTATTGGTTTGAGAAATATCTCTGTCCTATACATGTGACTATTTTTCACAGAAACGGATTCTTATACCAACTGTATTTTAACCATTATATTTAAATGTTTCATTTCATAAAAAGGTTAAGGAAGAAGATATATCATACATATGCCTATAATTTCTCGCCATGTTCAATAGCATTTACATAAAATGTATGTCATAAAAGGGAAGATGTCCTCTACTGTCCATAAGATACTAACATATATGTACTTGTCAATCGAGTTAGTATTGTCCTAAATGTACAATTAATCATATATCAATGTTTCAGAATAATGAATAATGCAGTGAAACTTTAAAGGGTTCAGGGAAAACACCATGTCTTTCTAAGTAATGGGCGCCTCGAAAAGAGGATGGTTGAAGACGTATTTGTCTAAATAATTTGATACTTACCTCTCCCTTATGAAATAATACAAAATAAAGACAAATGAAATAATACAAAAACAGATAAAGTAGTTATAACATTCACACACTTTGATATAGAACAAACTTGCACATTTTATTTTTCGAAGGCATGAATCGTAATGGATGTTTTAATTTAATATACAAAAACATTTCGTATTTCGTTCTCTATGTTATTGTCGTTTTAATTTTTAGGACCAACTGACTTTATTCAATGTTTCAATATGCAGTCCAATTCATTACATCCAGACAGCCTCGATACAAATTCAAATTGGCTATCGAGTACCAAATGTTATATGTACATATACAATATAAATTATAGTACTGACACTAACTAGACAGAATGATCATTTTAATAAAATATGAACATTTTGGGTAAATGTATACACTGTATATTCAGTGCAACCTACCAGTGTATTGGTTTGAGAAATATCTCTGTCCTATACATGTGACTATTATTAACAGAAACGGATTCTTATACCAACTGTATTTTAACCATTATATTTAAATGTTTCATTTCATAAAAAGGTTAAGGAAGAAGATATATCATACATATGCCTATAATTTCTCGCCATGTTCAATAGCATTTACATAAAATGTATGTCATAAAAGGGAAGATGTCCTCTACTGTCCATAAGATACTAACATATATGTACTTGTCAATCGAGTTAGTATTGTCCTAAATGTACAATTAATCATATATCAATGTTTCAGAATAATGAATAATGCAGTGAAACTTTAAAGGGTTCAGGGAAAACACCATGTCTTTCTAAGTAATGGGCGCCTCGAAAAGAGGATGGTTGAAGACGTATTTGTCTAAATAATTTGATACTTACCTCTCCCTTATGAAATAATACAAAATAAAGACAAATGAAATAATACAAAAACAGATAAAGTAGTTATTACATTCACACACTTTGATATAGAACAAACTTGCACATTTTATTTTTCGAAGGCATGAATCGTAATGGATGTTTTAATTTAATATACAAAAACATTTCGTATTTCGTTCTCTATGTTATTGTCGTTTTAATTTTTAGGACCAACTGACTTTATTCAATGTTTCAATATGCAGTCCAATTCATTACATCCAGACAGCCTCGATACAAATTCAAATTGGCTATCGAGTACCAAATGTTATATGTACATAAACAATAAAAATTATAGTATTGACACTAACTAGATAGAATGATCATTTTAATGAAATATAAACAGTTTGTGAAAATATATATACAGTTTATTCAGTGGACCTACCAGTGTATTGGTTTTAGAAATATCTCTGTGCTATACATGTGACTATTTTTAACAGAAACGGATACTGATACCAACTGTATTCTAAGTATTATGTTTTAATGTATTATTTCATAAAAATGTTAAGGAAGAAGATATATAATACAGAAGCCTCTAATGTCACGCCATTGTCAAAAGCATTGACATAAAATGTATTTCATAAAACAGAAGATGTCCTCAGTCCTTTGTCATCATGACAGTAATGTTTATCTTCTGGTCAAACAAGGCAGTTTGTATTATTATTTATTTTTTATAATTTTATTTTACATGACTCAGGCCACCAGCCCATAACATCAATATACAACATACATCAAATAAACATGTACATGTGTGCAGCTTAACAATGTCAAATGGAGGTTATATAATGCATGAATAACAATTTCAATAGAATGTAACAGCATGTGAAAATGCATCTCATAACTGTTCAAGTAAACTTTTTCTACAGAGCATTGCATAATGGATGTAACATGCTACATTTTTTATTACAGATTCATTCCTGCTACTTAATAATATATAGAGCTTATGAGTATTTGGATTCAAGTAATATTTCATTGGAATGTACTTTCTTCTTAGGTCATCATATGCAACGCATTTTAACATAAAGTGAAACTCATCTTCTAAGGATACATTTGTACATAATTTACAAGTTCTGTTTTCCAAAGGGACACAAGTATAACTACCTCTTTCTATTTCTAGATGACTTACTCCAGTTCGAAACTGTGCATAAGAATGCCTAAATTTTCTGATATATAGTACTGATAGATATGGTTCACTTTCATATGAGGATTTTATGTACCTATACACACAAAGTTTTGAAAATATATTAAGCTTAATATTCCAATTTTGTAAATATATATCTTTCAGTCTACGTTCGAAATTTTCCAAAAACATTTTCTCATTTTGTACACCTTGTTGTAACCAAACATATGCAAAGCCATTTTCACACAGCAACTTTCCAATGTCTTTGGTCCAATTAAAATGGTTAGTCTCAAGTGTCAATAACATATTATAACATTTTCCAATGTATCTGTCGCTTGGTAGTTTTAAGATTCTAAGCCAAAATTTAACACAACGTTTGGCACTCTCTAAACATAATGGGTATCGTGCACAGTCACCCAATACTACAGCATTTGTAGCATTACTTGTAACACATAATAATGTTTTACATGCAAGATTGAGTATACGCTTTATTGGATCTCTAACTCTAGTTCCCCAGAGCTCTGTGCCATACAATAGTATTGGGACAATTGTGGTATCAAAGATTTTAAAATACATCTTATGCGACATTTGGCCATATGGATACATAGAATAAAATACTGCTGTGTATGCCCTTTTAGCACGAACTGCAATATCACTGGCCATCTTCAAGTCGCAGCAGGATTTGAGGGATTCTTCATGAAAAGGCTACAATGTCCTTCAACTGGTCAGTGATGAACATGAGCCAGTTTTGTTTCTGCAGTGGACAACTTACTTATCCAATATTTCAAACAACTGAAAAGTGTGTCTAAGTTTCATCAGTTCATCATGCGATCAGACAGACCAGGTGTAAAGTTCTTATCGACTCCCCAACAGTAGATGTTGAGGAAGAGTGTGGTTTTAATTCCAGCACTTCCCGAGACAATGCCACAGTCTGGACTAGATCCACTAACCGTGGTATCTGTATGAGCAGATCCGAGATTACTGTTCCTCTCCAAGTGCCTAAGACTTTTGCTGTCCCAAACCAACTACCTCAAAACAGGTTTCTAAAATTCCTTCTCAGTGGAACAAACTTAACAATGTCAATCAAAAGAGAAAGCAATCCCTGTTGAAGTATTGTGTTCACAGTGACTTATTGACTTTGTTAAAAAGAAATGAAACTATCAGTAACTTAATCAAAATTTAGGTACAATACAGGAACATGAAAGTTTTATAATTTGATTGATGAAATGTTTAGTATATTTGATCACTTCAAACATTTATGAAGTTTATGAGCAATTTATTGCTTGCAGCACATTCATTGATACTTGCAATTGTACATTTATTATTATAATGTTTCATATCTAAATCAGGTTTGTTTTCTCTTACGTCTTTTATGCACAAGGATATGACTATTGTTTATTGGACTTCCATTTAAATTCCTAACATATTGACATGAAAGCTTATGACTGCAATAGTCTTTATACAGCATGTAAAACCCAATCTATTCCACTGGGTGCTGTTCCAGGAAAATATGCATGCTACTAGCTATTTTTATTTTGTAGGTAGGGGGTATAATTTCATCTAAATAGTTTGATTTTAATGGCAAAAATATATTTCAATTTTGGCTGTAGTTGTTGCTTTTCTCTAGAAAAAAAACAAATAATAAAACTATGCTGAACAATTTGTAAATGTAAGTGTTTCTGATTGTTTAAATTCTTGGACTGAGATCTATCATGCACCATGATAAACATTGGTAGTATGCAACATTCACTTTATTTCATGCTCCAAGCTGTGCAGGTAAAGATTGGTGCCACTCATGCTGTCAAACACGTGCATGTATCAACATTCTAAACAGACAGGAATAAAATTATCACATATATTAAAATTCTTATGGCGGTGGTTATAAAAGAATAACATTCCATGGGTTTGGGGTGTCCTTACATGAATTAAAACTCGATAAATAGTACCCTTAAATTGCTAGTCAAGCCTTTCACCCTTGGCTTCCTACTACAGCTCTTAGTTTTATCTGGTGTGTGAGGATCAGAAATAGTGAACATATGTTACATGTTAAATTGTTGAATTGTTTGCATGTATAACTAAAACTTAATGCGGCGTTGCATCGTATTAGACCAAAGAATATGCTGACTGAATGTGTCGTTTTTATGTACATGTATTATCATTTTATATACTTAATATCAACAAATAATTGAAATTAATTCATTTATTTTGTATGAAATATTACAGTGGCTGTAGCGTTTATCAATAATATGTTTATAATTTTTCAATCAGAATCAGGGTTTCTACTCTTAATTCTAATTAATTGTCACCATAGCAACCATGTTTTTGTAGATTTTAGTCTTATTGATTTATATTGTTAAGATGGGGACACTAGACATACATATTATTTACTTCATGTTTGTCAGGAAGTGTAATTTGTTACATGTGAAAACTATATTAAAAACTGGTGTTTGAATGAATAACTGTAGTTATAGCTCGCACCCCTATCTTAAAAAAATATTATTTTCCAAGAAAATATGAAGATAGAACTCCCAAAATTTGTTAGTATACATTTAAGATATTCTACTTTGAAAATATGCAAAAAACTAAAAAAGTCATTTTTGCTCATTTGGCCCCATATAATCAATCACAGTCACATATGTACATGTCAAACGAATCAGAAATGTCCAAAATATATAGTACGGCCAAGATCTGATGGCACAATAATATTTACTTATGCTAACTAGCAGACGTTTTCACTTTACATGAAAAGGGGTGATCATTTAGAGTCTCGATCAATAAACACTTGTGTCGTACAAAAGTTTCGAAATGTGAACAATTACTCAAGCATGAACTTACGTGTGCCTCTGTAGCTCAATTAGGTGAGCAGTCACTTTGCAATCTAGAGGTAACTGGTGCACGCCTCATATACTTCATTTATTTTTTATTCACAGTGATAACACATTCTTTTATTTATCGTTCTACAGATAAATTATTAAGTTATATGATGCGTCCATTCATATTCTGTTCTTTGTTATCATCATAATATATATATATATTCGTTTTTTTTGCACAATTAAAACAATAACATAAGCATAGCAATATTGAACAAATTCGTATAAAATATTGCTTTAGTATTTACAGTCTAGCATGGCTCATCAGTGTCTGTGCTGGACTTGTTAAAAAGGCTGATGCATCTTGTTTAAAATCTTATCATTTTTTATACAGACACCAATTGTATTTGATTCAATTTGTGTAATGTTTCGTTGCATAAAAATGACAATGAAGAAGATATATAATACATAGGCCTAGAATTTAACGCCATGTGCAAAACCTTTGACACAAACTGTATTTTATAAAATAGACGATCTCCCTACTGGCCATAAGATACTAACATATATGTACGTGTCAAACGAGTCAGTATTGTCCTAAATGTCCAATAATAAAATACAGATATATCATTTTTTCAGAATAATTAATTATACAGTAAAACTTTAAAAAGGTAAAGTTAAAACACTATGTGTTTGTAATTAATGACTGGCTCGAAAATATGATATTTAAAGACGTTTTGGTAAAATAAATAGATACTTACCAGAAGGCGCTGAAATAAAACAAAACACTTTGATGTAGAATTATAAACAGTATATACAGCAGATCTAATAATGGTTTGAGCGAATATCTCTATCCTATACACATATCCATACTGAAACGAATACTGACACCAATTGTCTATTAATCAATTTCATAAAAATGATAAGGAAGAAGATACATAATACCTAGGCCTATAATTTAACGACATGTACAAAAAAGCTTTGTCACAAACAGTATTTGATAAAAAGGAAGATGTTTCATTGAAGCCTCTTTTGGAAACGCTCTCTTACGCTAGACCATACAAATGTATGACTGTCTTTTACCTTAATCATCTCACAAGCTGACGGGCTTGGCATTCACCCTGATGTTTGTTTTAAAAATAAAGTGCTAATTAAAAGAATTGCAGAATTTAATTTCAACATTTCAATTTTTAAAACTAAGTAATGATAATATATATAATATTTCTAAAATTTGATTGCTATGTATTCTTTTCATCACCATTCTGTTTCATGAGACTATTTTATTTATTTAGCGATATTTTGAAAAATTCAATTTTTAAAATTAAATAATATTAATCTTTCTAATAACAGGTGTACACTTGGAAATATTCATACATCAGTGTAGAATTAAACAACGACTTCAAATGTGTTCAATGTATGATACGTATTACTTACACCATTATTCTGCTTCAAGTAGAAACAGTTTTTTATGTGAATAATGCTGTTGTTCAACTTGTTTGTACTAAATATGCTAGATATGTACATTGTTACAGAGGTATATACCACTATAATACCAGTCAGTTCTCACAAATGCCAGCTATGTATACACCAGATTGTAATTTAAGTTCTTTACTTTTTCAAAAGATCATTAGAATTTAAGTAAAACAGTCAGTCAGTCACTTTTAAGACATAAATATCTGAATAGAAAATTATGAAAATAAATAACATTTAACCGATTATTTTTCCGATATATCGCATCGGTTTGCTAACCGATTCCAACCGATAATCGGTTGCAGTTCTCCAACCGATATCCCATCACTAGTTACTACTTGTTTAATTGTCGCCGCACTTGAGTGCGGCGTACTGTATGGAATGGGATATTTGTTTGTACGTGGAGGGGCACGTGACTTTTTTGTACGTGGAGGGGCACGTGACTTAATTTATTTTCCAAGATTATTCGATTGAAGATAATTTTACCCACTGACAATAAAGTTTTACAGAAAAAGTATTTGTAATATTTTTTTATTGTTTTATTTTATTTCATTTCAAAATCTTTTAATTTATTCCCTCATGTGGTGCACGATTTCAAATGGTCAAGGTCTATTTTGACTGATAAAATATTTGAAACCAGTCTACGGAAAGTTTATTTTTAGATTCCCTCATGTGGTGCACGATTTCAAATGGTCAAGGTCTATTTTGACTCATAAAATATTTGAAACCAGTCTACGGAAAGTTTATTTTTTTGTTTATTATCATCCGCAAATGGCAGAACATGTTCCCGCGTTTTCATTTCGCTAGACTGTCTTGCAGACCTCTAGCAGACCGATGAAATATCTGTTTTGTCGGACACATTGTCAGGTGAAAATATTCAGTTAGCACCGTTTATTTTCGGAAATTGCTCAAGATAAATCAAATAGTCGAAAAGCGGTCCCGTCGAAAAGTATGACTTTCTAATTTGGGCGAAAAATTTACGCGAATGTTTTATTCCACTCAGTTTCGATGATAAATGCGGTAAAAAGTGGCTGAGATCAATCAATGTATGTGATAACCATGCAATCACTTTCGTTTTCGGGTCTAATATACGATATAATCCTTACCGTACGGTCCGTAATGCCGCCCGCTCCGTATTTTACGAGGAATGAAAATTATTATAGTAAATTCAGAATACTATTATTTTCGCAAGTATATACTGATGGTTTATGTCTCATAGTCTGTGCTATGACTATTCACATACAATTTACCTCACTGTATGTTTAGTTTATGTTTCATTTGTGACCTAGTTTTTATGTACAGCCGACTGTTTGAAACATGTATTGCTTTTGCACTTGATTGACTTGTGTTTGGGAGTATACATTGTCTTGATCTTTCAGTTTGAATAATTAATAATTGATAGTGAGATGTTTGTTTAAACTTGAATAACAAGAATAAAATAGACAAGAAATAAGATAACAGTGCTACATTGAATCATCCCACAAGCTCAATTAGGAATGATTTGTAGACTATTAAAAGCAATTTCAAAGAAGCACTAAAAAGGATTACATTGAGATAACAAAGTTCTATGCTATAGAATATTGGGGATTGAGGGGACAAACTGCACTAAATATTTGTTGATTGCGTGCTGTAATGTAGCCACCAAATGACTGAAACCGACTGGTTCCAAAATTGGCTCAAGAAAAAAAGCCAGCGCTAGCCCAGATTGCCCAATTCATCTAGTGTGCAAAAGACGAGACTTCCAGTTGATCGGAAGTTGATTAGTTCGTGGAAGAAGGTAGGCCATGGCTAGTATTTAATGATGATGAGATAGTCATGACCTTTACTTGAACAATAAAACTGAGAAATCTTGCTTAATTATAATGGTTATACATGTAATAAAACAACATTTAAAATAAGGATTTTAAGTTGTTAATCCTGTTCAAAACATTGCGACAGGTAAGAAATTGTTGTTACAGGTAAAACATTGTTGCAACAGGTAAAACATTGTTGCGACAGGTAAAAAATGTGTCTTTGCCTGTCGTTATGTCCTGTGGAGAATGTAAATAACAAAATATCATTCAATTCTTTAGCGGCGACCTTTGATGCTTTGCATCAATGATTTTCTTGTACATTATATACATTATACTTTTCTCTTACGTATCAGCATCTACTTGGTTTCACACCGATGTAATAAAATAAGACAAGATATTATTGTTTATTCTAGAATGTCGTTTCGAAGCTTTTTTGATTAAATGGAACCAATTCGACATCAATTCGGACCAATTGCGGTTGTAAATTTAATCAAATCTCTGTCTACTATTTCTTGAACACCAGTTCATCACTAGATGTGAAGTATATCTATTCACTCTTACAGTTTGAATGATTATAATACATTTCCATCATTACCAAAACCTTTTAAAAACTATATAGTGCAACATATTTACTTATATTTAGTCGAAATTCGGCTTTTAAATGAAAACATATTTTCGTATAAGGTGGCGTAATGTCCAGTGATTAGCTTGGCGTTCGAGGAAACGGAAACCCGGCATTGATAAACGGATCAATGGAATATATAGTGTTGTAAGAAGATGAAGCGGTCGATCCATAAATACCATCTATATAATGCGAGTTCATTTATACTGCACCTCGTCTGGATAAATATTTTATTACACCTTTGTGAAATGCATTTTGCTATTGTTCATAATTCAATGTTTAAAAAGAAACCGAACATATCCATACGTGAAATGCATTTGGTTATGGTAGTTGTGCCAAATGTGATAATGTTCAATAAATGAAAATTACAGGATTGAGTATATGTTTCAATAAGTGGAAACGGTAATTTAAATGCTAAACTATTAAGTACTCCACGTACTCGAATGTCGGCTTCTAGGGTGCTTACTTTCTTGCTCCAATGATTGTTTGTTTTTGGCAACTTCCTGAAATATAAATGACACATTCATATAATCAATCCACTGAGTGCGAGAAGGAGTAATGCAAGTAATAACAGATACACAATGACACAATCTTGTTGGAAAGACGCTTGTTTTCTGCACATTAGAATGCTTTAATTTGATGGATGGTATGTATTTCATACATCGCAAGTATTTCATGTTACCAATTCATTTATTTAGTTATAGTATCATATACTAAAGTAGACATGTATGTATATATTGTACCATTTGATGTGTAAATTTTTACATATAAATGTATTTCATTTTACAGCCCATCTAGCTAGCTAAGTTGGTTGAACACTAAATTGTCAATAGGCAGATACTGGTTCGATATCCGGTTGGGTCAGGTCATGTTTCACGGGATATTTTCTACGGTCATGTCCTATACATGTGAACAATATTTCATTTGCTACAAGAAGACCAAATTAGTACTGGTTGAAATTCCGAGACAAATGGTCAGGTAAACTGGTCGCCGTATATGACTGAATCAAATGTTGGAAAATGCTGCGTAATACCCGATGAATAGAAACAAACAAACGAAGTATCAATTTACATTTATATCTCAACTAGGTTGTTTTGCAGGACATTGTTACCACTTCAAGTTACAAAAACTACTTAGCTCAGTATCACATACCTGATTTGAGTTCTTAAGTGCGCATACTTCTTCTGTCAATGACTGTTTGTCTTTTTCAAATCTCTGCAGGATAATTACCCGAAATACAATATTTCTATCTGAACTAGATGGTTATTTATATTTGTTAATCATACTGGCTCAATATTGCAGTTATATGACCTGTAAATAACGTCATGCAATTATTCATAATCTAATATTTACAGATCTTTAGTCGGGAATTTAAATCAGAGTTGGTATGGTATTCATACATGGACATTATGGATAAGGCCGAAATTGTAATTGCGCGTAATTGTCAATAGCTTTTAAGTTTTATTACTAATTACTTAGTAAATTGATGTGCATATGTTGGAAATAAATTATCACATAGCGATTAATAAATGAATAATATAAGATTGCGTTTATATTTTGAAAGGTGAAAAGGGTCATTTACAATTTACCACATCAAGTATTAAATGTTACAATATTAAGTACATCACGTACTTGATTGTCGGCTTTTAGAGTACATATTTCTTTGGCAAATTTCTGAAATATAAATGGCACATTGATATACTCAGGTCACCTGTTTGAAAGTTAGAAGTAGAAGTTCGAGGGAGGCTACATTCACGATGGCACAATTTTGTTACAATGAGATATGTTTCTTGTGAATTTTAAATTTTAATTTCCTTTCATCACCATTCTGCTTCATGAGACGATTTTATTGATTAAGCTATCTTATCATATTTTAAATAAGAATGTTCATACCATTTACCAGTTGATGTATGCATGATTTACATATATCTGTTGATCAATTAACATTTACTTCTTCGACGTTTAAATCATATTTGCATATAAACCGAACATATCCATAGATAAAATGCATTTGGTTATTGTAAGTACGCCAAATATGATAATGTTCAATAAATGAAAATTACAGGATTAAGTATTATATTTCAATTAGTGGAAACGGTAATTTAAATGCTTAAACATTAAGTACGCCACGTACTTGATTGTTGGCTTTTAAGACGCATACTTCTTGCTCCAAGGATTGTTTGTCTTTGGCAACTTCCTGAAATATAACTTACACATTCATATAATCAAGCCACTGATTGCGAGAAGGAGTAATGGAAGTAATGCCAAATACACAATGACACACTCTTGTTGGAAAGACACTTGTTTTCTGTACATTAAATTGGATGGATGGTATGTATTTCATACATCGCAAGTCTATTTCATGTTACCAATTCATTTATTTAGTTATACCGTTAAACTTCGATAACTCGAGAACGCTGGGGTCCATCCGAAAAGCTCGAGTTACCCGATATTTCGAGTGACCAAGAGTTTCCATCATGTCCTTTTAGTGTTTTTTTTATGAAATGCCTTATTTTCTGATTTTTCACAGTTTTTCACACTTATACCAGTTGTGTCATATTGGTTTCATAGTATCATATCTCTATTCACTACATTTCCTCATTAAAATAAAAGTCAAGTGAAATTCTTAATTAGACTTTGTTTGTTTGAAGCTCCCATTTCAACGATGTGTGAAAATGTGTCCTCGAGTTACTAGTTAGCTATTGTGTATCGTTTGTATACTGGGGACCGGCAAATAGCTCGAGCTTTCGACTTATTTCTGCTTGAGTTATCTGCGGTATATTTTATATGAAAATAGAAGAAATAAAGTCCGGGACTCTGCCATTTCCTCGACAAATCATGACTTCTCGAGTTGTCGCCTGCTCGAGTTATCGAAGTTTAACTGTAGTATCATATACTAAAGAAGACATGTATGTATATATTGTACCATTTGATGTGTGCATTTTTACATATAGATGTATATCATTTTACAGCCCATCTGGCTAGCTAAGTTGGTTGCACACTAAATTGTCAACAGGCAGATCCTGATTCGATATCCGGTTGGGCCAGGTCATCTTTCACGGGATATTTTCTACGGTCATATCCTATACATGTGAAAAATATTTCATTTGCTACAAGAAGACCAAATTAGTACTGGTTGAAATTCCGAGACAAATGGTCAGGTAAACTGGTCGCCGTATATGACTGAATCAAATGTTGGAAAATGCTGCGTAATACCCGATGAATAGAAACAAACAAACGAAGTATCAATTTACATTTATATCTCAACTAGGTTGTTTTGCAGGACATTGTTACCACTTCAAGTTACAAAAACTACTTAGCTCAGTATCACATACCTGATTTGAGTTCTTAAGTGCGCATACTTCTTCTGTCAATGACTGTTTGTCTTTTTCAAATCTCTGCAGGATAATTACCCGAAATACAATATTTCTATCTGAACTAGATGGTTATTTATATTTGTTAATCATACTGGCTCAATATTGCAGTTATATGACCTGTAAATAACGTCATGCAATTATTCATAATCTAATATTTACAGATCTTTAGTCGGGAATTTAAATCAGAGTTGGTATGGTATTCATACATGGACATTATGGATAAGGCCGAAATTGTAATTGCGCGTAATTGTCAATAGCTTTTAAGTTTTATTACTAATTACTTAGTAAATTGATGTGCATATGTTGGAAATAAATTATCACATAGCGATTAATAAATGAATAATATAAGATTGCGTTTATATTTTGAAAGGTGGAAAGGGTCATTTACAATTTACCACATCAAGTATTAAATGTTACAATATTAAGTACATCACGTACTTGATTGTCGGCTTTTAGAGTACATATTTCTTTGGCAAATTTCTGAAATATAAATGGCACATTGATATACTCAGGTCACCTGTTTGAAAGTTAGAAGTAGAAGTTCGAGGGAGGCTACATTCACGATGGCACAATTTTGTTACAATGAGATATGTTTCTTGTGAATTTTAAATTTTAATTTCCTTTCATCACCATTCTGCTTCATGAGACGATTTTATTGATTAAGCTATCTTATCATATTTTAAATAAGAATGTTCATACCATTTACCAGTTGATGTATGCATGATTTACATATATCTGTTGATCAATTTACATTTACATCTTCGACGATCAAATTATATTTGCATATTTACATAATTTCTCATGCGATATGAAATTTTCAATTGATCTGCTTAACCACTCGAAGGTTACCAAGCTTTCATATACCTGATTGGTGTCTTTAAGGGCAATAACTTCTTCTGTCAATGACTGTTTGTCATTTACCACTTTCTGAAAGATATTTACCCGAAATTGCAACATTTCTATCTGAACTAGATAATTATTTGCATGTGTTGACTATACTGGCACGCTACTGCAATTACATAACTAGAATATAACGTCATGCCATAAATCATAATCTAATATTTACAGATCTTTAGTCGAGAATTATGCTCTTCATTTATTGGAGGTAATAAAGAATATATATGATATTGATACATGGATATTGACATAATGGATATTGCTCAAATTGTATTGCGCGTAATGGTCAATAGCTTTTAAGATTTACTAACTGACAACTTAGCAAAGAAATGTGCATATGTTGGAAAATAATTATCACGTAGCGTTTAATATATGAATAATACAATATTGAGTTTATATTTAAAAAAATGGAAACGGTCATTTACAATTTACATCATCAAGTTACAATCGTTGCAATATCAAGTACACCACGTACTTGATTTTCAGCTTTTAGAGTACATATTTCTTGCTCCAAGTATTGTTTTACTTTGGCGACTTTCTGAAATATAAATGACATATTCATAAACTCATGTCATCTGTTTTAAAACTTAGAAGGTGTTGTTCAAGGAAGGACAAATACACAATGGCACAATCCTGTTGGAATGACACATGTTTTCTGTGCATTATAATGTTTTAATTTGCATGCATTCCTTACATCGTTATACTGTTTCATATAACCAATTAATTGATTTAGCTTTATTATCACATACTAAAGTAGACACGTATGTATATATTGTACCATTTAGATGTATATCAATTTACATTAAAATTGTACTTCTTCGATGATTAAATCGTATTTGCATATTTACCTCATTTCTCGTGCGATATTAAATTATCAATTAATCAATGTCTATTTAACCACTCGAAGTTTACCAAGCGTTCACATACCTGATTGGTGTCTTTTAGCGCAATAACTTCTTCTGTCAATGTATGTTTGTCTGTTGTCATACTCTGAAAGATAATTAACCGAAATTGCAACATTTCTACATAAACTAGATGGCCATTTACACGTGCTTACTATTCTTGCATGGTACTGCAATTATATACATAGAATATAACGTTATGCCATAAATTATAATCTAATATTATACAGATCTGTAGTCAGGAATTTAAATTTGAGTTGGTACGTTAATAATACAGGGATATGGAAATTATGGATATTGCTCAAATTTTATTGCATGTAATGGTCAATAGTTTTATTACTGACACCTTAGTAAATTAATGTGCATATATGGTAAATTACTTGCCACACAGCGATTAATAAATGAATAATACAGGAGTGAGTATATATTTTAAGAAGTGGAAAATAAATGTAACATTATTAAGTACACCACGCACTTGATTGTCGGCTTTTAGAGTACATAACTCTAACTCCAAGGATTGTTTATCTTTGGCAAATTTCTGAAACATAAATGACATATTCATAAACTCAGTCCTCATATGTTAAAACTTCGAATGAACAGTTAAAGGAAGGCCTAATTCACTATGGCACAATTTGGTTGCATTGATATATGCTTTTTGTGAATTTGTATTTTTAAAATTTGATGCATGCTATGTATTATTTTCATCACCATTCTGTTTTATTAGACAATTTATTTATTTAGCGATCTTATCACATTTTAAATCAGAATGTTTTATATATTTTACCAGTAGATGTATACAAGTTTTACATACACATTGTTGATATATATAAATTTATATTTACTTCTTCGAAGATTCAATTATATTGGCATATTTACCTCATTTCTCATGCGACATACATTATCAGTTGATATATGTCTACTACCTGAAGTTCACCAAGCTTTCACATACCTGATCGTTGTCTTTAAGGACAATAACGTCTATTGTCAACGAATCTTTGTCTTTTGCCACTCTCTGAAAGATATTTACCCGAAATTGCAATATTCTATCTGAACCAGTTAGCCATCTACATGCGTTAACTATTCTGGCACAATACTGCAATTATATAATTAGTATTACGTCAAGCTACGATTCACACTCTTATATCCTAGTCGGCACTTTCGATTAGATTTGGTATAATGATAATGTTTTGGATATTAGCCAATTTAAATAGTGTCTGTAATGGTCATGTATTAGTTGGAATTAATAACAATATAGCGTTACGTGTGAGGAAAGCATAACTCTTTATGGTTTTAGATTATGTTCCCCTGTCGTTAAAAAAACTCCTTTCACTTGATAGAATTTTCTTTCCGTGGGCAAATTGCTTTTTTAGCTTGTCATGTAATGAATTACATTCTTCTCATAATTTGGTCCAATCCTTCTGCCCTTGTTCGTTCTTGATAATTACCCTTATCCATAGACATGTCCCATAGACTTATCAACTCCTAATGAATTGTATACTGACGTTTCTTGGGACATTGTCCAGTGAATGTGGATTTCCCTTCAATAACTGAATCCTTCCTTAATATATGCATTTTGTCATAGAGTTCCCATTTGTTTTGAAAGTCGCACGACGATATGATCGATATAAAACTTCGTAACATCTTTAAAACGACTGTATTAAATTGGTACTTACATTAAATTCTTTTTCCATGTAATACAGGTCCATCTTAAGTTTCGACATCATTTTCTGAAGAAGAAATGCTGCATGATTATTACATCCAACTATGGATTAAGATACATATCATTTTCCAACTAAACACTTAATTAGTAGATGCAGATTGTGACTGCGGTCAGATAGTGTTAACTTTGCGCGGAAAGTATGACGAATATATCATTAATATATCACATTCTTAACATCTTTAAAAGGACTGCCCTAAAGGTGTACTTACAGCATACTTTTGTTCTTGTTCATACATGTCTTTCTTAAGTTTCGATATCATTTTCTGAAAAAAAGACTTTTTTATCTGAGTGATAATGATCCTATTATTGTCAGCTACATAAAACGACGACCAAACACGACACATCAAGCTCATTGTATGTAATAGTTAGTCAGAACTACTTACATCACAAAACCCAGTATTAGCCCATCGCGGCCAGGGATTGTTGTGAATGAAATATCTTTATAAAAATCTTGTTGTGTCGCCTGATAATCTTCTAATACATTTAAGGTTGCTTCGTTGGTTTTTGAGAAGATTTAGATAATATTTGTTTGACAATTAACCAGCGGTTGGTTTGGTAAAGCAATTAAAGTCGTGTGCTAGTAACGATCCGGTGAATATCGAGGACGATTTCACTATTTCAAGACATTATTCTATCGTGACAATAGTACCAATATTAAGTTTATTTATTTATTTTATATTAAGACCTTCCATCGAAATCAACAAATATTATATTTATTTTATGTTGTTTTTTTAAAGAAGTTACAATATTTTATCAAATAACTACGCGAGCGTCTCATTTACTTCCCTGTGCGGTGCCTCTCCGTGACCGTTTAACATCATACTGATTTTTCATCAGATAGTTACGCTTCATCCGATTGCCAAGGGTTTTGTACATTCGAATTGTTCACCAATTTGGAGAGTCCCATTATTCTAGATTATGTGCGGTTGAAGTTGAAACTGACGTTTCCATGAAAATGGCCGTTCCATGTTAACTATATTGTTAAATGTTGCAGACGAAAACAAAGTATCCCGGCGTCTTAAGTATTTGACGGCACAAGCACTTAAATAAAATACCCGCATGGCAAGAATGATATTTTCACTGTTTGAGACCGTGGAATTACCATTTTTATTTCACTGATAAATCTCTATTAACCACTGGAAAGCATAAAATAAACATGTATATGTTGGAAACACATGGGGAAGCTATTTCATATTTGATAAAAATAACATACATTATGTTAGATTAAAACAGCTAGTAACATACAAGTACAATACATGGTCCCTATTCAACAATTGTACCACAAAATATTGTTAAAGGTTAATCATAACATTGCTAATACCATCGAAATAACATTTATTGGTATAAACAAGTAATAGGCACGAAGCACGAAGTGATGCAACATTGCTGTCATCCGTACCTGGTTTTCATCTAATTGCTGTTCAAGCCATTGATTTCTCTCACGCTCGGTTTTTAATTTGATTTCATCATCGTCGTCTGCTTCTTAAAGTGTAAAATATAATCATTAATTGTGTTATTCGTTTCGTTTCAAGTGACTGGTTATTACTGGTTATGGTCGCATTGTGCGGAAAGTGAGAAAGATTCAATAAGTTGATACACGCCACATACGTAAGCCATTATGAATGTAGACGTGCTGTCTCTGATGGATGGCATGAAGCCATGCAATTGATTTACGGAAGGTCAGTGGTTTTACATGAGTTTCTGCCTGGTGTCCTACTATAACATGAGGTGCAATTAGCAATCCATGACACTGGCTGTTTGAGTGCCTTACAGCCCCTTACAAAACAAATATTAAATACAACAAACCATGTTTTAAATGCGAATGATAAGACTAATGATTGTTGCAAAGGTATGGTGGTAGGATATAGAAAGTATACGTTCAAATGATTTAGCTCTTACCCTCTTCTGTCTGTCTGGTGTCGGTTAGCCGGCCGATTGGTCGTGAGTTGGCCATCATACGTTTGAGCAAGTTGCTTGGTCGGAATGTGCATTCGGTGATGACATTGTTGCAATCAATGGCTGCGATCTCGTTTTGAATTTTGGCTACTTTAGGCATAGCCTCAGCCAAAATGGAACGCTTATGTAGCATGTCTTCATCTCTGAAATCTGTAAGTATTTCTTCGACTTGCGATTCAAGAGAATGTATATCCTCCCTCAATTTGTCGAGCTTATGCTGATGTGCAGATTCTAGCACTTTGGCATCATCGAGAACTTGCCGTTTCGATCCGGCTACGTATTCTACTACTGAATTTTCAAACAATTCTATATCCAATAATACATCTTCGTTGATCGTTTCAACATTTTTTGTATGTTTATCAATTGCTTCCCTGTATTCACCCAGGGTCTGTTTTAGACTTTGTACTTTTTCTAACTGACGGGCTTTGTCTGCATCTTGTAACAAGACGTGGTCCCTGCATATTCTTATTTTTAAGTGATTCTTAAAGCATACGTTACAAACATTTATTTCACATGGAGAGCAATAACCGTCTACTTGACTGCTTTCGCACAAATCACACTTTTCTGTATGGTCATTAAAATCGTACATGATTTTTCCTCCTACTGCCATTTCTTCATTGTCATTTATCTGAAAAAATTGGTAAATAACTCACTAAGTCATCAATCTGAAGCATGTTCAGGTCTTTGAATTTTATGACAACACTTAGTTGAATTTGATAAAATGAACACGTACGCGCAATGTAATACCGTGACTTTACAATTAAGTACCCTTTAGTGTCCTTATTTATTTTGTGTTACCGACGTTTGGGTAAGGACATGGCACAGCGTGCAAGAGTATGGCCTGTTGCATAATATCAATGCCGATGAATGAATTGCATGCCCGACATTATGTACATTGCCCGAATATCCTACACTGTTGTATAATGCAAATGTCAGTAATTAAGTTACAGGACATTGCAGATAGATATTCTATGTCGTAAACAGTAATCTAGAATATAAAGCATGCTTTAATTGAAGCTATCTTTCTTAATAGGCGATACATGTAAGTAAACGTAAAGAACCATACTTTATATGTACATATAGACGCAGACAGAGGTCTTAAAAACATCAACATCATGCCGTAATGTTTTTCCCAAAGTATACCCTTGGTATTTATAATAAACACATCTAAGTTGTAAATGGACCATCGTAGACGCTATCTTAGATTTTCGGGCCTGCATGAAAATACAACGTTATGCTAGCTGTCTGGTCAGAGACGGCCGAACTTTTCGGTTTATGTTAGGTGTATGTTAAATTTCCCTTTACCCAAGTGTAATTCTTTCATTGATATAGTGTCCTGTGATGTATTCCTTCCATTAACCACCCCCCTGGTTGTTCTTATTATTTTCTTAGTAAGTTGCTCTTTATGGTGGACGAAGCCATTCCTTGCGCACCTGTAACCGGGGGTTTAAATCGATATAACGCAGCTAGCTATACTCACATTTAATAGTTATATGGTCATTAATGTCATACACATATTCATAATTTGACTACGTAATCCGTAACTAATTATTAAAAGCAATTTATCATTACGTACATAACAACAGACGCACTGCACATAATCCAGCACCAAGAAACAAGCAGCCTTATTCCTTAGAAACTAAAGTATTTACACCAGAATGCGAAATAAATACAAAATATCAAATTAATAACCTAATATAAAGTCAAAGGAAAACAATTAAAAGTATAATTATATATGAGTATCTTTGATTGCAGAATAATGATAAGTCGGCTATAAGTGGCGCTCAGTTAGTCTTTCGGCCTATTATATTTGAATTGTTTGGCTGGCTCCGTGATGTATTCCATCCATTTTTTTCTCCTTTATTTTACCAATAAATTGAGATTGGTTGTGTTTATGTTCGGCCAGACCTTTTCTTGCACCCCTATTTTCATTTCTACCCTCTCACCTCCCTTTGGCCTAAAGCACCTCCGCATTGCCGAACATTGTGGGGTCTTTGTTGGGAGGCATTGTCAATTGTGTGTGGCGTTCCCTATAACAACTTAAATCTCCAATTTCCTAGTGACTCTGTTTTCACCCTTGTGTCTTGCCACTATCAGTTTTCAGGTCGTTGATAATGCTGTGTTGTAATGTATTCTTGCCCGCATCAATGCAGTATTGTTTTTTATCCCTCCCACTATGTCCCCATGGTATGTTTTATATTTATGTTTCCCTGTCAATGCTGTTCATTTATGTCACAACAGATACACAATAACAAGTCTGGATTAGAAAGCATTTTTGTTTTTGTTTCCATTCTGGTTTGTGCCTCCTCTCGTTGCCTATGGAAAGTCTTATTTATGAATGTGGCCCTCCCTTATGTACACTTTTTTGCAACTTCATATTATCGTACAGGATAGCAAATAACATTTGTACATTCTGTTTTTTAGAGGAACACAACATTGAATAACCAAAAAAACTCTCCCTTAGAAAATAATAGGAAAAATAAATGTTTGGCTGAAGTACGAAGTTTAGCAACAAATATTGAAATTGTGTTGGCTTCTATTTAGTGAGGAATGTTGAATATAAATTTAAATGATTGTTTGGTTAACATGAAAATACAGTACAGTTGTAAAATATTAGAATTTAAAATGTACAATTTACTTCGTATACTTTTGTAAGTTTTGTCATCTTCACCACATACATTACTTTCATTATCTGCAGTTATATACATACTACATACATACTATCTAAACTATGCAAACAACTTATCAAGATATGTTACCGATAAAATATTAAATCAAATATTATTATCTCGTTCTATTTTTTAATCTCATTTTAGAGATCAAATTAACACAGTTTAAAACTAATGATTACCTAGATATTTAACTCTATATTCAGAAGTACCACACATATAAACCAGGTCATGAAGGTTAACCAATCAGTAATAAACTTATTTTCTTTACTATAGACCACTCTTTTACCGCATAGTTCCTATAAATCATATTAGATACGTGTAATATGAATGAACACATCATGAACGAGTTATGATCAATGATATAACCAAAAAGTAAACAACGTGCTTATCGTCATTAAAATTTCTATAAATAAATGAAGAAGTAGGGCAGGAAATGACACTTACCAAAAGCACAAGGCGATGTAAGCACAATGAGAAATGAATACTACACAGACATCTAAGCAATAACTGTACGGGTTCAAGCTACAAATAGGCACGATGTAATAAATAACGGTTAAACATTATTTTCTAATTAAAGATGTATCTAGCTCATCTGCACCTAAACAATTTAATGGGCTTCATCCAGTTTTGTTGTAACATAGTCTAAAACATCATTAATAAGAACCATTGCCATGTATAACCGTTTAAAACAATCTTGTTTAATCATATTACTAAGAGACAAAACTAGTAAAAAACACCCGCTTGTTTTTAATATTATGATAATACAAATGTCTTTTTGACAAATACAGAGAAATACATTAGAAATGTATTCTGTTATAATGCATATTTATAGTTATAGTTTTAACTAGATAAAGTATAGTTTGCATGATTGTTTAGATAAACAAATGAACAAAAACTGAGCATAATATAAAGTTCACCATAACACATAACAACGATGACTTGTATTGTACATTATTGCCCAACAGGTGTGTGTCCATCGTTCATAATACATTTCTACGACAAATGTGAGTAGTTTATTAAACGGAGCTAGAGTTATAAAACGGTATTGTTGTCTAAACAATTAAAACTTTAAATGAAGTATTTCTGTTTTCTCATTCGTCATTGACGTAACAAGATTGAAATATGATTTAAAAATATTTTGTAATAGAAATATAAACATCCTATGATTAAAGACCAGAAACTTGTGATATAAAACACTATAAATCAATTTTGTTTACAAACCTGTAGATACACTATGTCCGATCCAGATTAATTTCTTAAAACGTTGATAACCGATAAAAATATCAAATCCCCGGATGTAACAAGGTAGATAATTGATGATAATCTTCACTCCCTTTAACTATCGACTAGAGCTAGTTTTATAATCGATGCATTGTTTAAACATACTCATTTTGTATCGTATTTAAAGCAATACTACCTATGGTGGCATATAATTGTGTGGTTAACTAGATAAGTATCGGGCACTATCCGACAATTTTTCGTGCTAAGATATTTATCTGGTATGAAAATTTATCACGATACTTATCTAGTTAACCACATAATTATATATTTTCTTTAACGTGATAAACACATAATTTTCTTGTTAATTGAGAAGTTAACAAGTAGCAGAAACATGCCACAAAGAATTAAATTAAATTACTGAAGGGACTGTAGATCAACAAACTATTATAGACATACTGTCCCATTTGTGACTGTATCCCATATTCCACTAATCCTGGTAGGGTTTCGACGACTATATTGCTCAGATAAGTTTGTCATTCTTTTTGAAAGACAATACTTGCTTCTGTAGTGCTTATCAGTTCGTCATTTATGTTTTTTAGTCTCTATTTCTTTTATACACGTGATTTCTACGCCCTTCTGTTCTTAATGATTTGCTGAATACATGCCAAAAATGGTCAGTTGAAAATTAATTTCTAGAGTATGCTTTTCACATTGTTATTGTTGTTGACATTGTGCAGTGCAGATTATATCATCTTTATTTCTTCAAGTTAACCAACCGCGTCAAGGTAACAAACGTTGTTCGGTTGAAGAAAAGTTAGTTTATTGGCTTACGTAAGATTTGAATGGTTTACACAACACTGGTATGCAAGTGTTAGTATGGCGGCACCGATACAACATTATGTATCTCTGCTGGTACATACAAACTGTATATTAATGTAAAAGCAATGGTGACACGGTGTATACAGTCCGACCTCGTTTATTATACAACCCTCTCCGAACAATTGGTATCATCCGAAATAAATTGGACATGAACATTGTGTACCTAATTGTGTAATGGTCTTATATTGAGGTAGTTATTAAATGAGGTTTTGTTGTAATAAGTAGTTCTTAACACACGTACTTATATCATTATTATAACGACCGACTAAAAGGTTTTACTATAGATTAGACTTAACAGCTATATATATGGTAATGAGCCTCCCTTCAATTCGATAAATAGTGATTTGGTTTTATTTCTGCGTCAAAGTATTTCTCAATTTAATGAAATTATGTTGGCTCTCATCGTGATATAATGTGGTAAGTTAATTTACTTCTGCAAGTTGGGCGTGTTCTATGTACTTTATAATGTTCATTCCATTTGTATATTCCTATGAACTATGCCTCATCGCGAGCGTGTACCGTCAGGATTGCTTTTAAGGCTAAACTTTTTATTAAAAATGCAATGACCTTTCTTATGCACTTAAGTCGAATGAAATTATAATATTTTAAACATACGTGTATATAGTCTGGGCAAAAGTGAAAATTCAATTCTAAACCATGTAGCTTTTAAAAAAAAGGATAAATATTTTGTTGATTCAGACTGCAGTGATCTACAATATGCATGTATATTAAAACCTCTTTTATTTACCACCTCAATGATAAGACCACCTTGAAATTAGAAAGGCAATTTCAAAGAAAGAGAATAAGTAGCAACATACATAAGACAGTGCCTCCCCACTGTCAAGTTCAATTTCACTGTTTTGCTTTTTATTCAACCTCAATATTCAGACCACCCAAATAAGAAGACTAGTTTTCAAGAGTCCTCAGTTTGGTCTTATTAATGAGGTTTTACTGTACACTAAAATTTGTAAAATTGCAAACAGTGAGATGTCATAAAACCTATGTTTACACTGTAGAGATAGATTGTTTGTTGTGACGGTATTTGTATCAGAACTTGAGGATATATCTAAAAACATTGTTTTGGAAATCACGTTGACAGTGAAACATTGGTATATAAAACTTCATTAAAGGATTTGATTACTGTAAATCACTTTTTTCGCGACAACGTAACTTTCGCATTAATTCGCGAATCCGGATACTCGGGTATTCAAAGTACTGGTGAAAATATGCTTGTTGCGAATAAAATCACGCGTGTACGAATTTGGTGCATATTTGAAATTGTGTCTACTCAGTTATAAGAAGGGAAGTGAGTGTATAATGATTTGCTTTGTAAATAGATGTTCAAACAACAACATAAACAATATCCGTCAGTTTTAAATTCGCGACGGAAGAAGGCGCGAATTCCTCTTTTCGTGAAATACTACTGGGCAATACTTAAATGGGCGAAACTTTAATGTCGCGTGTTCGTGATTCTGTAAATGGAATTTAATGGCACATATCTAGTTGATTGAATCGTATTTATAGAATAATAATGACATTATGATAAAATAAGTTATATTTGAAGTGATAAAGAGAATATAAAGATGTAGTGCAACAAACGAATAACAACAGATGTGTATATATATTTAATTGTCATTTTAAAGTTTCGAACATACAATTGGTCTTAATCAGTGATGTAATAACTATTCAAAGTTTGAAAATAAAAAATGCCAGTGATTTATCTATCCCAATTACATATGTGAGAAACAGCAAATATAATCAGAATATGTGCTTATCTATTCATTTGTCATTTGAACGTTCCGAACATACAATTAATCTTAATCATTGAAATAGATAATATTTTCAGCACGTTTAAAAACACACAGTGTTGTACCTGTGATACGTTTTTTAAATGTTATCTTATTGTGTTTTAAAACTCATTTTGATATAAAAAATCCTTGATTGGAAGGAAATTGGAAATTCATCATTATAAAAAAATCATCTTAAATGCTTATCTTGCATCCCAAGATAAGTTCATAAAATTGCATTTTTTAATATACTGAGTATATTTTAAATTACTTAATCAATAAACCAGTGACAATACAATCAGAATTGTACATGCATATGGCACACTAATCATACAGACATTCAATGTAATAATTAAAAAAAAACCATAGCACGTCAGTTTCAAGCAATAATCGCATGGAAAAAATGACAAATTCGGAAAATATTCGTAAACAAAAACAAAACAGTATGTATTGAGGTTACTTCACAACTACATTTTATGACTGACACAAACGTGAGTTTTATTCACTTATGAGAGTGTCTGAGTGCAAACAGGTATTCACATCTTTATTATAAGATCTTATATGGTTCCACGTTCCACGTCGACATTGCCTTTTATTGAAGTAATGTTTGCGTACAGGGGCGTACCTAGCGATACGCTCATACGTACGTCCCTAACATCAGTTGGAAGCATGAAAACATTAAGCATGGCCAAAACGGTATAAAAATGGGGGGGAGGGGTATAGGGGTTCATTAAGTACATAAATTCTGTACTACCGCTTCAAGACATGCTCGATTGTCTACTTACGGTAAGCCATTGATTATTGGCATTATGGCGGGGGTAAATAAAAAAATTGTTTCAATATATATAATAATGCTGATAAAATTTGAAACTTTTATATTGTTTTAGCATTCAAAAAAAGTAATTACCCTCGTTTCTTCTCTGAAAAAATCTTAGACTTTCAAATTTAAGTAACGTCATGAATATGTGAATTAATTGAAACATTTTTTTCGGCGGGACATTTATGTTATAAATATTTAAAATGGGAGTTACTCATTTGAACATACACATATTGACTACGCAAAACAAATAATTAGTTGGGCATCCAATTGTATCGATTAAAATTATTTTTGTAACATATAACATGAACTATATCCACATTTCAGAGACATTTACCGATTAGGTTTTGCAAAATTTCATTTTGAATAGAATGCTTCATAAATTAAACCAACGCATGATGAAACTGGATATTGCTTTTTTCTATCAAAAATATGTTTTATTTATGGCGAATGAAGTTGATTGTAGGTGTAAAACATAAACAAATTGACATTGCGCCAAATTATGTTACTAAAGTATTTTAGTGAATTACCTCCCTTTATCAATACTTTTTATTTCTTTGCAATATACAACCTTTAACAATTTATAATGAATAACTGCCTAGAATATTAAATAACTTGGAACTGCTGTAAAGTTAAATGTAACATATAAACATTTAAGAAATTTATTATAATTGTGTATAGTTACCACATATATTTTAGGGAAAATACCCAACACTGTGGATGGAAAACAAGGACCAAGGGCCGAAGGGGGGGGGGGGGGGGGGAAGGCAACAGAACACGAATATTATATCAAGTCAATGAACTGTACAGGGGAACTTAACATTCACCTGGAAAATTAATTAGAATACGAAAAAACAGGTTACGGATTACAGCCTCGGAACTGCCAGTAAAAATATTTTGTCAGTTTGTTCAACCGGTGGTCTGACAGATCCTCTGTATTGAATATAAACATAATGCATACACAAGCAGACATTCAGCATCTAAATATGATATTATAGCATATTAATGAACATGATCGAATGATCGCAACGCATCAAATGACATATAGAAACACACTTGCAATGTATAATCACGTAGACAAAGCCACAAGACGATTTGAATTTTAACAAACATATTCAATAAAGAAATCCATGATCAATACAATCGTTATGAGATACGTGCATCAATAGTATAAAGTTTTGCATTTTTAAATATTCAAAGTATATACCAATGTAACTAAAGCGGTCAGAATGAAAACAAATTCACGAACTTATCCAATAAACTTCCAAGTATAAGAGGAGTATAATGCTAATAATACAGATTCTGTATCAGTCAAACACATGGTAGTTTGTGTTATACATAATAATTGAAAGAGAAAACAAACATAATCAATATAATACACTGATCAAAATAACAATAGTTTGCATAATATTGACCAGTCAAACACATAGTAATCTGTATAATACATAAACAATTGAATAGATAACAAATATAATTAACCTCTTAATACACTGACCAAACTAACATATTTAACTTAGATTTTATGCCCAGACTGCAGGAAGTTCTAATCCAAAGAAATAAACGATTTTATAATTATACAACATGAAGTTTATCAGACTTTTCTCACTTTATTGTAATGTGGACAAGATTTGCGAAAGTAATGTTTTAAAAGAGAGGGAATAAGTTGCTACAGGGAACGCCACATTTAAAGAATATAAACAGTCGGGGTAAATCTAAGCATTCTCTAATATTCAGAATCAAATTATTTGCCTGGCATTACAGGATTTCTTTAAATACAAATGACAAGCTACTTATTTAGACAACTAAATATTTTTCATTGCAAAAGTATACGCTATATATAAACATGTATTCAAGTAATGTATATAATCAATTGATTATTAAAACAAAGGAAATTGTAAATAATAAATATTGATACATTTATAAATCTAATTCGATAAGGCTTTCATTATAGATTTATCCATTATATTTGGTAAAGGGTGGGAATGTTGTTTAAATCATGTGATATCATTTTAACGCGCTGTAAATAGGTTGTATACAACACCCCTATAATCGATATTTAGTTTAACACGATAATGAAAACAACAGCGAATTTGAGTTATAACATCAACTTGTTCAACAATGTTTACTTTGAGACAATATCAACAATAAGAAATCATCAATAATATTGTATCAAGATAGTTCTGTCAAAGACTGCCAAATCTTACGTTGACACAACCAACTTACATAGATAACTGAATTACAATTAAACCTCAATAATAAGACCACACTTGGGACCCTTGAAAACTGGTCAACTTATTAAGGTGGTCTTTATATTGAAATTGAATAAAAAGAAAAACAGTTCAAATGGACTTGATTATTATTCAACGTACATGTTACGGATATGAGTAGCATAAAGAAATAACTTGGTCGGTGAAACAGTGTTCACTCAATAACAGTGCTGTAGTTGCTGGTTGGCATGTTAAAATGTTCCGTAGTGCTAGGATAACATCAATATATAGTTCACAAACAATGTAATGGGATCGTGCGGTGTCCGCAATCTTCAGTATTGGCTCAATTAGCACACAGTTTCTGAAAAATGAAATTATTTATATAAGTACGTACAAGACACTGCAATTGTAATGTTTTAAGGCTTTATTTACACGAATCTTCAAAACATCCAATACTCAACGATTAAATGTTGACAGTAAAATTGTTTTTGACTGTAATAGCAGTGAAATCAAAACTATGTTGCTGAATGTTGTAATACAAACGTAAAAAAGAAGCACCAACAACGTCAACCATGTAACAGATCATGAACAAAACATGTTCTTATTGTTTAGATATTATTTTGAAATGTCATGATCGGAATTGTACTGATGGAAATGATATATTTAAAGGTATATTCAGTATTCACGACAGTGTTAAATACATTGCCACACACAAGTTGAAACTAAGCAACATCTGATTTATTGATTCCCCTCACCTCCAACTGCTTTATCACTCGGTCAACGTATAGCTTGTACTACTCGTCACTGTAAATATGATAAAATATTATATGATTGTGATAATGTCCGTCAAGCACATACTTCTGCATACAAAGAGCTTTTGTCAATAATGGCATAAACGTGGTTTGGTGCATTGCTTCTTTATTGTTTTCGTAGAACGCATAGGTCAAGTAACTTGAACAAAAGCATCCAGCGTAATACACACTTGCTTAGAGAATTTAATTTTCAAAAGTATACATATAAACATTAGGATATGAGTGATTAAACCAAGTAAGGTCTGAGAGTGTTTTTACCATTTGCGTACACATGTATCTTATAGCTTCTTATGATATTGACAGACACGTGTTCTGAATTAAATATATATATTTATAATTTATATCAGAAGTTTTCTATACTAACACGAAAAGAAAGTGTGCACTTTTATATTGGGCATAACTTTTTTGTTACAAAGTTTAGATATACGGATTTATCATCATGAGTGAAGAAAATAACCCTTTACACATTGCACCCATTTACCCTATATTAAGCGCATAGACGGCTTTCAAATTGACAGCAGGCTATTATGCAACTTTTCGCTCGTGCTACCCGTGCAACGTGTGTACAGGTACAGGTTGACCCTGACCGATATCTTTACTTGTTATGCAATAATAAATCACAGTTCACTTTTGAATGTCACTCGTAAACAAGATGCCACGGCTTCAAGAAAACGAACGAATTCAGGCACTTCTGCAACTCGCAGCCGGCGTCAGCGTTGCTGACGTCGCTAGGCAGTTTAACTGCCATAGAAATACTATAATAAAACTCCGACGACGTTACCATCAGAATGGAAGCGTTAGAGATCGTCCACGATCCGGTAGACCGAAGGTGACAACGGCACGTCAGGATAGACATATGACGTTGACGCACTTACGTCATCGGTTCAAAACCGCTACAAGCACTGCGCGAGAGCTTGGTGTATGTAGGGATACGGTTCTAAACCGACTGCGGGCCAACGCAAACCCGTTAAGGGCTAGGAGGCCTTATGTAGGCCAGATCCTTAATAACAGACACCGTGCTCTCAGACTGGTCTGGGCCCGCCGTCATCTCCGTTGGAACCGTGCCATGTGGTCTAGGGTGCTCTTTAGTGATGAGTCGCGATTAAACCTTAGCACTGCTGACGGTAGAGTTCGGGTATTTAGACGTAAAGGGGAACGTTTTGACCAGAACTGTTTATTAGAGCGAGATCGTTTTGGAGGGGGTAGTGTAATGGTCTGGGGAGGTCTTATGGACGGTAGGAAAACATACCTTGTTGTTATTCATGGTAATTTAAATGCCCAAGGTTATGTTGACCAAGTTTTACGCCCAGTTGTTATTCCTTTCCTACAACAGAACCTTGGTTGTTTAATGCATGATAACGCAAGGCCACATACTGCTATACTTACCAGGAATTATCTCGCTAGAAATAACGTTAACGTCTTACCTTGGCCGGCTTGCTCTCCCGACATGAATCCCATTGAACATTTATGGGATTTGCTTGGTCGGAGAGCAAGGAAAAACCATGTTATCAACAATATCAATGACTTGTGTGCAGCCTTAGTTCATGAATGGAACGCCATTCCCGCCGACGTCATAAGACGTTACGTCAGGTCCATGCGATCTAGAATACTTGCGTTGATCCGTAGACGAGGAGGCCACAACAGATACTGATTAATTGTCACGTAACTTGACAAATATCCGAAGGCAAAAAAGCAGTTACAAAACATTACAAATCTGCAACTTTTACTTTTCACCCCTACGCTATTCACACGTAAAACAATGTTCTGATAATTATCAAATTTCACTTAAAAGTAAAACATCGTGTTGCCAATACATTTTTGCACATTTTGATACCAAATTTGCCAATATTTTGCTTCTATAAGTATAAAAAAATTCCGTCTAACCAAGTGCACACTTTCTTTTTCGTTTCAGTATATATATTTTTTGTGAGACTAGGCCACTCGATACATGCATCTGTTACGGTCATATTCGAACTATTAAATTGTTTTCTCGTCTAAACTAGAAACAGTGTTTTGATGAGCTTGGCATAATGCCAACATCAAATTTTCTTATGGTGTAATTGGTTGTTTGTGATGGTTATTTAATTGCCCTCCATTGTTATTTATATAATAAACAATGCAAATTATCGTTATTGTACCATATTGTGCATATTATGACTTACACGTAATTACTACCGTTTCTTACATTCATTATTAATAATGCATGTATTAGTAGCGAGCAAAATGGATTAGTGATACATAACTTTGCTTATACGAAAAGAGAGAGAATACGTAGCTACAGGAAACGCCACATACAGAAGACAGTGCCTCCCCACGCAGACCTCCGGGAAAACAACAATCCATAAAACACAAGGCACTTAAGCAGGTTAAAGGGTACATATGCTAAGGAATAGAGGCACAGTGTATGGCCTGACAGACCATAAGGAATAACTAGGATAATCAAAGTGGACAGTGAAGGAGGGGGGGACCAATGGAAAAGATCGCAGGACAACTCAAGACAGTCGGCAGCAATAGGCCGAAACCGGGCGGGAAACAAGATCACTTAAAATTACATATTCACTAATGGTAGTTTAATATATGCTTCACACTGAAAAGCTCAATGTTGTGCGCGAAAGTATAATAAGTTCAAATTACAAGTCCAGCTACTCATACATGTCATCTGATCATTAGTTAACATATTGCACATCGAGTAACTCGAATTGTGGACACTTTAACGTTCCTATCAATATAAGGTACCACTTAAATGTTGTGAAATATAATTATTCCAATTAATATACGTGATAAATAAATAAATATATATATATTACAATTATTCATTACTTATTCTGCAGTATGCAACTAAAGTGAACACGTGTATCAATTATATATTTGTAACAAAATATTGCATTGTTAAATATTTAAACTACAATGTATAAATATGCCAACGTAACTAAAGCATATCAAAATGAAAACAAATCACGAATTATCCAATTATTTTCGAATTTTAAGAGGCTACAATGTACAAGAGGGAAAATAAATGTAACACAACGCATACAATATAAATTCAAATACTATCTCTCTATTATAAACGTGACGAAAACTGACAACTATTGTATTTTGGTCATTATTTGTTATGTTTATTTTCATAAAAATGATTAAAAAGAAGATATTTAATACCTATGTCTATAATTTAACCGTATGTACAAAGACAATGACACAAACTGTATCTTATAAAGGGAGCACGTCCTCGATTGACGATAATGCCCCGGTCACACATTCACGGATCGGACGCCGGATTAGCCACGGATACGATCCGGCATCATTCGTGGCAATCTGTAGTGGTCTGTAGCTGTCCGTATTGTATTCCCCACGGATCAGACAACCGTAGTACATCCTTACTGATCCGTATTAGAACGTACTAATCCGTTGTAGTCCGTAATAAACCGTACTTATTCGTAGTACATCCCCGGACTCAAGTCGCCAAGGATCGGTACGGTTAGTTACGGTGAACTACGTACTTGTACGGTTACATCACGGATTAGCCAAGGATACAATACGGTTTGTTACGAATTTGTCAGGGATCAGCACGATCGCGCTACGTTCTATTAGGGATAGGTAGGGATTAACAAGGTTTATCAAGGATTCCTACGGGTTACTGCGTGACTTTACGGCATAATACGGCTTACTACGGTCCAATACAGTTTATTACGGATTATGTGCTGGCTGCACACGCTTAGAGCGCCCATTGAAGGTGTTAACCAAGCGTAGAGACTCCGCCTGGAACTCGGACCACAGAGAGTCGCCAATATCCGGAATTGCAGCACCCAAACCACTGTGCCCACTGGTGCCGCTCTGCTGCTCTAGGGTCTGTGGGCATTGACATGTGCTTGAACAGCTTCCCCTGCATCTGACTAGACTGCTGAATGCGTTCGTCCAAGCGCTGGAGAAAGGTAGTGGAGTCCTCTCTGCTGGGCTTCCATTTCCTCTTGGCGGCGGCTGATGTGTCTGTCTCCCAACTGGCGGAGGACATTGCGGGTGATGAGGCCGGGAGCTTGTCCTCTCCAACTTCTTCCTCCTCGTCACTGTCCTGGGAGTCCTGCATATGCTCTGGGTGTTTCTCCCGGTTTTTGGACATGAGCTGGAAGCAGAAGAAAGAGAACACAATTTGCGATAGTTTTTATTCCAAACACGTTCAATTTGAAGTTTCAATTTTAAATTTGCGATCGGCATCGCGCAAATTTTTAATTTAACCCCTCTTTAAACAAATATGTATGGTAAGGCGCGCATGCCAATAGAACGTCTTGAAATTTACAATATAGAATGTATGGGGGAAACTAGTATTCAATACACATAGAAAAAATCAATATTCTCTGATAAATGTTTAGTAAAATACAATTGCTTTTACAAACGGAACAAACATTTTACACGTCCTTTACAACCACACTTGTATTTTACTAGTAACTAAAATAAATATTGTGAAATTTGCTACCCTCATATTTTTTACAAAGAAATAAGTTAATTCACCTCCACATCCCTCACTACCCAAATCCACCCCAACCCATCCCCACACACCTTAAAATTTCGAATTTTGAAAACCCCAACCCAAGGAAAAGACCAAAAATATCACTGAAGGTGATGAATACCCCCAGACGCCGCACTATATAGCCCCCAAATACTTCGTATCTGGGGTTATAATAAGAAACACATTAAGATAACTTACATCAACTCCAGCCCGACTGGGTATCCTATAGATGTGTCTTGAGAGGAAGGAGAGCTTCTCCAGAATCCACTTATAGTCAGACCGTGACTGTGTGGTTGTCTTGGCCTTGACCCCATTTGCTGGACGCTTGACTGCTGCTCCTCTCTTTCGTGGTGGCATTTTGAAGTTGTGGAATGAATACGCGAGCGCGGGAGTTTATGTATACGGATTGCTTATCGTGGCAGGTCCGTGGCGTTCCGTGAGAGTCCGTACTTATCCGTGCCAGACCGTTCTAATTCGTGCTAAACCGTACTAAAATCGTAGCGAACCGTTGTTAATCCGCAGTGCATACGCCGTGACACGTACGTGTCATTCCGTACTAAACCGTACCGAACCGTAGCAATCCGTATCACTCCCCGTTGTCAACTAGCCCATTTTCTGCATTATCATTGGTTGATCCGTCAAAACACGTAGTCAAACCGTGGTGCATCCGTAGCGGACCACGGATATAGTCTTTTCCGGTGTCATCCGTGAGTTTCTATCCGTAGTGGATCCGGCAAGACGATCCGTGACTGTGTGACCGGGGCATGCAACTCGTATATACTTATTCTTGTGAAACAAGTAAGTAGTGTCGTAAAGGACTAACTATAGAAATACATCAATGTTTCAGAATAATACATCATGCAGGTTGTATCAATACAATATACAAAACATGCTCAATCATTTATTAAGTTTTCTTTGAAGACCAGCAGACATGATTGATAATTTAATTGAATTTTTTGCAACGAGAACAGCATAACATGACTCTTTCCTGTACATGTGACCATTATGTACAGGAACGGACACTGACACAAATACATTTGAATCAATATGTGTAATGTTTCATAAAAATGATAAGGAAGAAGATATATAATACAAAGGCCTATAGTTTAAGGCCATGTACAAAAGCATTGACACAAACTGTATTTTAAAAATGGAAGATGTCCTCTACTGGCCATAATATACTAACAAATGTACTTGTCAAACGAGTCAGTAATGTCATAAATGTACATTTAATCATATATCAATGTTTCACTATAATATAATTATAAATAACGCAGTAAAACTTTAAAGGGGTTAAGGAAAAACACCATGTCTTTCTAAGTAATGGGCGCCTCGAAAAGAGGATGGTTGAAGACATATTTGTTTAAATAAATTGATACTTACCTCAAACTTATGAAATAATACAAAATAAAGGGAAATGAAATAATACAAAAACAGATAAAGTAGTTATTACATTCACACACTTCGATATAGAACAAACTTGCATATTTTATTTTTCGAAGGCATGAATCGTAATGGATGTTTTAATTCAATATACAAAAACATTTTGTATTTCGTTCTCTATATTATTATCGTTTCAATTTTATAGGACCAACAGACGTGATTCAATGTTTCAATATGCAGTCCAATTCATTACATCCAGACAGCCTCGATACAAATTCCAATTGGCTATCGAGTACCAAATCTTATATGTACATAAACAATAGAAATTATAGTACTGAAACTAACTAGACAGAATGATCATTTTAATAAAATATGAAGGGTTTGGGTTAATTTATATACATTATATTCAGTGAACCCTACCAGTGCATTGGTTTGAGAAATATCTCTGTCCTATGCATGTGACTATTACTAACAGAAACGGATACTTATACCAACTGTATTTTAACCATTATTTTTCAATGTTTCATTTCATAAAAAGGTTAAGGAAGAAGATATATCATACATATGCCTATAATTTCTCGCCATGTTCAATAGCATTTACATAAAATGTATCTCATAAAAGGGAAGATGTCCTCTATTGTCCATAAGATACTAACATATATGTACTTGTCAATCGAGTTAGTGTTGTACTAATTGTACAATTAATTATATATCAATGTTTCAGAATAATAAATAATGCAGTGAAACTTTAAAGGGGTTCAGGGAAAACACCATGTCTTTCTAAGTAATGGGCGCCTCGAAAAGAGGATTGTTGAAGACGTATTTGTTTAAATAAATTGATACTTACGTCGGTGTCTCTGAAATAATACAAAATAAAGACAAATGAAATAATACAAAAACAGATAAAGTAGTTATTACATTCACACACTTTGATATAGAACAAAGTTGCACATTTTATTTTTCGAAGGCATGAATCGTAATGGCTGTTTTAATTCAATATACAAAAACATTTTGTATTTCGTTCTCTATATTATTATCGTTTTAATTTTACAGGACCAACAGACGTGATTCAATGTTTCCATATGCAGTCCAATTCATTACATCCAGACAGCCTCGATACAAATTCAAATTGGCTATCGAGTACCAAATGGCATATGTACATAAACCATATAAATTGTAGTACTGACACTAACTAGATAGAATGATCATGTATATAAAAAATAAACATTTAGTGTACACTGTATATTTAGTGCAACCTACCAGTGTAGTGGTTTGAGAAATATCTCTGTCCAGTACATGTGACTATTATTAACAGAAACAGATACTGATACCAACTGTATTTTAACCATTATTTTTCAATGTATCATTTCATAAAAAGGTTAAGGAAGAAGATATATCATACATATGCCTATAATTTCTCGTCATGTTCAATAGCATTTACATAAAATGTTTGTCATAAAAGGGAAGATGTCCTCTATTGTCCATAAGATACTAACATATATGTACTTGTCAATCGAGTTAGTGTTGTCCTAATTGTACAATTAATCATATATCAATGTTTCAGAATGATAAATAATGCAGTGAAACTTTAAAGGGGTTCAGGGAAAACACCATCTCTTTCTATGTAATGGGCGCCTCGAAAAGAGGATGGTTGAAGACGTATTTGTTTAAATAATTTGATACTTACGACATCGATCTGAAATAATACAAAACAAAGAGAAATAAAAATAATACAAAAACAGATAAAGTAGTTTTTACATTCACACACTTTGATATAGAACAAACTTGCATATTTTATTTTTCGAAGGCATGAATCGTAATGGATGTTTTAATTTGATATACAAAAATATTTTGTATTTCGTTCTCTATAGTATTATCGTTTCAATTTTATAGGACCAACAGACGTAATTCTATGTTTCAATATGCAGTCCAATTCATTACATCCAGACAGCCTCGATACAAATTCAAATTAGCTATCGAGTACCAAATGTTATATGTACATAAACAATAGAAATTGTAGTACTGGCACTAACTAGATAGAATGATCATGTTAATAAAAAATAAACAGTTTGTGTATATGTATACACTGTATATTCAGTGCAACCTACCAGTGTAGTGGTTTGAGAAATATCTCTGTACTATACATGTGACTATTTTTAACAGAAACGGATACTGATACCAACTGTATTTTAACCATTAGTTTTAATGTTTCATTTCATAAAAAGGTTAAGGAAGAAGATATATCATACATATGCCTATAATTTCTCGCCATGTACAATAGCATTTACATAAAATGTATGTCATAAAAGGCAAGATGTCCTCTACTTTCCATAAGATACTAACATATATGTACTTGTCAATCGAGTTAGTATTTGTCCTAAATGTACAATTAATCATATATCAATGTTTCAGAATAATAAATAACGCGATAAAACTTTAAAGGTGTTCAGGCAAAACACGATGTTTTTGTAAGTAATGGGCGCCTCGAAAAGAGGATGGTTGAAGACGTATTTGTTTAAATAATTTGATACTTACAATTCCCGTCTGAAATAATACAAAAGAAAGACAAATGAAATAATACAAAAAGCAGATAAAGTAGTTATTACATTAACACACCTTGATATAGAACAAACTTGCACATTTTATTTTTCGAAGGCATGAATCGTAATGGATGTTTTAATTCAATATACAAAAACATTTTGTATTTCGTTCTCTATATTATTATCGTTTCAATTTTATAGGACCAACAGACGTGATTCAATGTTTCAATATGCAGTCCAATTCATTACATCCAGACAGCCTCGATACAAATTCAAATTGGCTATCGAGTACCAAATGTTATATGTACATATACAATATAAATTATAGTACTGACACTAACTAGACAGAATTATCATTTTAATAAAATATGAACAGTTTGTGTAAATGTATACACTGTATATTCAGTGCAACCTACCAGTGTATTGGTTTGAGAAATATCTCTGTCCAGTACATGTGACTATTATTAACAGAAACGGATACTGATACCAACTGTATTCTAACCATTATTTTCAATGTTTCATTTCATAAAAAAGTTAGGAAGAAGATATATCATACATATGCCTATAATTTCTCGTCATGTTCAATAGCATTTACATAAAATGTATGTCATAAAAGGGAAGATGTCCTCTACTTTCCATAAGATACTAACATATATGTACTTGTCAATCGAGTTAGTATTGTCCTAAATGTACAATCAATCATATATCAATGTTTCAGAATAATAAATAACGCGATAAAACGTTGAAGGGGTTCAGGGAAAACACCGTGTCTTTCTAAGTAATGGGCGCCTCGAAAAGAGGATGGTTGAAGACGTATTTGTTTAAATAATTTGATACTAACAAGTTCGGTCTGAAATAATACCAAATAAAGACAAATGAAATAATACAAAAACAGATCAAGTAGTTATTACATTCACACACTTCGATATAGAACAAACTTGCACATTTTATTTTTCGAAGGCATGAATCGTAATGGATGTTTCAATTTGATATACAAAAATATTTTGTATTTCGTTCTCTATATTATTATCGTTTCAATTTTATAGGACCAACATACGTGATTCAATGTTTCAATATGCAGTCCAATTCATTACATCCAGACAGCCTCGATACAAATTCAAATTAGCTATCGAGTACCAAATGTTATATGTACATAAACAATATAAATTGTAGTACTGACACTAACTAGATAGAATGATCATGTTAATAAAAAATAAACAGTTTGTGTAAATGTATACACTGTATATTCAGTGCAACCTACCAGTGTAGTGGTTTGAGAAATATCTCTGTCCTATACATGTGACTATTTTCACAGAAACGGATACTTATACCAACTGTATTTTAACCATTATTTTTAATGTTTCATTTCATAAAAAGGTTAAGGAAGAAGATATATCATGCATATGCCTATAATTTCTCGCCATGTTCAATAGAATTTACATAAAATGTATGCCATAAAAGGGAAGATGTCCTCTACTTTCCATAAGATACTAACATATATGTACTTGTCAATCGAGTTAGTGTTGTCCTAATTGTACAATTAATCATATATCAATGTTTCAGAATAATAAATAATGCAGTGAAACTTTAAAGGGGTTCAGGGAAAACACCATCTCTTTCTATGTAATGGGCGCCTCGAAAAGAGGATGGTTGAAGACGTATTTGTTTAAATAATTTGATACTTACGACATCGATCTGAAATAATACAAAACAAAGAGAAATAAAAATAATACAAAAACAGATAAAGTAGTTTTTACATTCACACACTTTGATATAGAACAAACTTGCATATTTTATTTTTCGAAGCCATGAATCGTAATGGATGTTTTAATTTAATATACAAAAATATTTTGTATTTCGTTCTCTATAGTATTATCGTTTCAATTTTATAGGACCAACAGACGTAATTCTATGTTTCAATATGCAGTCCAATTCATTACATCCAGACAGCCTCGATACAAATTCAAATTAGCTATCGAGTACCAAATGTTATATGTACATAAACAATAGAAATTGTAGTACTGGCTCTAACTAGATAGAATGATCATGTTAATAAAAAATAAACAGTTTGTGTATATGTATACACTGTATATTCAGTGCAACCTACCAGTGTAGTGGTTTGAGAAATATCTCTGTACTATACATGTGACTATTTTTAACAGAAACGGATACTGATACCAACTGTATTTTAACCATTATTTTTAATGTTTCATTTCATAAAAAGGTTAAGGAAGAAGATATATCATACATATGCCTATACATAAAAGGCAAGATGTCCTCTACTTTCCATAAGATACTAACATATATGTACTTGTCAATCGAGTTAGTATTTGTCCTAAATGTACAATTAATCATATATCAATGTTTCAGAATAATAAATAACGCGATAAAACTTTAAAGGTGTTCAGGCAAAACACGATGTTTTTGTAAGTAATGGGCGCCTCGAAAAGAGGATGGTTGAAGACGTATTTGTTTAAATAATTTGATACTTACAATTCCCGCCTGAAATAATACAAAAGAAAGACAAATGAAATAATACAAAAAGCAGATAAAGTAGTTATTACATTAACACACCTTGATATAGAACAAACTTGCACATTTTATTTTTCGAAGGCATGAATCGTAATGGATGTTTTAATTCAATATACAAAAACATTTTGTATTTCGTTCTCTATATTATTATCGTTTCAATTTTATAGGACCAACAGACGTGATTCAATGTTTCAATATGCAGTCCAATTCATTACATCCAGACAGCCTCGATACAAATTCAAATTGGCTATCGAGTACCAAATGTTATATGTACATATACAATATAAATTATAGTACTGACACTAACTAGACAGAATTATCATTTTAATAAAATATGAACAGTTTGTGTAAATGTATACACTGTATATTCAGTGCAACCTACCAGTGTATTGGTTTGAGAAATATCTCTGTCCAGTACATGTGACTATTATTAACAGAAACGGATACTGATACCAACTGTATTCTAACCATTATTTTCAATGTTTCATTTCATAAAAAAGTTAGGAAGAAGATATATCATACATATGCCTATAATTTCTCGTCATGTTCAATAGCATTTACATAAAATGTATTTCATAAAACAGAAGATGTCCTCAGTCCTCTGTCATCATGACAGTAATGTTTATCTTCTGGTCAAACAAGGCAGTTTGTAACAAATGTCCAATAATGATATACACATCTAGATAGAGCGATAGATTCATGTCAACATAAAATGTACACTTTACATGGCAGTATAAAGTTAAGACATATATATGTAACAACAATATGTAAGAATCGATAACGCCATATCAATCAACATTGTATGTTAAGGATACCACAACAAAGAGTTCAAGTAAAAGTTCTTATTTCTATTGAGGTCCTTAATACATAGTGTTGTGTGACAATAGGAAGAATCTTAAGCTATGTATTAAGTGATCACAGTCAGTTTATCAAAGAAGACATTGAGTTACTTAGATTATAAACAAATAGATAAAATGATAAAACAATGAACCAATAAGTTATCCCCGACAGCTTTTATCGAGCTTAAAATGTTTTGTTTTAACTTTGCATTTTAAAGCAAAAATACTTTTGTCATCCCTTACATCTTGTGGAAACTGTTCTAAAGACCTTTGACATTCTTACATTCTGACATTAAATTATTTGTTCCACCAGGGGTAATATCAGTCTTAACTCTGAACCTGGTAGGATAATTGTTGATTCAACGGATGGGGGGGGGGGGTAAATTGATCCATTAAATAAGAAGGGGAAAAGTTGGGTATGGATTTTATATACATGCCATTGATTCATTCTTCTTTCTACTGGTACCATTTTATTCTCTAAATCGTGTGGTTACTGTTAAACCAGGCTGATGATGCATAGTCAAAGTGGCATTGAACATGGGGAGAGACAAGAAGTGTCTTTGATTGCATAGCGATGAATTCACATTTACGATACTGGAATATTAACCTTGCATTTTACTTTTTCAATAGCAGACGTTGCCATAGACTCAAATTACAAATTATGATCAATGGTAACTCCAAGATATTTAACTGAAGTTGTTGATTCAATAGATTAGCCGTTACAGTTTATATCAAGTTTTGACTGGGATTTAACCGATGTTGGGATCCAAAGAGAATCGACGCAGTCTTCCCAAGATGTAAGGGAAGTTTATTACATATAAGCCACTTACTAACACTGCTCAGTTCATTATTTAAACTAATTTCGATGTCGAATTTACTTTTACCAGGCACAAGCATTAAATTAATTGCTGTATCATCTGCATAAAGTAGTAATTTATTTCTGACAACAGCAGACACATCATTTACCAAGATTAGAAAAAGCAATGGCCCTAAACTAGACACGTGGGGCACACGGCAATATACAGTAGCTGATGATGAATATATACCTATCAGACAAATAAGAAGTAAACCATCTGACGGACGTTTCAGTGAGATCCTTTGCCTGGAGTTTCATCAATAAAATTGAGTGGTTTACTGTATCAAAGCCTTCTGAAGACCATCGGACTATGCCAACAAACCTCACATTGTCAATGTTTCAGAATAATAAATCACGCAGTAAAACTGTAAAAGTCTCTGAAAGTTTGATATATTCTGTGTTAGATAATGTAAATAATTTTTATAAGAGACAATTTGATGCCCCATTGATACATCAATTTAGTTTAGGTCATCTGCTATTAAGAATATTTTAATTTTGAAAGGAAATTTTCTTAAATGCTATATGCATAAATGTAAAAAACAACAACATTTTCTTTGAATTTCTTGTAGCTGTTTCTTACATTACTTTAATATATATATCTGATTAGTACAAAGATGCTTTCCTAAACAATAAATATTACAAATGAGAAGTGTAATGTTAATTTTCCATTTACTGGTCATTTTGGTACGGCGAACGTTTTCAGGAAGGAAGTTTCCAAAGAAAAAAGGTCATTACTTTTACTTAATAAATCAGGCATGATTCGTAATGGCGGTAATCATGCAATGCACACACATATTTTGTACTTCGCTGTCGATTTTGTTTTTTTCGAAGACCAACGGACATGATTGGTAAAGACGTTAAATTCATTGCGATGGGAACATCAGACCATAAGCTAAAAGGCACTGTTCCATTATGTTTATATGGTTCAATTTGTCATTCAATTCATTATATCCAGATAGCCCCGGTACAAGATCAAATTTCCTACTAAAATATCTAATAACAGATGTACACGAATTTAAAAAACGGCTTCAAATGTATTCAATGCATGATACAAATAACTTTCATCATTATTCTGCTTCATGTCACTGATTTGCATTGTTTCTAATCGAAGTAGAAATGTATATAAATTTACACTTACTACTTGTGTAATACATTATATACGTAATACTTCTTTCTTACGTATCAGCATCTACTTGGTTTCACACCCATGTAATACAATAAGACATATTTCGGTTCATGCAGAAAAATGGAGTCACATCCAGTGATGAACTTACTTTATCACTAGTGTTCAAGAAACAGTAAACAGAGATTGGATTAAATTTACAACCGGAATTGGTCCGAACCAAATGCATTTATGTCCAATTGGTTCCATTTAATCAAAAAAGCTTCGAAACAACATTCTAAAATAGGCAATAATATCTTCTCGTGTTTGAAGTATATCAATTCACACTTACAGTTTGAATGATTATATTATATTTCCATCATTACCTCAACCTTTTAAATACTATATAGTGCAACATATTTACTTATATGTAGTCGCAATTCGGCTTTTAAATGAGAATATATTTTCATATAAAGTGGTGTCATGTTCAGTGATTAGCATACTTTATACTTGGCATTAAAGGAAATGGAAACCCGGCATTGATAAACGGATCACTGAAATATAATTTGTTGTAAGAAGATGAATCGGTCGATCCGGAAATACCGTATATATAATGCGAGTTCAGTTATACTACAACTCGTCAGGATAAATACGTGATAACACCTTTGTGAAATGCATTTTGCTATTGTCCATAATTCAATGCTTGAAAAGAAACCGAACATATCCATAGGTGAAATGCATTTGGTTATGGTAATTACGCCAAATATGATAATGTTCAATAAATGAAAATTACAGGATTGAGTATTATATTACCATAAGTGGAAACGGTAATTTAAATGCTAAAATATTAAGTACGCCACGTACTGTTTGTCTTTGGCAACTTCCTGAAATATAACTTACACATTCATATAATCAAGCCACTGATTGCGAGAAGGAGTAATGCAAGTAATGCCAAATACACAATGACACACTCTTGTTGGAAAGACACTTGTTTTCTGTACATTTTATTTGATGCATGGTATGTATTTCATACATCGCAAGTCAAGTTTATGTTACCAAATCATTTATTTAGTTAGACCGTTAAACTTCGATAACTCGAGAACGCTGGGGTCCATCCGAAAAGCTCGAGTTACCCGATATTTCGAGTGACACAGAGTTTCCATCACGTCCTTTTAGTGTTTTTTTATGAAATGCCTTATTTTCTGATTTTTTCACTGTTTTTCACACTTATACCAGTTGTGTCAAATTGGTTTCATAGTATCATATCTCTATTCACTACATTTCCTCATTAAAATAAAAGTCAAGTGAAATTCTTAATTAGAGTGTGTTTGTTTGAAGCTCCCATTTCAACGATGTGTGAAAATGTGTCCTCGAGTTACCAGTTAGCTATTGTGTATCGTTTGTATACTGGGGACCGGCAAAGAGCTCGAGCTTTCGACTTATTTCTGCATGAGTTATCGGCGGTATATTTTATATGAAAATAGAAGAAATAAAGTCCGGGACTCTGCCATTTCCTCGACAAATCATGACTTCTCGAGTTGTCGCCTGCTCGAGTTATCGAAGTTTAACTGTAGTATCATATACTAAATTAGACATGTATGTATATATTGTACCATTTGATGTGTGCATTTTTACATATAGATGTATATCATTTTACAGCCCATCTGGCTAGCTAAGTTGGTTGAACACTAAATTGTCAGCAGACAGATCCTGATTCGATATCCGGTTGGGCCAGGTCATCTTTCACGGGATATTTTTTTACGGTCATGTCCTACACATGTGAAAAATATTTCATTTGCTACAAAAAGACCAAATTAGTACCGGTTGAAATTCCGAGACAACTGGTCAGGTAAACTGGTCGCTGTATATGACTGAATCAAATGTTGGAAAAATGCTGCGTAATACCCGATGAAAGGAAACAAACAAACGAAGTATCAATTTACATTTATATCTCAACTAAGTTGTTTTGCAGGACATTGTTACCACTTCAAGTTACAAAAACTACTTAGCTCAGTATCACATACCTGATATTTGTTCTGAAGTGCGCTTACTTCTTCTGTCAATGACTGTTTGTCTTTTTCAAATCTCTGCAAGATAATTACCCGAAAATACAATATTTCTATCTGAACTAGATGGTTATTTATATTTGTTAATCATACTGGTTCAATATTGCAGTTATATGACCTGTATATAACGTCATGCAATTATTCATAATCTAATATTTACAGATCTTTAGTTGGGAATTTAAATCAGAGTTGGTGTGGTATTCATACATGGACATTATGGATAAGGCCGAAATTGTAATTGCGCGTAATTGTCAATAGCTTTTAAGTTGTATTACTAATAACTTAGTAAATTGATGTGCATATGTTGGAAATGAATAACCACATAGCGATTAATAAATGAATAATATAAGATTGCGTTTATATTTTGAAAGGTGGAAAGGGTCATTTACAATTTACCACATCAAGTATTAAATGTTACAATATTATATACATCACGTACTTGATTGTCGGCTTTTAGAGTACATATTTCTTTGGCAAATTTCTGAAATATAAATGGCACATTGATATACTCAGGACACCTGTTTGAAAGTTAGAAGTAGAAGTTCGAGGGAGGCTACATTCACGATGGCACACTTTTGTTACAATGAGATATGTTTCTCGTGAATTTTAAATTTTAATTTCCTTTTATCACCATTCTGCTTCATGAGACGATTTATTGATTAAGCTATCGTATCATATTTTAAATAAGAATGTTCATACCATTTACCAGTTGATGTATGCATGATTTACATATATCTGTTGATCAATTAACATTTACTTCTTCGACGAATAAATCATATTTGCATATAAACCGAATATATCCATAGGTAAAATGCATTTGGTTATTGTAAGTACGTCAAATATGATAATGTTCAATAAATGAAAATTACAGGATTAAGTATTATATTTCAATTAGTGGAAACGGTAATTTAAATGCTAAAACATTAAGTACGCCACGTACTTGATTGTTGGCTTTTAAGACGCATACGTCTTGCTCCAAGGATTGTTTGTCTTTGGCAACTTCCTGAAATAAACCTTACACATTCATATAATCAAGCCACTGATTGCGAGAAGGAGTAATGCAAGTAATGCCAAATACACAATGACACACTCTTGTTGGAAAGACACTTGTTTTCTGTACATTTAATTTGATGGATGGTATGTATTTCATACATCGCAAGTCTATTTCATGTTACCAATTCATTTATTTAGTTATACCGTTAAACTTCGATAACTCGAGAACGCTGGGGTCCATCCGAAAAGCTCGAGTTACCCGATATTTCGAGTGACTCAGAGTTTCCATCATGTCCTTTTAGTGTTTTTTTATGAAATGCCTTATTTTCTGATTTTTCACAGTTTTTCACACTTATACCAGTTGTGTCATATTGGTTTCATAGTATCATATCTCTATTCACTACATTTCCTCATTAAAATAAAAGTCAAGTGAAATTCTTAATTGGAGTTTGTTTGTTTGAAGCTCCCATTTCAACGATGTGTGAAAATGTGTCCTCGAGTTACCAGTTAGCTATTGTGTATCGTTTGTATACTGGGGACCGGCAAAGAGCTCGAGCTTTCGACTTATTTCTGCTTGAGTTATCGGCGGTATATTTTATATGAAATTAGAAGAAATAAAGTCCGGGACTCTGCCATTTCCTCGACAAATCATGATTTCTCGAGTTGTCGCCTGCTCGAGTTATCGAAGTTAAACTGTAGTATCATATACTAAAGTAGACATGTATGTATATATTGTACCATTTGATGTGTGCATTTTTACATATAGATGTATATCATTTTACAGCCCATCTGGCTAGCTATGTTGGTGCACACTAAATTGTCAACAGGCAGATCCTGATTCGATATCCGGTTGGCCAGGTCATGTTTCACGGGATATTTTCTACGGTCTTGTCCTATACATGTGAAAAGTATTTCATTTGCTACAAGAAGACCAAATTAGTACTGGTTGAAATTCCGAGACAACTGGTCAGGTAAACTGGTCGCCGTATATGACTGAATCAAATGTTGGAAAAATGCTGCGTAATACCCGATGAAAAGAAACAAACAAACGAAGTATCAATTTACATTTATATCTCAACTAGGTTGTTTTGCAGGACATTGTTACCACTTCAAGTTACAAAAACTACTTAGCTCAGTATCACATACCTGATTTGAGTTCTTAAGTGCGCATACTTCTTCTGTCAATGACTGTTTGTCTTTTTCAAATCTCTGCAAGATAATTACCCGAAAATACACTATTTCTATCTGAACTAGATAATTATTTATATTTGTTGATCATACTGGCTCAATATTGCAGTTATATAACCTATAAATAACGTCATGCAATTATTCATAATCTAATATTTACAGATCTTTAGTCGGGCATTTAAATCAGAGTTGGTATGTTATTCATACATGGACATTATGGATAAGGCCGAAATTGTAATTGCGCGTACTTGTCAATAGCTTTTAAGTTTTATTACTAATTACTTAGTAAATTGATGTGCATATGTTGGAAATGAATAACCACATAGCGATTAATAAATGAATAATATAAGATTGCGTTTATATTTTGAAAGGTGGAAAGGGTCATTTACAATTTACCACATCAAGTATTAAATGTTACAATATTATATATATCACGTACTTGATTGTCGGCTTTTAGAGTACATATTTCTTTGGCAAATTTCTGAAATATAAATGGCACATTGATATACTCAGGACACCTGTTTGAAAGTTAGAAGTAGAAGTTCGAGGGAGGCTACATTCACGATGGCACACTTTTGTTACAATGAGATATGTTTCTTGTGAATTTTAAATTTTAATTTCCTTCCATCACCATTCTGCTTCATGAGACGATTTTATTGATTAAGCTATCTTATCATATTTTAAATAAGAATGTTCATACCATTTACCAGTTGATGTATGCATGATTTACATATATCTGTTGATCAATTAACATTTACTTCTTCGACGATTAAATCATTTTTGCATATAAACCGAACATATCCATAGGTAAAATGCATTTGGTTATTGTAAGTACGCCAAATATGATAATGTTCAATGAATGAAAATTACAGGATTAAGTATTATATTTCAATTAGTGGAAACGGTAATTTAAATGGTAAAACATTAAGTACGCCACGTACTTGATTGTTGGCTTTTAAGACGCATACGTCTTGCTCCAAGGATTGTTTGTCTTTGGCAACTTCCTGAAATATAACTTACACATTCATATAATCAAGCCACTGATTGCGAGAAGGAGTAATGCAAGTAATGCCAAATACACAATGACACACTCTTGTTGGAAAGACACTTGTTTTCTGTACATTTAATTTGATGGATGGTATGTATTTCATACATCGCAAGTCTATTTCATGTTACCAATTCATTTATTTAGTTATACCGTTAAACTTCGATAACTCGAGAACGCTGGGGTCCATCCGAAAAGCTCGAGTTACCCGATATTTCGAGTGACCCAGAGTTTCCATCATGTCCTTTTAGTGTTTTTTTTATGAAATGCCTTATTTTCTGATTTTTCACAGTTTTTCACACTTATACTAGTTGTGTCATATTGGTTTCATAGTATCATATCACTATTCACTACATTTCCTCATTAAAATAAAAGTCAAGTGAAATTCTTAATAAGAGTTTGTTTGTTTGAAGCTCCCATTTCAACGATGTGTGAAAATGTGTCCTCGAGTTACCAGTTAGCTATTGTGTATCGTTTGTATACTGGGGACCGGCAAAGAGCTCGAGCTTTCGACTTATTTTTGCTTGAGTTATCGGCGGTATATTTTATATGAAAATAGAAGAAATAAAGTCCGGGACTCTGCCATTTCCTCGATAAATCATGACTTCTCGAGTTGTCGCCTGCTCGAGTTATCGAAGTTTAACTGTAGTATCATATTCTAAAGTAGACATGTATGTATATATTGTACCATTTGATGTGTGCATTTTTACATATAGATGTATATCATTTTACAGCCCATCTGGCTAGCTAAGTTGGTTGAACACTAAATTGTCAACAGGCAGATCCTGATTCGATATCCGGTTGGGCCAGGTCATGTTTCACGGGATATTTTCTACGGTCTTGTCCTATACATGTGAAAAGTATTTCATTTGCTACAAGAAGACCAAATTAGTACTGGTTGAAATTCCGAGACAACTGGTCAGGTAAACTGGTCGCCGTATATGACTGAATCAAATGTTGGAAAAATGCTGCGTAATACCCGATGAAAGGAAACAAACAAACGAAGTATCAATTTACATTTATATCTCAACTAGGTTGTTTTGCAGGACATTGTTACCACTTCAAGTTACAAAAACTACTTAGCTCAGTATCACATACCTGATTTGAGTTCTTAAGTGCGCATACTTCTTCTGTCAATGACTGTTTGTCTTTTTCAAATCTCTGCAAGATAATTACCCGAAAATACAATATTTCTATCTGAACTAGATGGTTATTTATATTTGTTAATCATACTGGCTCAATATTGCAGTTATATGACCTGTATATAACGTCATGCAATTATTCATACTCTAATATTTACAGATCTTTAGTCGGGAATTAAAATCAGAGTTGGTATGTTATTCATACATGGACATTATGGATAAGGCCGAAATTGTAATTGCGCGTAATTGTCAATAGCTTTTAAGTTTTATTACTAATAACTTGGTAAATTGATGTGCATATCTTGGAAATGAATAACCACATAGCGATTAATAAATGAATAATATAAGATTGCGTTTATATTTTAAAAGGTGGAAAGGGTCATTTACAATTTACCAAATCAAGTATTAAATGTTACAATATTAAGTACACCACGTACTTGGTTGTCGGCTTTTAGAGAACATATTTCTTTGGCATATTTCTGAAATATAAATAGCACATTGATATACTCAGGTCATCTGTCTGAAAGTTAGAAGTAGAAGTTCGAGGGAGGCTAAATTCACGATGGCACAAATTTATTGCAATGAGATATGTTTCTTGTGAATGTTAAATTTCCTTTCATCACCATTCTGTTTCATGAGACGATTTTATTGATTAAGCTATCTTATCATATTCTAAATCAGAATCATTTACCAGTTGATGTATGCATGATTTACATATATCTGTTGATCAATTAACATTTATTTCTCGACGATTAAATCATATTTGCATATTTACATAATTTCTCATGCGATATGAAATTTTCAATTGATCTACTTAACCACTCGAATGTTACCAAGCTTTTACTTACCTGATTGGTGTCTTTAAGGGCAATAACTTCTTCTGTCAATGCCTGTTTGTCATTTACCGCTTTCTGAAAGATATGTACCCGAAATTGCAACATTTCTATCTGAACTAGATGGTTATTTACATGTGTTTACTATACTGGCATGATACTGCAATTATATAACTAGAATATAACGTCATGCCATAAATCATAATCTAATATTTACAGATCTTTAGTCGAGAATTATGCTCTTCATTTATTGGAGGATATAAAGAATATATATGATATTGATACATGGATATTGATATTATGGATATTGCTCAAATTGTATAGCGCGTAATGGTCAATAGCTTTTAAGATTTACTAACTGACAAGTTAGCAAAGAAATGTGCATATGTTGGAAATCAATTATCACGTAGCGTTTAATATATGAATAATACAAGATTGAGTTTATATTTAAAAAAAATGGAAACGGTCATTTACAATTTACATCATCAAGTTATAATCGTTGCAATATCAACTACACCACGTACTTGATTTTCAGCTTTTAGAGTACATATTTCTTGCTCCAAGTATTGTTTTACTTTGGCAACTTTCTAAAATATAAATGACATATTCATAAACCCATGACATTTGTTTTAAAACTTAGAAGGTTTTGTTCAAGGAAGGACAAATACACAATGGCACAATCCTGTTGGAATGACACATGTTTTCTGTGCATTAGAATGTTTTGATGGAGGTTATGCATTCCTTACATCGTTATACTGTTTCTGTAACCAATTAATGCATTTAGCTTTATTATCACATACTAAAGTAGACATTATTGTATACGTATATATTGTACAATTTAGATGTATATCAATTTACTTCTTCGACGATTAAATCGTATTTGCATATTTACCTCATTTCTCGTGCGATTTTAAATTATCAATTAATCAATGTCTATTTAACCACTCGAAGTTTACCAAGCGTTCACATACCTGATTGGTGTCTTTTAGCGCAATAACTTCTTCTGTCAATGTATGTTTGTCTGTTGTCATACTCTGAAAGATAATTAACCGAAATTGCAACATTTCTACCTGAACTAGATGGCCATTTACACGTGCTTACTATTCTTGCATGGTACTGCAATTATATACATAGAATATAACGTTATGCCATAAATTATAATCTAATATTATACAGATCTGTAGTCAGGAATTTAAATTGGAGTTGGTACGTTAATGATACAGGGATATGGACATTATGGATATTGCCCATATTTTATTGCATGTAATGGTCAATAGTTTTTAAATTAATGTGCATATATGGTAAATTACTTGCCACACAGCGATTAATAAATGAATAATACAGGAGTGAGTATATATTTCAAGAAGTGGAAACATTCATTTACAATTTACCACATCAAGTAATAAATGTTACAATATTAAGTTCACCACGCACTTGATTGTCGGCTTTTAGAGTACATAACTCTAACTCCAAGGATTGTTTATCTTTGGCAAATTTCTGAAACATAAATGACATATTCATAAACTCAGTCCTCATATGTTAAAACTTCGAATGAACAGTTAAAGGGAGGCCTAATTCACTATGGCACAATTTGGTTGCATTGACATATGCTTTTTGTGAATTTGTATTTTTAAAATTTGATGCATGCTATGTATTATTTTCATCACCATTCTGTTTTATGAGACAATTTATTTATTTAGCGATCTTATCACATTTTAAATCAGAATGTTTGATATATTTTACCAGTAGATGTATACAAGTTTTACATACACATTGTTGATATATATAAATTTATATTTACTTCTTCGACGATTCAATTATATTGGCATATTTACCTCATTTCTCATGCGACATACATTATCAGTTAATATATGTCTACTATCTGAAGTTCACCAAGCTTTCACATACCTGATCGTTGTCTTTAAGGACAATAACGTCTATTGTCAATGCATCTTTGTCTTTTGCCACTCTCTGAAAGATATTTACCCGAAATTGCAATATTCTATCTGAACCAGTTAGTCATCTACATGCGTTAACTATTCTGGCACAATACTGCAATTGTATAATTAGTATTAGATACGATTCACACTTTAAGTTAGATTTGGTATAATGATAATGTTTTGGATATTAGCCAATTTTAATATTGTCTGTAATGGTCATGTATTAGTTGGAATTAATAACAATATAGCGTTACGTGTGAGGAAAGTATAACTCTTTATGGTTTTAGATTATGTTCCCCTGTCGTTAAAATAACTCCTTTCACTTGATAGAATTTTCTTTCCGTGGGCAAATTGCTTTCTTAGCTTGTCATGTAATGAATTCCATTCTTCTCATACTTTGGTCCACTCCTTCTGCCCTTGTTCGTTCTTGATAATTACCCTTATCCATTGACATGTCCCATAGACTTATCAACTCCTAATGAATTGTATACTGACGTTTCTTGGGACATTGTCCAGTGAATGTGGATTTCCCTTCAATAACTGAATCCTTCCTTAATATATGCATTTTGTCATAGAGTTCCGATTTGTTTTGAAAGTCGCACGACGATATGATCGATATAAAACTTCGTAACATCTTTAAAACGACTGTATTAAATTGGTACTTACATTAAATTCTTTTTCCATGTAATACAGGTCCATCTTAAGTTTCGACATCATTTTCTGAAGAAGAAATGCTACATGATTATTACATCCAACTGTGGATTAAGATACATATCATTTTCCAACTAAACACTTAATTAGTAGATGCAGATTGTGACTGCGGTCAGATAGTGTTACCTTTGCGCGGAAAGTCGGACGAAAATATCATTAATATATCACATTCTTAACATCTTTAAAAGGACTGCTCTAAAAGTGTACTTACAGCATACTTTTGTTCTTGTTCATGCATGTCTTTCTTAAGTTTCGATATCATTTTCTGAAAAAAAGACAGAAGTGCCATAATGCTCCTGTACCTTTTATCTGAGTGATAATGATCCTATTATTGTCAGCTATATAAAGCGACGACCAAACACGACACATCAAGCTCATTGTATGTAATAGTTAGTCAGAACTACTTATATCACAAAACCGCGGCCAGGGATTGTTGTGAATGAAATATCTTTATAAAAATCTTGTAGTGTCGCCTGATAATTTTTGAGAAGATTTAAATAATATTTGTTTGACAATTAACCAGCGATTGGTTTGGTAAAGCAATTAAAGTCGTGTGCTAGTAACGATCCGGTGAATATCGAGGACGATTTCACTATTTCAAGACATTATTTTATCGTGACAATAGTACCAATATTAAGTTTATTTATTTATTTTATATTAAGACCTTCCATCGAAATCAACAAATATTATATTTATTTTATGCTTTTTTTAAAGAAGTTACAATATTTATCCAATTACTACTCGAGCGTCTCAATTACTACCCTGTGCGGTGCCTCTCCGTGACCGTTTAACATCATACTGATTTTTCATCAGAAAGTTACGCTTCATCCGATTGCCAAAGCTTTTGTACATTCGAATTGTTCACCAATTTGGAGAGTCCCATTGTTCTAGATTCTGTGCGGTTTAAGTTGAAACTGACGTTTCCGTGAAAATGGCTGTTCCATGTTAACTATATTGTTAAATGTTACAGACGAAAACAAAGTATCCCGGCGTCTTAAGTTTTCGACGGCACAAGCACTTAAATAAAATACCCGCATGGCAAGAATGATATTTTCACTGTTTGAGACCATGGAATTACCATTTTTAGTTCTCTGATAAATCTCTATATACCACTGGAAAGCATAAAATAAACATGTTTATGTTGGAAACACATGGGGAAGCTACTTTGCTGTCATCCGTACCTGGTTTTCATCTAATTGCTGTTCAAGCCATCGATTTCTCTCACGCTCAGTTTTTAATTTGATTTCATCATCGTCTTCTGGTTCTTAAAGTGTAAAAGATAATCATTAATTGTGTAATTCGTTTCAAGTGACTGGTTATTACTGGTTATGGTCACATTGTGCGGAAAGTGAGAAAGATTGAATAAGTTGATACACGCCACATACGTAAGACATTATGAATGTAGACGTGCTGTCTCTGATGGATGGCATGAAGCCATGCAATTGATTTACGGAAGGTCAGTGGTTTTACATGAGTTTCTGCCTGGTGTCCTACTATAACATGAGGTGCAATTAGCAATCCATGACACTGGCTGTTTGAGTGCCTTACAGCCCCTTACAAAACAACAAACCATGTTTTAAATGCGAATGATAAGACTAATGATTGTTGCAAAGGTACGGTGGTAGGATATAGGAAGTATACGTTCAAATGATTTAGCTCTTACCCTCTTCTGTCTGTCTGGTGTCGGTTAGCTGGCCGATTGGTCGTGAGTTGGCCATCATACGTTTGAGCAAGTTGCTTGGTCGGAATGTGTATTCGGTGATGACATTGTTGCAATCAATGGCTGCGATCTCGTTTTGAATTTTGGCTACTTTAGGCATAGCCTCAGCCAAAATGGAACGCTTATGTAGCATGTCTTCATCTCTGAAATCTGTAAGTATTTCTTCGACTTGCGATTCAAGAGAATGTAGATCCTCCCTCAATTTGTCGAGCTGATTCTTATGTGCAGATTCTAGCACTTTGACTTCATCAAGAACTTGCCGTTTTGATCCGGCTACGTATTCTACAAGTGAATTTCCAAACGATTCTATATCCAATACTACATCTTCGTTGATCGTGTCAGCACTGTTTGAATGTTTATCAATTACTTCCCTGTATTCATCCAGGGTGTGTTTTAGCTTTGTAACCTTTTCTTGCAGAAGGGCTTTGTCTGCTTCCTTTAATAAGACGTGGTCCCTGCATTTTCTTATCTTCAAGTGATTAATAAAGCATACGTTACAAACGTATATTTCACATGGAGAGCAATAACCGTCTACTTGTCTGCTTTCGCACAAATCACACTTTTCTGTATGGTCATTAAAATCGTACATGATTTTTCCTCCTACTGCCATTTCTTCATTGTCATTTATCTGAAAAAAATGGTAAATAACTCACTAAGTCATCAATCTGAAGCATGTTCAGGTCTTTGAATTTTATAACAACACTTAGTTGAATTTGATAAAATGAACACGTACGCGCAATGTAATACCGTGACTTTACAATTAAGTACCCTTTAGTGTCCTTATTTATTTTGTGTTACCGACGTTTGGGTAAGGACATGGCACAGCGTGCAAGAGTATGGCCTGTTGCATAATATCAATGCCGATGAATGAATTGCATGCCGGACATTATGGGCAGTGCCCGAATATCCTACACTGTTGTATAATGCGAATGTCAGTAATTAAGTTCCAGGACATTGCAGATAGATCGTCAATGTCGTAAAAAGTATTCTAGAATATATAGCATGCTTTAATTGAAGTTATCTTTCTTAATGGGCGATACATGTAAGTAAAAGAAAAGAACCATACTTTATATGTACATATGTTTTTCCCAAAGTGTAATATACCCTTGGAGTTTATAATAAACACATCTAAGTTGTTAATGGACCATCGTGGACGATATCTAGGATTATCGGGCCTGCATGAAAATACAACGTTATGATAGTTGTCAGAGACTGCTGAACTTTTCGGTTCATGTATGTTAAATTTCCCTTTACCCAAGTGTACTTCTTTCATTGGTATAGTGTTGATGTTATTTACTCCCCATACCCTTATGGCATATTGTTGCCAGCTGTCCTGACTTGTCATGTGATGTATTCCATTCATTAAATCCCCTCCTATTTGTCCTTATTAGTTGTCCTATGTTATGTCTGTAACTGGGGGGGGGGGGGGGTTAAATCGATTTAACAGCTAGCTATCCGCTTACTTGATATATATATGGTCATTATTTTTTTATTTATAAATATGGCCCTCCCTCATCTACTAAATTTTATTCTTACATGATAATTTGGTTATCTTCACCTCATACATCACTTTCATTATTTGCAGTTATATACTATCTAAATTATGCAAACAACTCGTCAAGATATGACGCCGTTTAAATATTATTTCAGATAATATTACCCCGTTTTAAATCTCATTTTAGATCAAAATCACACATTTTATATCTAATGATCACCCACAAATTAAACTCTGTATTTAGAAGTACCACACATATTAACCAGGTCACGAAGGTTACATAATCAGTAACAAATTTATTTTCTTACTATAGACCAATGTGTTACCGCATAGTTCCTAGAAATCATATTACATACGTGTGATATGAATGAGCAACTCTTGAACGAGTTATCATCAATATTATAACCAAAAAGTAAACGTGCTTATCGACATTAACATTTCTATAAATGAATGAAGAAGTCGAGCAGGAAATGACACATATCAAACGCACAAGGAGAAGTGAATACTACACAGACATGTAAGCAATTACTGTACGGGTTCAAGCTACAAATAGGCACGATGTAATACATAACGGTTAAACATTGTTTCTAATTAAAGATGTATCTGGCTCATCTGAACCTAAAATTTTTTAATGCGCTTCATCCAGTTTTGTTGTTACATAGTCTAAAACATCATTAATAAGAATCATTGCCATGTATAACCGCTTAAAACAATCTTGTTTAATAATATTACTAAGAGACAAAACTAGTAAAAACACTCGCTTGTTAAAAAGCTGGAAGTATGTTTAATTTTATGATAATACAAATGTCTTTTTCGACAAATACAGAGAAAAACATTATATATGTATTCTGTTTAATGCATATTTATTGAAGTTTTAACTAGATAAAGTATAGTTTGCATGATTGTTTAGACAAACAAATGAACAAAAAATGAGCATAATATATCCTTAATATAAAGTTCACCATAACCCATTACAACTACGACTTGTATTGTACATGATTGCCAAACAGGTTTGTGTCCATCGTTCATAATACATTTCTACGACAAATATGAGTAGTTATTAAACGAAGCTAGAGTTATAAAACGTAAAAACTTTAAATGAAGTATTTCTGTTTTCGCATTCGTCATTGACGTAACAAAGTTGAAATACGTTTTATAAATATTTTCTAATGTATATATATCCAATAATTAAAGACCAGAAACTTGTGATATAAAACAATATAAATAAAATTTGTTTACAAACCTGTAGATACACTATGTCCGATCCTGATTACTTTCTTAAAACGTTGATAACCGATAAAGTATCAAATCCCCGGATGTGACAAGGTATATAATTGATGATAATCTTCTCTCCCTTTAACTATCGACTAGAGTTAGCAATACTGATAGCAACGAATGCAATACCTAGAGGAATATGATAGTTTTATTGTAGATAACTCACGTTGTTTCGTATTTAAAGCAATACTACATATAATGACATATAATTATGTGGTTAACTATATAAGTATCGCGCACTATCAGACAATATTTTGTGATAAGATATTTATCTGGTATGAAATTTTATCACGATACGTATCTAGATAACCACATAATTATCTAGGTAAATAAGTAGCTATCTAGTTTCTTTAACGTGATAATCACATACTTTTCTTGTTAATTAAGTAGTTAACTAGTGGCAGAAATATGCCACCATAACTACCAATAATTCAATTCAATTACTGAAAGGACTGTACGTCTATGAAGTTATCAACAAACTACTGTGGAGATACTGTCCCATTTATGTATGTATCCCATATTCTACTAATTCTGGTATTGTTCCGAAGACTATATTGCTCAGATAAGTTAGTCATTCTTTTTGAAAGTCAATACTTGCTTCTATAGTGCTTATCAGTTCGTCATTTATGTTTTTGAGTCTCCATTTCTTTCATAAACGCTATTTCTACGCCCCTCTGCTGTTAATGATATGCTTGATACATGACCAAAATTTCTGGAGTATGGTTTTCATATTGTTATTGTTGTTGACATCTGTGCAGTGCAGATTATATCTTCTTTATTTCTTCAAGGTAACCAATCCGCGTCAAGGTAACACACGTTGTTCGGTTGAAGAGAAGTTGGTTTAGTGGTTAACTTAAGATTTGAATGGTTTACACAACACTGGTATGCAAATAGTAAAGCCATGTTAGTACGGCTGCGCCGAGTTAACATTATGTAGCTCTGCGGGTACATACTGCGGGTACATACTGCGGGTACATACTGCGGGTACATACTGCGGGTACATACAAACTGTATATTACTATAAAAGCCATTGTGACATTGTGTATACAGTCCGACCTCCTTTATTCGACAACCTCTCCGAACAATTGGTATCAGCCGAAATGAATATCAGGTATCGATGCATCTTATTAGGCACATCTAATTGAATTGGGCTATTCGGAACCATCTAATTTTCGAAATAACATTTCGGACCCGATGAATTTCAAAAACCAAGGTCCGACTGTAATAATGTTATCATAAACATGAGGGACAAAGACAATCTTCAAATCGCACAAATGAAGGAAAATGAAATAATGTTTCCATATAAAGTGTGAGGTCTTGAAACGCAGCATTTAGTTGTAGTTGCAAAGGAATTAGATAACTTGTAGAACGTTCAGTCGTTTACAAAAAAACTCATCTCTCTACTTCCGTCGAATGTCATTTTACACTGAACATCCTAATAAAAATGGAAATTGCCTCTCAGTGAACATTTTATATTTTCGTTGATTTCTTCGATTGTATTTGGTGTGTTCTACCATCTCCCATTAGCAATATCTAACCTGCAAATCAACATCGTAAGTTTGGTGAACATAGTACACTTAAACACTTTTCTATGGTACCCTTCAATTCTGCTGTTTATAAATGTTTATAGAAATCTATGTTTGTGATAAATTGTTGTAAACGTAACAAGCTTTAGCTGTACTTGTTTTGAAAAGCATTTTAGTGTTTAGTAAATCCTCAATAATAAAATAAAGTCAAGTTTGAGAAACACGAAAAGTCGGTCAATGGCGCTACCGGGAATCGAACCCAGGTCTACGGATTGCAAAGACCTGCAATAATGTGGTCTTCTCATTGAGGTCGTCTTCATACTGAGGTTAAATAAGCGCAACACAGTGAAACTGTACTTAAAATTGTGTTCTTAATTTTGTGATGGTTCTATTATTGAGGTAGTCATTAAGTGAGGTGTTACTATAGTTAGTAGTTATTGTTAAACATACTTCTATAAACGTTCTCTTATCTTCATTATCATGACCGACTAAAAGATGTTTACTTTAGATAAGATTGTACAGCTGTAAAGATTATATGCGGCCTACACTCAATTTGATAAAGAGTGATTTTGTTTGAATCCTGCGTCAAAGTATGTCTCAACTTCATGAAATTCTGTTGGCTGTCATTGTGATACAATGGGGTAAGTTGTTTTGCATTTTCTACATACTTTCACCCAAAGTCGTTAATAACAAGCAAATAGGTATTCCTTGAAATAGCCAGGTATCAATGAGCAAACAAGTATGGTGTAATTGTTTTCGAACTATTGATACATACGTTACTGTAGGTCTCTTCATTTATATGGCTTATATGTAATGACTTGATAAATGATCATCCTTTATTTTTTCACGATACTGAAATTGAAGTCTGAGTGAAAAGGATAACGCAGAGTTTGGTATCTAAAGAATATTTTGTCTTTAATATGAAACATGCAACCATGAATAGAAATTACTCCGATCGGTATATCCAAGTTATACGGATATTGTTTTGCGGTATTTTGATACACACTACGCTTGCTTAGGTTTTTTTAACGTTTCTTTTGTAATTTAGTAACCCATACCATAATCTATGATGATCAATGACTTGAGCATATGCAATTTTGTTATATTCTTAAAGTAACGTATGTATCCAAAACCAATGTACATATGGCCTCAGTCAGAGGATCGTATTTGGTAAAAGTGGATGACATAATCAGTATAGGTAAATCATTGGTCCCACCCGGGAAGTCGAAGAAGTTTTTTTTAATATCATTGGGAGATAAAGAGATGATAGAGGCCTCTTTTAGCCACAGACATATGTACGTTGGTCATACATCTGAAAAGATGATGATGATGACGTTGCATGTACCCTAAAGACATCTTAATGCACTTTTCGAATCATTGCATAGACATTCAAAATACACAATTTGCTAATCAGTTAAACAATTTAATAACATTGTAAAACACTAAGTTTAAGTAATATATAGTCAAGTGAACTACATGTATGATACATACGTTACCCATTATGTTTCTTCTTTTCTAAAAGCAGTTGATTTGTTGACTTTTATACTATTTATTGCCTAAAATGTGTATCATCTTTAAGTGCATAAACATGCACTTGATTGCATTTTCTTTCCCTCTCCTTCATATTAAGTGTTTAAACATATTCAAATAGCCAGAATGTATTTTGTTTTGTACATTCTGCCAAAACTTTGACTATTAAATGTCAGTCAGTTACTTCATTTTTAAAGTATTGTTCAGATTGTTTCTTAATATAAATAACAAGCACAATGATATTGTACGGGACATGTTTGTGCATTTTATTTTACTTTCAAGTATGTCTTTGGTTGTGAAGATACATACGTTACATTTGGTCTTGTAGTTCGAAACATGCATTTCAAAAAGAAATGTCATGCCAACCCATACACTTTAACTATAATGACGAAATTTTATGGTTAAAATTAAAAAATAATCGGGCGTTTGTGTACTGTTCAAAGTCATAACGTTTCCTGTTAATTGTTTATATGTTATTTATTCACAGAGAAAATAAAACTTCAATGGTTCGATTTTGCAGTATATGTCTAATAACATCTGTTGGATAGATTTGGAAGAAAATTGTCCGTTTTCAAACCAGAACTAGTTTTTAATGTATCCGATTTAAGTGACAAATATTAAAACAGTGACAAGTGCAATGATGTCAGCGTAATGGCAAAATCAAAGTATAGAGGTGTAAGATAACGTATGTACTTCAGGTTAATTATTTTAGAAACTACGGGTCAGGTTCCACAGAATGGTACTTGCATCCATTAGCAATGATGTTGCTAAGGTTTTTGTTATTTAGCCTTGAAGCTTCAATCTTTCCGATGAAACAAATCTAAATGTCTTGTTAAAAAAAATTGTGTCAGTATTTCTCTTTGCCAAATGCTTGTTATTAGCAACATATGGTGTTTCATTTTTTCATTTCAATGAACAGTACGTCTTAAATCTCGCGTGTGGACCGTCAACGGTTGCTTTTTGGGCAGAGCATTTTTTAGTCAAAATGCTATGACCATCGCGCATTTATTTCTCAAGTGGAATGGACTTATTTACAAAAATCTTTAAATATAATATAACAATGTACTGGCCAAAAGTGCAAACTTAGTACTTAAATCCATTGCTTTTTAAAATGTATTTTGTTGATTCGGAATACACTTAGCTAAAATACGTATGTATGACGATGCAAATGAATTTAACTTTCGGAACAAGACGATATGAACGAGTCAGAATCGGGTTTATCATTTCAGATCACATTCTAATAAGGGTAAGAATTCCAAAATACTAAATGGCATGTTAGCTTCTTTGACCAGAAAAAATTCTATCAACAGAAGAAGCATATGATGACCAATTAGAAAGTGTTTCAGAATAGTAATGTAACGTGTTTATTGAGGTAATTTCAACATTTTGTCAGATGGTAAACATGTAACTGGCAAATAAATTAGACATATTTTTAATTTTTAATCGATCAAGGTAATGTAGAACCGACAGTGTGTCACAACGCCATGTCTGTAAAGTTTATTAGTTTTCCTAAAAAAAAACAGGCCCGGGTTATAAAAATATCTGCACTCCCCACCCAGTACATACACTCAGATCCCAGAAAGCTCAAATTTGGTGGATCAAAAAGTCTATTCCGCACTCAGTACTTTGCAGAGTAATAGATTTCGAGGGTTGTCCGGAAAGTTCGTAGACAACCTTTATTTTTTTTCATTAAACAACTCCTTTCTTCTTTTTTAAATGATTATTAAGCCAGTGACAGTATGTACGTAATGCTGAGTGGTAAGTATTGGATATATAATCCTGGCCCCAGTTTTTCATATTCAAACCCAATTTCATTTATAGAATTCGTTATATTGATTAAAGCCCTTTTATACGACATTCATCAATAATATATATTAAAGATATAAGGTTGTTACAAGGGACGCTGAACACATACGACCTAAGGGAAAACAACAGTCTACAAAACATTAGGCATTGAGGTGGAGCAAAGGTGAGCATGTATGGAAATGGTCCGGCCGACAGAAAAACGATTACAGATAATTAAGGCGGACATGTTTTAAAGATTATATACATCATGGAACAGGTCAAGAAAGCCGGTAATAATAGGAAAATGAGGAAATGAGAAAAATAGAACATGAATAGTATATCAAGTGAACGAACTGCACATAGAAAAATATGGGGACTTAACATACATCTAAAACTCACACATACTACTTAAGCTATACACTCAAATTGATAATGTAGCATAAGAAATACCCAGTGGAATTGTAAGTCTTTTCACTCCTTCAAACCCCCGAATTGAGATTCAGCAAAACATATTTTGATATCTGAGTGTCGAGTTGTGAGTATCGGTGATTGTTCTTCACAAAGCCGCCAACTTGTTAACCTAACGGAACGAACACGCATCGGTGCAACATCTTGGATTTACTGTTACTAACGAAGACAAAATTATAACCCGTCAAAGAGTGTGTATCTCTGTAGGAAAGAATGTATATGCATAACTTTCTTCAACGTTATTTCTAAGGTACAACCAAGTGTATGGAATGTAACAATGGCTGGGTTCATTTCGACAATTCGTGTTACTGGTTTGCAAGAAACAGCGCTTCATCATATACGGAAGCACAGGTAGGAGAAACATCTTTGAACATTGTACAGCATATGGGAGCTTAAAGATGTATCTGGTTCATCAGAACATAAAATGTTTGAATTTGCTAAATACTGTATTGCTGTTACATTGGCTTGTAAAAGAGCATGATTGTTATGAAATTTAATGATGTACAAACATCATTCGTCAACAAATACGGATCTATATATTATGAATTCGTTCCTTGTTAAAGCATGTTTATTGACGTTTTAACTCTAGGAAATATATTTTTTACGTTTGCTTATGTAAAAGAATTAGCAAAAAATGAGCATAACATTACTTTAAGATTCACACCTTTTAAGGTAAATCATCAAAAAAGTGCAATGTGAAACCTATCTGAAATACTTTATAAAATAAATGATTGTAAAGTGATTAATATTCAGAGGCTGATCTTCCTTTTTGAATCATACGGGGCTCGTCGTTTATATTCACTTTTAATATGGTAGTGTGTGACAAAAATGAAATTTTAACTTATCAGTAGATGATTACATGTATTTTATCAGTGGAAGTGGCAGGTGTGGTTTCGAAAGCATAGCGATTGAAATGTGTTGACAGACTTTGTGCATGTCCCGATACCAGAAGCGTTTTCCCAATCGTCTAATCGATTAAAATTAATATTTTTTTTCAAGCATTACTGCCGTCAGATGAATTCTCAGCTTGTAACTGTTGACTCTAACCAGGAAAATCTGTTTTTAAAGGATTTCATGCGAGCATTGAAAGGTAAACACAAAGTTTCTTCAATAGCATGCAAAAAAACTTTCGTCAAAATCAAAACTGTGTATGTAAAACAAAAGTAATTGTAACTGATATCATATACATATGACGCATATTTTACCACGTATATGTATACTGAATCTAAGTTGCACAACTTTTTGCATATCTTAACTTGGAAGCAATTCAAGTCAGTGATACAGACAAACAGTCCACGCGCTAAATGATATGCGAGAACGTTAAGCACCCGTTACTGACATCAGTTTACTCGATTTTGATTGTTGTGAGCTATACTTTGCTGAATGTGATGGCGCCATCAATTTAGCTTTTGGAATGACTATACTTTCAAGCATTTACCCGCCCTGACTGCAACGATGACCAAAGATGTACACTGAATTGATTTTCATCATAAACCGAAGACTCGTGATAAACTTTCGACTGAAAAAATAAAATGGATGTGATTCCAAATAGGAATTATCACTACCCCTAGTTATGAGCGCGATTGTAATGAATTACTGCAATTAAGAAATATTATATAACGAGGTATTTATTTGTATAAAGCTGAACATCACTGGATGGGCTACAGGGATGGCAAAATCGAAGGACTCTGGCAGTGGGACAGAACAGATGAAACAGGAACATTTACTGGTGAGTTGACTAAACATGCATTCAGACATTTGAAGATTTGACTAAAATCAACTGATAAATATTACGTATCTCAAACATGCCTCTAAAGGTTACCCGTTCATGTTGATCTTTAGAGCATTTGACCTTAATTCTTTACACAGGAGTTCAAATGCAATTAAATAGGGTATACCATGTCACATTTCAGAAGATGATAGACAAAGTTTAACACAGGCGACTTTAAGCGAATAATCAAATTAACTGGCATCATATTGTCTTGTATCAAAATGTAACTGGTATACATACAAATCAAATATTAAAAGTGCCAAATGTGTTAAAGATAGAACATGTTTGCAAGGAATAAAGATGTATATGTGTATGACACTATGAAACACTTCTCTTTCTATATTAGCTGAATAAGTGCACTCGAGAGGATTTTACTGCCGTAATGTTTTCAATTATCAAGTATGGTTTTCTCAAACAAACATACGGAAACAAGAAGCGACATCTTGTTGTGTACATCTTAATTTCAGAAGGGAGGTTAACTAGTTATTTGTTATAATTACTTTTTTTCAATTTATGCAATTACACAGACTGGAGGCCCAGTGAACCAAATGGTCGCGATTCAGAGGATTGTGCGCTATTTGATTACGTCTTTGATTTTAAATGGATAGATGTTTCTTGCAGCAACCAGTATGAGCCCCTTTGTGAAATGACGTACGTATTTTGTTCTGCAAGGAACGCTTAAATACTATTTTCATTCTTTAGGCTTATCCGACCAGTCGTGCTGAATTATACACATTGTGTTTGTTGTTATATACGTAGCGGTAAATGGTTTTTACTGATTAGTTGCTGCATACTTAGTCAATTTATGTATATGTGTTGGAATTCAATGATAATTTAGTGATTAAGTGTAAGGGTAGCTAGCTGTTAAATCGTGTTAAAGCCCAGTATATTTACTGACAGTGCCAAGGCTGTAAATCGCTGTATGGTTATTTTTTCTATTTGTATTAAAGATATATATTAAATTTCCCTTTTCCCATTTGCAAATTCGTTCACTTTTTATAGTGTTCGTGGTATTTTCTCCCCCTTTCGTTATATTGTTGTCAGCAGTCTTAACTTGTCGTGTGATATATTCCGTCCATTAAAGCCCCCCTGCCTTCATAAATTCTTCTTAGTTATCCCTTATAGTCGTCCAGACCATTATTTGCGTATTTACACTTGCGCCTTCTCGAATGCCTAATGTTTTATGGACTGTTCTTTTCCCGGAGGTCTACGTGGAGAAACTTTTATATAAATGTAAATACAATATTTGTTTCCCTTTTCTATTTTATTCCAGATCAGACGATTCACAAATAGTTGGATGAAATATTCTACGTTGTTTAAAGGTCAAGAATATAGTACTTGTCGAATAAATACGGGGAACATAAACATATTACTTGTTGGATTTTAGTCCCCCATTCCAATATTAACATTTGCGCAGAATGCCCCTTTTCAAGAACTGAACGTATTTAAATATTCGGACTTTAAGCATCTTATCATATGGAATTTGATATTTAATATTTAATTTGATAAATTACCCGCGACAGCATGGTGACGGTATAGAGAAACAATTATATTTAGATTCTCAAATTTAATCAATTATTAGATATGAATACTATGGCGCCATAGTTTAATTTCTTTTGAAGAATGACTTACACATTTGTAACAATAAACGCTGTCTAACTGTTGTAAAAAATGACGGCTAAAGTGATATAGTTGTTCTTTTAATGGCGTTAAATATATAAACAAAGAATGTCAGCGGTTAACCGACAAACGTTTTCGTTAACTGTTTGTATTTCCATTCGGTTAACCAGTAAACCAATTGGAAGAATGCTTTGTGAACCGGTTTGGAAAACAATAGACTATTCCAATCCTTCACTAAACCGATTAGCACATTAAACAGATCGATATCACCCCCTCGATAAAGTTGGGTTCAAAGATCAAGAAATTGTGCATAGTTTCCGTTTATATTTAATAATATATACTAGTATATAGGTACAACAAATGGTATATATATCCTACTGACTTTTTAAAGAAAACACTCTCAAGTAATGCACCCTTCAAATAAACTAAACATTATTCAGAGTGTTACAATGTATGTGAATGGTGTTTTTGTTATTCTTAAAATGAATACAACAGTACAAAGTGTTGTTAATATTTTACCTGAAAAATAACAATATACATTATAACCTCATGTAAAGACAATCTCAATAGTAAGACCACCTAAAAATTAAGAACACAGTTTGCAAGTCGATTTTCACTGTTTTAATAGTGAATAATATTTCTACAAATTCAAAAGATTTTCTATGATCAATGCTAATTTGAGTATTATTGCTGGATTGTCTTTACTTTAAAGCGTATAGAACTTGCAATACTGTTATCTCCCATATACCAGTTGAACAAATATTGTCTTCTATATAAGTCAAATTTCGAGCATTTGGAAAAAAAACACATGAAATTCACACACGATAATTTGAGTGTTTCCGTATTATATCACTGGTGAATGTTAGAATGTTGCATATTATAAGTCAGTGGTTATTAGAGTGTAGTAGTGAATGAACATATGAGCGCCGCTGTACGATTTCCAACATCTTCTTTAAGTGACATCATTTCTAGAAAATGCCACATGTGTCGTCACCATGAACTGACAGTAAGCAATATTTGCCCCATATGGGAATATGAAAACAAAGTGACCATATGGAGTAAATATTGTTTCCTGCGTTTTCTTGAAAAGAGGTCACTTCCAGTAGAGGTTGCCAATCCCACAGCAGCGCTCAAATTACATGTAAAACATACATAACCACTTCTTGGGTTTGTTATTATAATTCATTCATTTAAGCATCTGGAATATTCCATTTTTCGGAAACGTCTCTAATCCGAACTTTTTCTGTGGTCCGGTCAAGTTCGGGTTATAGACGGTCCGCTTCTGTTACTTGTCAATACTAAAACTGCTTCTTTACAAATACGCCAAAATGAAACCAACAATCATCAATGGAATGGTATATCCAGCTGATGACGAACCGGCTACGGGTCCTGATCTAGCTGATGACGAACCGGCTACTGGTCCTGAAAGCAAATGAAGAAACCCGAAATGTAATTCCCCAATATGATAAACAAGAAATATCTTGAAAAAAGATGGTCAACGCAATTTGAAGGTTAATATTTGTTGTGCAACATAAAAAATGCCGACATGTTACGATTGCTGTTCACTCCAGATCCAAAATGGATTTCGGTAAATTCGATAAAGGGTACGTTACCATACCGAAATCCACAGAATTTCGGTTAATGTACCGAAATCCATTTTGGATCTGGAGTGACCAGCAATCGTTACGTTCATAGGATGGAACTGAAGGCGGAGTGTATCTTCGTGATGACAATTTAACGGACACATTTTATTTCAGAGATTGTTTAATTCAGTAGCATAATAAAGGAAATACTGTGTACCTATTGATGTGACCAATCATAAGGCCATGGGTTCGAGGCGGAATGTATGCTCCTGATGAAAGTAATGCACCGTGCATCCAGGTATTTTCCGTCTACCTATGATTTTTTGTGGGAAGCTAACATTTGCGGGATAAGAGGATAGTTCTTGTCTGGAACCAAGACACTCTGCTTAAGGGCAACCGCGTTAGAAACTGAAAATCTATTGAAAAACGGTATAAAACTTCAACCATACACGACAAGTATTAACATTGGACTTACCACCTGTAGCTACGGATCCGCTCTCTGTTTTACCACCACCAGTATACAGAAAATCTCCACAAGTTGGAAATCCTGCCGGTGTTGGAGGTTTTGTATCTCCCTCATCTATGACCATTGCCATACCATTGGTACTATGTAGATCAATATGGCAGTGTAAGAACCACATGCCAGGATTGTCGGACCTGATTCTTACCACGACATAGCCTCCTGTAAACAAACATTACATAATAACTGTCAAACTGTCATCAGGGGCGTGGCTAGGCCTTTTTGAAGAGAACGCACAATTGTGGTTTAAAGGGGCGTTGACGGTTTATAGGAGAGAAACATATTTGTATAACTTTTCTATTTTCAGTTCAGTTTATTTCACTCATTTCATGCAATACATGACATAATGAGATTAACAGTTAATTACTAAGTTACATAAACAGGGTAATCATAATGACAGTATGATAGTTAAATAATTTACTGTAACATTTCTAATACTAAAGGTTCAATTAAATACATGTAAGATAGAAAATAATATAAAGAATAAATATGTAGGCGGAAGAGTTACAGTCATGATGTCACATAAAATGTATTATAGAATTTTTGTTCTGTAATACATTTTTTTTTATCAACCTGTTCGATACAACTTTATACACACAACAATGTAATCAATAAAATATATGTACATTTTTTGATATTTTTATATTCTATGGTATTGCTATTAATATTCATTACATATAGAGGCTTGCACAACTTGCTTTGTTAACTACAGGAAATAAATTGAGTTCGTTCAAATACATGCATAACTAAACAAGGCTCTATCTATTGTATTTTTTAGCTGTTTACGTCTCACGAATTCAGAATATACGGCCTGTAAACCCTTTATCCCCATTAACCCACCTTTTTAATTTAAATTTTAGCCTCAAATATTTTGACCCCTTGTACGCACGGGCGTATTCTGCGTAAAGGCAGCTAGGCCACTAGCCACAGGCCGTTTCAAGCATCAATGTACTTCTAGAAAGTTTTTCATATTTGTACCATTCCAGAAAGCATCACATTTAATACATCATGTCTGTAGTATCAACATGACAGCAACGCATTCAGGAGACAGATAGGAATTTTATGCCTAATTTCTTGCGAAAATGTTTCCGTCGGCAAGCAGAACATTTCTTATCAAATATTATTAAAAGTTTACATACATATATTACAACAAAACGTTAGGCGGTTTAAATTACCTTTCGAAACGCCATAAAACGCCATATGAAACATTTCATGGAAGATATGATATAGACGACCGCGAAACAACTAAGGGTTAAAACCTAGTTTAACTTGGGTACATGCAACATCTCGGGTATCCAGCAATCGCTCAAATAAAATGAACAGAAGAAATAAGAAAATCCACTTTGAACTTCCCAACATACCAAACGGCTAACTTCGCTTATTTCATCATGACAAAATTGTAAACACTTTCTCTAGATTTTATTTCGCATATTTACTTGGCCGTAAAACTCACCTGTTGGTACTACGATTGTATCTTTTTCTGGTGGCCTTTTATTAATATCCGGTATGTTCCCTTGTGCCCAGGATTCGTTCGCCCATCTTTCTTCGTTGCAGTAACCATTCTTGTCTGTGCAATTAATGTCTTCATTTGGTTTTAAAAGCCGCCCAGTAGTAGCATTGTATTCACCAAAACCCATTTTCATTACGTAGAAAGAGTGCCCGTGCAGGTGCACGGGATGCGACCAACCGGCACCAGGCCCGAGATTGGTAAACACCATCTGAACGAGTCTGTTGGATTGCAGTTTCTGCACGTAAGTACATTTACATATACCGTCATCGCAATCTTCTCCACAGGGCGTTTTAATTCCGTCAGGTTGTGTCAGTAATGAAACTGTGGGTGGGTCAAATTCCCGGCCATTAACTGACCCAGGGGTGTTACCAGTTGGTCCGGGAAATGCGAAATTAAAAAAGAACTCATCGTCCACTCTATTCCCAAGTACGGATTTGTAAGCTTGGTTCGGGTCTGTATTATTGACTTTGTCGAATGTGATGCATTTTCTGTCATCGTTTGGCGGGTATAGAGTGTACGGACAGTTAAACGTTGGGCATTTGGAACTTCGTGAGCAAGTTTCCACGCGGGTGTTGATAGGATTTGGTGGAGGATCAGCACCGTCAAATTCTGTTAGTTCCAAAACTGCTTCCGCAGCATGGTATTTTAAGTTGCGCAGACTTTCAGGCGTTTCAATGGTTTCCGCCACGAAGATTAAATGTTTACTTTTAGACTCGGTGGCGGCCGGGGCTTGCCAGTAAAAGTCATAACGCTCGCCAGGATGAACTATAATGGACTGAACTGGAATTCGGTCTACATTGTATGCATCTGATGTTCGGAGCGTCAGTCGAAAGCCACTTATGTAAACTCGCATTGGGTATAATGTCATTGCACCGATAATTCTGAATCTGTACTGAGTTCCTGATACTATCTTGAACAATTCAAGCGGTGATCCGTTATTTGTGGTATAATTGCTCCAAAAGCGACCTTTTCCATTGACCAGACCTGACTGAAATTCGAATCTGCTAAATTGACCGCCATCTATAGAATAAGTCGTATTAATAACCTCCCCCGTACTGAAATCAAACTGTTGTGAGATCATTCGGTAATAAGCAGTTTCGGCGTCCATCAGATGGTTCCAGTCCTGTAGTGCAATAATAATTTCATTGTCTTCAACTATAGGATTTGCCTTTGGTCTTACTATCACAGGTCCATACAAGCCCATGCTTCTTTGGTCTCCAATATGAGCATGGTACATCGCAGTGCCTGGTGGGTAGGCATTGAATCGATGTACGAATGTCTGTCCTGGTAGAATTGGACACTGGCTTATGAAAGCTACTCCATCCATCCACGGAGTGTTTCGCTGATGTAGGCCGTGAAAATGCACAGTGACGCTGTCGGTATGAAACGTATTAACGAATGTAATCACGAGGGGCTGGTCTTCCCATGCTTCAATTCTTGGTCCGGGAAATGTCCCATTGATGGCAATGACCAGTCGTGATGTCGTTCCGTCGGCAGTTATAACTCTTGCTGCTTGTTCCTCTGTTAATTCTCTGTTACGGTTAGCTGTGCCGGTCATACGCAAGACACCATTATCAGGTCGTACAAGCTGCCTCTCCTGCTCAAGTAGCATTGTAAGTTTATGTTCTATAACAAACACACACGAGCAAACAGGATCTTCAAAGTTGCATATGCAGTCTGCTCCCTCTTTGGCCGGGGGTTGGACCTTTGGTTGACACATCACAGAAACCACCAGGGCAAAGAAAAATGTTGCAAAGGGAAACATCTGAAAACATTGAAAATGATTTACTTGGGTCCCTGGCACCAATTCAATAGATTTAGGTATGATTTCGATCGTACTCTAATATCATAAAGCGCCTTAGTTTTTCGTCGTGATGTTTTCGCAAAATTCTAATTATGAACTAATTCGCGACACCTAATTCAAATTTAAGCTATTGACTATTTGTTTTTTTAAAATGTTTTTGATGAATAAAATTGATAACATATATTCAGGAAGCAAACGTGTTATATATTACGTAATTATCTGATATAAACATCCTCAAATATTAATCATGATTGCGTATGTATTATGTTCCTTGATGTATTTGGTAATTGGTTTAGTACCGTCCCACAGTTCGTGTCTTATCGCAAAATCTCGCGGAAGAACGTCATCAGGCTTCCGCAGAAGAATGTTGAGATATAGAATATGTTTGTGCGAAAGCCAACTGACTGGTATACAGAATTTCGTTGGTTCTACACAAATGCCTTTCTATGCCTAAAATGCTAGAAAGGGCATATGGGACCGTCATCCAATTTAATACAGTCAATCTTGCTTATGCGACCACGTGTCTTATGCGGCCATTTGCAGTAAGCAACCACTTTGAAAACCTCTCGACAATGTTCGCTATATCTTTACGTTTTGCTAAGCGACTTTTGTTTCGAAAGAGGCTACAATATCATCAATGTATAATACATTTTGATAAACCAGTACAGCCTGACAGTGATCTCCCCTTACATGTCTCAGAGTTTCTGTAGCGTAATTGAATGACTGGCAGTCGTAACATTTAGCCATCTTTTATGTTGTACAACACATGTTAAGCTTCAGATTGCAACAAATTTGCATACTTCAAGTTGCGCCGATCATCTTTTTTAAAGATATTTCTTGTTTTCTAATATTTCTATATAGAGGACAGCACATCATAAATGGTATTCAAATTCTACTTGATTGAGCAAACACATTTTACAAATACGGTTTTCTCTTGGAATATTATTTGCTCTACCTGTTTCATACTTAGTGAATGCAAACATAGTCTGAAAGAGTTGTTTTAATAATGTATCATTTTCAATCGAACTAATATATTCTGAACAATTGAAAACGTTTTTTAATTTATTAAAATATGCTAATCTCGGCATATCGTATACAGTCGATTGCCACTCCTGAAGGAAATGATCGCGTTTTTACAATTGTGTACGCCAGACACTAAGTAAACAATTAAGCCTGTAGTTTGAATAATATATTCTGTTCTAAGTAGCTTTGCATTGTTTGTATCCGGGTATTTGTTTAATATATTTACAAAACAAATGATAAGTGTCTATTATTCACTGAATGATCTTTCTTTTGCATTAAAACGAGTATATAGTTTAAAGAATAAAATGAATATCAAACCTAATGATTTAAATTTATTTTATACAAAGACGTAAATTTAGGTCCTTGTTATATTCTTATGGCCTTTGAGTGGTTATACTATAAAATAGAGTTTGTGTAGCTAGTCAAACAAAAATAAAGAACAAACATCAGATTGTGTTGTAAATGGGCTTTTATTACAGCTATTTAAACAATCAAAATATAAATAATAAAACTTATTATATGTAAAGTATTAGATAAAACATAATAGTAAACCCATAAATTTTGTTTTATCTGGGGACAAATTTAGGTCCTTGTTTTATATATGTTGTGCAGATTATTTGTCTAAATAACATCTGTTTTACAATATTAATACGATTAATATCATAATTTTCGCATTTAAATATAAAGTTAAACAATATCACTATAAAAAAAAATATATTTATTGTAATCGAGTTATACTGTCTCAAATGTCACACCACTACAGATTAAAAAAAGTCAATCTGTTGTCACTCTAATAATTTATTTCAATGCTATTCTATAAAAAGTCACTTTCCCTCAAATTCTGCCATATAAAGCGAACACTAATTGGTAATTAACAGCTTGTATAATCGCTGCATCCGACTTTATCACTTCAATCAGATATCATGCTGCGCACGCACTGTTGGATAACGCGCACATAGAAATATATAGTGTATCCGAAATTATAGCAAAAACTGGCAATTTTTAACAAATATCGTTAAAAAGGACAGCATAAAAGAGTACCCACATTCAATCTAAAACGTGCGGTCGAAAGTACACATTTTGAACTCTTATATATCTCTGCACACATTATCTACCTATATTGGAAAGTATTTAAATTCAAAGATATTGTTTAAGCCCTTTCCTATTTCAATGTAAAAATGGTGATCTTAAAAACCTCAAAAAAGGGCAATGAAGTAGAAATCACAGCAACATAATATTTACACCACCATAACGTGAAAGGTTTGATCTCTAACATTTGTTTGCACACGAAAGATACCTTTAACAGATTTTAATTTATCGCGGTTTGAAGATATTTTCCTTCTATAATTCTATAGGAAGTAGGTCGAACCGCAGTGACACGAAAGTTGGGTATGAATGGATTCTCTTCAGTGACATTAAATAATTTATGAACAGTAAAACACATCAGAATGAGAATAAATTGAAAAGCAGCAATGTATTTAAATAGCTATAGGGGAAGGACAAAGCAGTCAAAGCAATCAGTGACAAACCAGCTTTCAGTGTTCGAAGTGTACTTCAATTCTTTTTAGCTCAGAGTGAACATTACAATGTGTGTAACCAAATTTCAAAAGAAATACAAAGTCACCTAATGACAAAATAGTCCGATACCAAAACACAACTCAAATCTGTGCAGGACATTTACATGGCTGTATCTAAAGCAGAGTTCCTTGACAGAGAGTTGCTTCTTCATGTGACAATTAAAGAAGATGACATTGAAACAATCCATCATGCGTATAAAAATGAGTTTTCAGAATACGAATGGAAAAAAATTGTTACTTTGATAAACATTTTAAATCACATAATCTCAATTTATCATTAGAAACGTAGGAAGGAATGGTTTTAAAGAAAGCATTATTCTTTGAAAATGTAGAAATATTGGTCGACGACTCAAAGAATGAAATAATACACAGAGTGAAGCGGAAAGAACTGGCAGGTGAAGAAGATAGTGTATGTTTGGCTGGGAAACGTGTGCATCGTCCGTCCAGGAGATGCACAGATTGTTGATGCTATACCCGACCAATCCATTGTCAACTATTTATTCTGCGTGGACTGTACAAAACGATGTTATCACATGCCTTCAGTTCATGTATATATTGAAATTCAAGATGGGAAGGAAGATTGCATACATGAATTGATAACAACAGTAAGATTCTTGCCATGCAATACCATCAATAATTTCATCGATAGTGATGGTGAATATCTAAGATTTCAAATGCAAGACAATGTCATAGCTGGAAAAGGGTTTCTTGCATAAAAGATAAAATTATAATGAATAAAAGTACATGTGTAACTTGTTGATTCCATGTATATTAAGTAGATCTATTACATGAAAAATAAAGTTGCATCAAACCCAAATTACAACTCTCTTGCAAATTTCGGCGGAGAACCTGACCATCTGAGTTTGTAACTTAATACTGCCATATAGGCTTCGGCTGTATAAATTTAACTGAACTGTTCCTTGGGGTGAGGTGAGTAATTGAGATGTTATGATAACGATCAGCTAGCAGATAAGAAAACTAGGAGAAAATGGAAAAGATTAGACAATTGTGTAGGACTGTATTGCGCACTTGACTCTACGATGGAATTCATTCATAAAAATACCTGCTCGCATGCAAGTGAATCTCACTGAAAGGGGCTCCAAATAGGTCATAAAAAGTCACGCTCCACGCTGTCGGTCGCCATCGGAGCCAGTTTGCGCATTTGTGATCAAAGTAGCGATAAAATTGCGATTGGCGAAAGCGACGACTTCCTGCTTTAAAATTTAAAATATCTTAAAAATAAGCACCATTCCTGATACAATTTAATATACAATGAATACCTATAGCCATTTCGAGGTTAGGTACCATGGCAATCAGTTGGATGCAATATTTAGACATTTAAGCCAAACTCAAGGTAACTGTATTATAAGTTTACATTGTATTTGTATTTTGTATATGTTAGCAATCTGTGCAATTAACTAAATGAATATTTGTAATGTGCTGTTTTCTATGTAATTGGTTTTTAGGCATTTATTTACCTTTTGATATTTGCCTATTTTCAGTGACATGTAAACTATAGAATAACAGAACGGCTTTTCCATACATAGGCAAGTTCCTTTTGATATAGCAATAAATCACACAATGCATCTGTTGGCGAAGATTTTTAAATCAAGATTCACCCTAATAATTTACGTACTAAGGCCTTGTTTGCACAACATACACGCATTGTAACGTCCGGTTGTGAAGCATGTAGCTGGCAATACACACGAAACACTTAAGCTAAAAATAAATTCGACGTGTATACAACTGAAACCGAAACTACAAAAACGCGATAATCCGACTTGTCTAAATTAAGATTGTGATTTCTTTACATTTAGCCAGCATTCAAACTCGATATGTCATGGTATCTGATTAATCCGTTACCAAATATAAATATCAGTCAACGTATTGCACATTTGTTTGCACAAAGAAATTTGATAAGACAAGCTATGTTTAACATTACGTAACTATATAAAAAAAAAGTTAGAAGCAAGATATGAAAATCCGACGGTAACATAAACATCACGACTAACAAAAGGCATTGGTCCAGTAGGCTTGTTCTATTAGCTGAACAATTTGAAATACAATATTGCAGACAAAACTAGATCTATACCAATTGCATATGCCACTAGTCCTAGACACTCACTTCGTTAAGCAAGACTAAACTCCGTTGTTTAACATGACTTTCTATACTTTATGACAAACATATAATAGGAGTGAACTGACCGTTTGTGCCCAGTATGTACCATTACCATGAAGGTAAATTCAGAGAGTTTAAATTCTTAAACAAGATAGCAGTATCTAATCACAGAAAGAAGAACATGTGCAATGCGTTTGTCTTGTAGGTGAAAATTCTCTTTGCTATAGAGCAAACTTATTACCTAAACTGCTACATTCATATTAATATTTAATAATTGCAAAGAAATAGTTATACTCACTTTTCGTGTAGATGTTCCGCGCGTCACCAAACAAACAAATTGTAGATTGAAACTCAGGCGTTATTGCCCGGCCTGTTGACGCATGCGCATTTACGCATTTTTGTACGAGGGGTGTTCAAAAAGCTCTTGGAAAAATGCTTCATTAATATTAAGATTTTGGAATGTCATGAAAATTTAACTTCATATTGGTCAGGATATTGTGTTTCGTGCACAATAATAATAAGTCTTATTAAGAACAAATACGGCTAATACGGTCTCCATGCCAACGTCCAAATTTAAAGAAAAAGCTTGCATTTCATTGCCAAAGATGGGCATCTTGTTCGCTTAAAATTCAAGGTATCCGCATCAAATTTACCATCAAAACGCTTCATACCTCGGCACGTGGCATCAAATTTAAGATATGGCATCAAACAATTGTTAGGGGCCATTCTATTCAGGTCGTCTCCAAAGAAGTTTAAAGTCAGCCAATCTTCCAAAAAGCAGATGTTCATGGTCATTTTAATGTCAATGGTGTGATCTCAAGTCAGGTCGTACCGTAGCAGCAAACAATCACAGCCCAGTATTTTGATAATTATTTGTCTGAACATATGAATTTGACTATGGATGACAATTAACAATTTAAATATGCTCTGTGATAGAATATACAAATGTCCAAAAAGATGCAGCCAAATATGTTTGACAGGTCCTGAATCGGAATTTCATGAGAGCGATGAGAAAAAAGCGAAAAGCGGAGCTTACAGTCATGATCATACACCAGGACAACGCACAAGTCTGTGCATCGGGCAAAGCGACCCTGTGAATGGCAAACGGCCGTTTAAAGCGTTTAAGCATGCACCGTATAGCCCGGATTATACCCCTATTACTTCTTGTTTTCCCATGCTGAAGGGTTGTCTGAGAGGACAAGACGTCGATGTTAACAGCGAGATCCCACACCCAGCTCAGTTGGCAATTTTATCTTTTTCATCTGCATCTAGTAGAATGGACAGTTACCTTTCGGAGGTAGATCTGTATGTGCAGAACGTGCGAGTATTATGTTTCGTGGGGAGTATTTTGAAAATGATTGAGCATTCCCGTTGACGTAGAATACCTGATTTTGTGGCGACGTTAAGATGTCCTGATGACGTATAATGCGTGATTTTGTGGCGACGTCAAGATGTCCCGTTAACGTAGAATGCCTGATTTTGTGGCGACGTCAAGATGTCCCGATGACGTAGAATGCCTGATTTTGTGGCGACGTCAAGATGTCCCGGTGACGTAGAATGCCTGATTTTGTGGCGACGTCAAGATGTCCCGATGACGTAGAATGCCTGATTTTGTGGCGACGTCAAGATGTCCCGTTGACGTAGAATGCCTGATTTTGTGGCGACGTCAAGATGTCCTGATGACGTAGAATGCGTGATTTTGTTGCGACGTCAAGATGTCCCGATGAAGTAGAATGCCTGATTTTGTTGCGACGTCAAGATGTCCCGATGACGTAGACCCGGGGTACGGCATGTGTTCCTTAGTTAACATTCAGAGTTTTATTGTATCTAAAGTCATTTGTAATTTGTTATGATTTTCATGCGTGTGATGTATTTTCTGCAAATTTTTGAACACCTCTCGTACAGTGCGCGTTAATTACCTTCTAAGTAAGATAGCGCATGTTTTGCATGCACTCTTAATAAATAAAATGCACACACACACGCGTAATATCAGTCAAGGCTGTATCGGCCCCATCTGAACTTAAACTATTTGAACAGGCTGCATGAGCTTGCGATTGTTAAGGTGTTTAACCTATGCGTAACAAAGTCCTATGGATGCAGATTTTATGAGATGAACTTTGCGTGTCATTAAATATAATTATCATATATGAATATCGTATATAAATCAGGTTTACTAAGTGATAAGTTATTTTAGTAAACCAAATGAAGTTTATATGGACACATACATGTACGCTTTTATCGTAAGCAAACCTATGGTGGCATATTACTGCCACCAGTTAGCATGATAGCGTTCGCGAATTAATTCGTGTTAACCACTTAATTATTACGATAATTATCTAGCTATCTAGTTAATATTCGTGATAAATAATCGCAAAGATAAATATCATACAACTAGAAACAGGCTTGAAAGTGCCCAGAAGTGCCACCTCTTACCTTTTTATGATGTATTACACTAGATTCAAGTGGTAACACGAATCTTATCGAATTGACCACTTATTATGTTACTTAATAACTCAAATTCACGAATTTCACTTAAGATTCGTGTTACCACATATTTATAAATGCAAGTTTGGCTTCTAGATGTAAGTGGTAACACGAATCTTAAGTGAAATTCGCGAATTTGAGTTATTAAGTAACATAATAAGTGGTCAACTAGATAAGATTCGTGTTACCACTTACATCTAGAAGCCAAAAATGAATAAGTGGTAACACGAATCTTAAGTGAAATTCGCGAATTTGAGTTATTAAGTAACATAATAAGTGGTCAACTAGATAAGATTCGTGTTACCATTTACATCTAGATGCCAAAAATGAATAAGTGGTAACACGAATCTTAAGTGAAATTCGCGATTTTGAGTTATTAAGTAACATAATAAGTGGTAAACTAGATAAGATTCGTGTTACCACTTACATCTAGAAGCCAAAAATGAATAAGTGGTAACACGAATCTTAAGTGAAATTCGCGAATTTGAGTTATTAAGTAACATAATAAGTGGTCAACTAGATAAGAATCGTGTTACCACTTACATGTAGAAGTCAAAAACGCATTTATAAATAAGTGGTAACACGAATCTTAAGTGAAATTCGCGAATTTGAGTTACTAAGTAACATAATAAGTGGACAACTAGATAAGATTCGTGTTACCACTTAAATCTAGTGTAATACATCATTAAAAGGTAAGAGGTGGCCGTTCTGGGCACTTTCAAGGCCTGTTTCTAGTTGTATGCTATTTATCTTACCGAAAATTTATCACGAATATTAACTAGATAGCTAGATAATTATCGTAATAATTAAGTGGTTAACACGAATTAATTCGCGAACGCTATCATACAAACCTGCACATATCTTCCGTGTTTGAAATATTTCATGTGAGCGATATTATGTAAAATAATGTCCACTGTTTATAACTGGGTTCTCCCAGATAAGTGTTTTTGCCTGTGTTCTCGATGTTAGATCATCATTCCTTTTATTCATTTTGTTCATGGGAGGAAATTATTGTTTAAGTGATGTTTAAACAATGTATTTAAAAAAACATAAATATCATGCATACATTTTAAAGAAAATGTTTACATTTCTTTACTTATACGCAGCTTTTCTCTGAATTGAAAATATTTAGTTTAAGCATGTATAAAATGACCCTGATAAGACAGGTCCATGATAATAGTATATATAGATCCGAGTTAAATTTTTGTAAGGATTTTTTTTTCAACATGTTGCACAAAACGTTATTTTATTTAACATACCGGAAGGCATAATTCTATCTAGATCTACGCTCTTTATCTTTTTTTGAATCTGTGCAATCTTTGTAAGTTAAAAGGTTATACAATCATCGTTTATAACATCGTGACCTTTCGATATCGGCCCAACTGCGGTTTGATATCGCGGGTAAGCGTGACGTCATTAATTTTAAAAAGCGACTGTATAAAGGTATATAAAGAAGGTCGGTTAATTTTCTACTTTTTATTTTTAAAATTTCTAGTGAAAAAAGGCAAAATGGAAAATCATGAAGAGAAAATACATTATACACAATGCATTTCTACATTTTCTAATTCACCACTCCATTCAGTCCAGGACTGCATGATACATGCCGCCAACCTCAAACAGACGACACAGATCAGCTTGAACTGTTTGAGATATTGGGTAATCTCTTGGAAATGTTCTAATTCTACGATTTTTTTTAAATCAGAATAACAGTTTTATTCCAGTTTGCAATATATTCTGTTATCGTACACAGGCAGTATAATGTGCTGGCACAGTTGTTTACAATCGTCATGTGTTTTCGCGTTTGACTGAAAATTGAAAGATGAAAATTAACTGATAAGAATGCATCGCTATTTTACCTCGCATTGACAATATTATATTACTACGTAAGATGAAATATATTACTTTAATAAAGGTTGCTCGAAGTTGTTTATACTTATAAACGTGTAGATAATATTTACAGGGGCGCCAGAATTTATTTCAGATTAGGGCCTACTTGTCCGTTTATGCGAAGTGCTATTTTCTAATAGACTGTATAATAAATGTATTGTAAAATCTTGCAAATATTTACTTGTCCATACTTTTGAACAATATGGACAAATTTGATAGTTAACACACTTGTCAGTCCTATAAATATTACGGTAGACTGATAAATATGCTGTCGATTTGAGATATTGGACACTTCTACATAACGTAATAAGACGTAAAACTGAAACGTTAATTGTTGTGTGGTGGCCGTAAAAAGTTGCTACATGATTTGAATCAGCGGTGTTATACAGTTATATATTCTTAACCCTTAAGATCATTTAGCCTAGTATGTATGTGCATGTCAAGTGCTGTGTGGCAACCGAAAAAGTTGCCCGGTGCTTCAATTCAGTGGTGTTATAAATTCTGATCCCTTCGGATTGTTGAGCACAGTAATTGCACACAAAAACTGGATGTTGACATTCGCCCTCCCGCCAGTTTTAAGTAGTAATTCAAGATGGAATTTAACGTTGTCGGATTCGTGATAGATATCACTTTCAGTATTGGCTTAAGGAGGAGTAAATAAAAGCAATATCGACGGTGATCTAGGTAGGGTAATAACTAAGTGCGCACCGCCTCCATAGCAAGTATCCCATATACTTTTTAAAAAGGGGGTCGATTCGCTATTTTGTATACAAAACAAGTCGTATCCATGGAAATCTTGTGTTGAAAAGACAAATAAATCAACGAAAAGCTACAATTGTCTGTCGTTCAGTTTTTATTGCATGCAAAGCATTTATTTGTTCACGAAAATAAGAGTAAATACAGTGGAAAGACCGACGGTGTCCAACTTCTATATACACTCAACAAAATTCCTAATCGGTCAGTTTATATTGTATTATTATTTTTCTAAGAATGCATGTATTCACACAAAATTTCACATACCGATATTTGAACAGGTAATGCAGCGAATTATTGATTTTTTTTAGCCGGCTCGCTATGAAATTAATCGTATTATGCGTATTGACGTTTATAGCACGTTTTGCACGTGCGGGGCATGGACACATATGTGCACGTGTTCGTGTACACTTTTGTCATTGCTGATGAAAATCCTTTTTGAAAAACACAAAACATGGTGAGAATGACTGTAGAAGAACACACCCGAGCCGTCGGAATGATACAGGCCGGAACTCATTTACGACAGGTGGGTTTTATTTTTTGAAATTTCATAAGAATATTGACATTAAATGCAATTAAATAGGGTATACCATGTCACCTTTCAGAAGATGATAGGCAAACACTGGCGAGTTTAAGCGTATAATCAAACTGGCATCATATTTTCTTGTATCACAATGGAACTTGTACGAATACAAATCAAATATTAAAATTGCCAAATGTGTTAAAGATAGAACATGTTTGCAAGGAATAAAGATGTAAATGTGTATGGCACTATAAAACACTTCTCTTTCTGTATTAGCTGAATAAGTGCACTCGAGAGTAAATTACGGTCGTAATGTTTTCAATTATCAAGTATGGTTTTCTCAATCAAACATACGGATACAAGAAGGTACATCTTAATTTCAGAAGGGATGTTAAATAGTTATTTGTTATACATTGTAATTACTTTTTTCAATTTATGCTATTACACAGACTGGAATCCCGGTGAACCAAATCATCTCGATTCAGAGGATTGTGCGCTATTTGATTACAGAGTTAATTTTAGATGGATAGATGATTCTTGCAGCCACCGGTATGGGCCCCTTTGTGAAATAACGTACGTATTTTGTTTCGCAAGGAACGCTTAAATAATTTTGTCTTCCGTTAGGCTTATCCGGTCATTCGTGCTGGATTATACCAATTTTTTTTACTGATAAGTTACTGCATACTAAGTCAATGTATGTGTATGTGTTGGAATTCAATGATAATTTAGCGATTAAGTGTGAGGTTCGCTAGCTGTTAAATCGTGTTAAAGCCCAGTATTTTTACTGACAATTCTTAGGCTGTAAATCGCTGTATGGTTATTATTTCTATTTTTGCTTGGATGTATGTTAAATTTCTCTTTCCCCATTTGCAAATTCGTTCACGTTTTATAGTGTTCGTGGTATTTTCTCCCCCTTACGGCCTATTGTTGCCAGCAGTCTTGACTTGTCCTGTGATGTATTCCATCCATTAAAGCCCCCCTGCCTTCATAAATTCTTCTTAGTTATCCCTTATAGTTGGTCAGACCATTCTTTGCGTATTTACACTTGCGCCTCCTCAAAAGCATGATGTTTTATGGATTGTTGTTTTCCGGAGGTCTACGTGGAGAGACATTGTCTTATGTATGAGGCGTTCCCTGTAGCAATTTATTCTCTCTCTTTTATCTATCAAAAGTGTGTTTGGCACGTCAAACCGAACGGCATACTTACCGAGGAACCAATGATCGTATCTGACAGAAATGATTACCGAGTAACCACAAAATAGTCTAAAAGAAATTAATCGTAAAAGAATGACGATCGAGAATTTCTTGTTAAATAAAACTCTATAGATAAAAAATAGATTAATCGCCATTTAATTTAGAATTTAACTTCAAATCATGTGACCTCTGATTCCAATATATTAAAATGACCTTGATTCATCGAAACAAGTTTGCTATGGATTGGGTCGGCTGTAACTATATTGCACACAAAACACAATATGTATACATGTATATATAAATGTAAATACAACATTTGTTTCCCTTTCTATTTTATTCCAGATCAGACGATTTACACATGGTTGGATGAAATATTTTACGTTGTATAAAGGTCAAGAATATAGTACTTGTTGAATAAATACGGGGAACATAAACATATTACTTGTTGGATTTTAGTCCCCCATTCCAATATTAACATTTGCGCAGAATGCCCCTTTTCAAGAACTGAACGTATTTAAATATTCGGACTACCAGCAACCTACCATATGCCTTGTTAAATACAATAATATCGCAATATTCCAAATGAAGTAGAGTTGAGTTATTTAATATGGATGCATAGCAACCGGATCAAATGGAACAAACCGTAAATGACCTTCAGACTGATGTGCGCGCTACGCGTCGCTGTTGATGAAAACAAACCGATGCGGTATTTGCAATTTTGTTTTAATAGTTAAAGATATATTATGCTAATTTTTTGTTCATTTGTTTACCTAAACAAACATGTAAAATATACTTTATTTAGTTAAAACTTAAATAAATATGCATTATCACAGAATGCGTTTATAATGTTTTCCTCTGTATTTGTCGAAAAAAGACGATTATATTTTCATAAAATTAAAACAAAACTCCCAGTTTTTTAACAAGCGGGTGTTTTGCACAAGTTTTGTCTGTTAGTAGTACGATTAAACAATGTTTAAATCAATATATTTTCGGAAAACGTGCATTTGTCACAGCAGCCTCCAATTATCGAGAACATTTCCGAACAAGATCACTTCGTGGAACCTCACCAAAGTCCAGCTCTCTAACATTACTCTTCTCGATTGCCAAACTACTTGCCGATTCGATGTGTTTTTCGGCGCCGTACTAACATGGTTTTACTATTTTCATATCAGTGTTGTGTCAACCAATCAAATCTAACGTTAACCACCAAGGCAACTTCTTTTCAACCTAACAACGTTTGTAACCTTGACGCGGATTGGTTGACCTTTCGATAAAGGGTACGTTATCTTATCGGAATCCACTGAATTCCGGTGAATTTACCGAAATCTTTGCGTCTTGAGTGACCAGCAATCGTAACATCTCGGCATGTTTTGTGTTTCACAACACATCTTAACTTTCAAACTGCGACGACCATCTTTTTTCAAGATATTTCTTGTTGTCTATATGGACGCATGGTGCGTTCTTGTTGACCTGCATTTTCACCTAAGTTATTATACTCCACGCCGTTAATAACGCAACTAAAATTTCTCCACGTCAGTATAGAGAAATAATTATATTTCATTTTTCAAATTTGATAAATTATTAAATATGAATACTAGGGCGCCATAGTTTAATTTCTTTTGAAGAATGATTTACACATTTGTAATAATAAACGCTGTCATACAGTTGGAACACAATGAAGGATAAAGTGATATAGTTGAGCTTTTAATGGCGTTAAGTACATAAACTAAGAATGTCAGCGGTTAACCGATCAACGTATTCGTTAACTGTTTGTATTCCCATTATGTTAACCGGTAAACCGATTGGAAAAATCAACGCTCGGTGAACAGGTACGGAAAACAATAGAATAGTCTAACCCCTAACCGATTAGCGCATTAAACAGATGTCATCCGCTCGATAACGTTGGTTTCAAAGATCAAGAAATTGTGCATAGTTTTCGTTTATATTTATTAGAATATATAAGTATATATGTACAACAAATGGTATAATATATCATACTAACTTTTTAAAGTACACATATTCAAATAAGTCATCCTTCAAATAAACTAATATTATTCAGAGTGTTATGTGAATGGTGTTTTTGTTATTCTTAAAATCAATACAACAGTACAAAGTATTGTTAATATTTTACCTGAAAAATAATAATATACAGTAAAACCTCATCTAAAGACCACCTCAATAGTAAGACCACCTCAAAATTAAGAACACAATTTGCAAGTCCATTTTCACTGTTTTGCTCTTTAAATGACCTCAATATTAAGTACACCTCAACATTCAGACCAGTTTTCAAGCGTCCCAAAAGTGGTATTATTATTGAGGTTTTAGTACATAATCTACAGTGAATAATATTTCTACAAATTCAAAAGATTTTCTATGAACAATGCTAATTTGAGTATTATTGCTGGATTGTCTTTACTTTAAAGTCTATGAAACTTGCAATATTGTTATCTCCCATATACCAGTTCAACAAATATTGTCTTCTATATAAGTCAAATTTCGAGCATTTGAAAAAACACATGAAATTCACACACGATAGTTTGAGTGTTTCCATATTATATCACTGGTGAATGTTAGAATGTTGCATATTATAAGTCAGTGGTTATAAGAGTGTAGTAGTGAATGAACATATGAGCACCGCTGTACGTTTTCAAACATCTTCTTTAAGTGACGTCATTTCTAGAAAATGTCACATGCGACGTAACCATGTACTGATAGTAAGCAATATTTGCCCCATATGGCAATAAGAAAACAAAGTGACCATATGAAGTAAATATTGTTTCCTGCTTGCAAATAGTGACATCACATGTTGCGTTTTCTTGAAAAGAGGTTACTTCCAGAAGAGGTTGTAAATCCCACAGCAGCGCTCAAATTACATGTAACATACACAATCACTTCTTGGGTTTGTTATTATAATTCATTCATTTAAGTATCTGGAATATTCCATTTTCCGGAAACGTCTCTAATCCGAACTTTTTCTTTGGTCGGCTCAAGTTCGGGTTATAGAGGGTCCGCTACTGTGAACAATACAAGTTGTACAGTCAAGATTAAAACTGCTTCTTTACAAATACGCCAATATGAAAGCAACAAGCATCAATGGAATGGTATATCTAGTTGATGACGAACTGGCAACTGGTTCTGAAAGCAAATGAAGAAACCCGACATGTAATTCCCCACTGTTATAAAAAAGAAATATCTTGAAACTAGAAATTTGTCCATAGGACACAGATGCCCCCACTTGCAGCCTTTGTCACAAAAGCAAATGCTATTATTCTGCTCATAGATTGTGAATGGGTATCAAAATTACCAAGTGAACAACAGTACTGATTCTGGTGATACGTCAAGGGCCATAACTTTGAACTTACTGGGCGTAACCATACATGAAACCCCAGGTGCACAACTATACAGGTTGGTGAATATTTCTGTAAAATCTTATCACTCTGGCTCAAATTCTTTTGGAGATATGCGCGACACATGATTTTGTGACGGACGGAAATACTAACAGTCGGACGGACGGACAGATGGACAGACAGACGGACGGACAGACGGACAAGGGTGGGGGTATAAAATGATGGTCGGCGCAATTTGAAGGTTAAGATTATGTTGTGCAACATAAAAAAATGCCGACATGTTACGATTGCTGGTCACTCGAGATCCAAAATGGATTTCGGTAAATTCATTAACATTCAGTAGATTTCCTTGGTGGTTAACGTAAGATATGATTGGTTTACACAACACAACTGATTGTCATAAAGCGGCGTAATATTGTTCGACGCAGTCGTACTAATATGGCTTTGCTATTTGCATATCAGTGTTGTGTAAACCAATCAAATCTAACGTTTATCACTAAATCAACTTCTCTTCAATCGAACAACGTGTTCAACCTTGACGAGGATTGGTTATCATTTCGATAAGGGTACGTTACCTACCGAAATCCACTGAATTCCAATGAATTTACCGAAATCTATTTTGGATCTTGAGTGACCAGCAATCTTTACGTTCATAGGTTGGAACTGAAGACGGAATTTATGTTCCTGATGACAATTTTACTGACGCATTTTATTTCAGAGATTGTCTCATTCAGTAGCATAATAAAGGAAATACTGTGTACCTATTGATGTGACCAATCATAAGGCCATGGATTCGAGGCGGAATGTATGCTCCTGATGAAAGTAATGTACCGTGCATCCAGGTATTTGCTGTCTACCTATGATTTATGTGGGAAGCTGACATTTGCGGAATAACAGGATAGTTCTTGTTTGTAACCAAGGCACTCTGGCTAAAGGCAACCGCGTAAGGAACTGAAAATCTATTGAAAAACGGTATACAACTTCAACCATACACGACAAGTATTAACATTGGACTTACCACCACCAGTATACAGAAAATCACCACAAGTTGGAAATCCTGCCGGTGTTGGAGGTTTTGTATCTCCCTCATCTATGACCATTCCCATACCATTGGTATTATGTAGATCAATATGACAGTGAAGGAACCACATGCCAGGATTGTCGGACCTGATTCTCACCACGACATAGCCTCCTGTAAACAAACATTACATAATAACTGTCAAACAGTCATCATGGACGTTGTTAGGCCTTTTTGAAGAGTACGCCTATTTGTGGTTTAAAGGTGCGTTGACGTTTTTATAGGAGAGAAACATATTTGTATAACAAAATTGAGGCTTACTTAAATCGCTTTGTATACTACAGGGAATACAATTAGTTCGTTCAAACGAGACTCTATCTTTTGTACTGATTGAACTGTTAACGTCTCACCAATTCCGAATATAACCCTCATTTTTTTTTAAATGTTTAGCTTAAATATTTTTTATTTCGATGACAAATTGTAAGCACGGATGTATTGTGTGTAACGGCAGGTAGGCCACATATTTTGACGAATCAAATGTACTTCAAGAAAGTTTTTCATATTTGTTCCATTTCAGAAAGCATCACATTTAATACATTATGTCTGTAGTATCAACATGACAGCAACGTGTTTTTTTTGTTCATTAGACGGATATGAATGTTATGCCTAATTCCTTGCAAAAGATGCCAATTCAGCGAAAATTAAAAAAAATGTTTTCGTCGGCAAGCAGAATATTGCTTATCAAATATTACTAAAAGTTTACATACATATATATTACAACGTTAGGCATTTTGAAATACCTTTCGAAACGCCATAAAATGTCATATGAAACATTTTATGGAAAAAATAATAAAGTAGTCCCCGACAAATAACCACATTTTATTGATTGCAATGAGATAAAATAGTTTATATTTGCTTTCATATTATTTAGTGTAATAAGTTTGAGGAGGTAGGAGAATGGGGGCTATGTGCTAATGAGGCTTTGTTACTAGATTTTTATCTTTGTGTTTAATAATACTTTTCTGCACTTCCTTCCTCTTTGGCTCCTTATCATCAGTTTTTGCAAAGAAAGAAATCCGAGACGCAGTTTTTTCAGAGAAGCTTTTTATTTTTATATTTCATTGATTTCACGTTTATTTTAATTGTTTTACGTAAATATATTTAAGCTTTTACATAGTGCTTCGCGTCTGCTGTCCATAGAAGTCTCACTTGGACATCATATCACGTAATTTATTAATTTTTTGAGTTGCCGTGTTTGACCTACTTTTGAGCGTCACTTGGCGTGGGTTAAATTATTTGTGTAAGATTTTCGATTATTACATTGAATTTATGGTCTGTGCAGTTATCTGACTAGGAATTCCTATAAAGTTAGTTTAGTTCACATGTGATATTGACAATAACTGCAAGCATCTTGTTAGTATTCTGAGTATTGCCGTAACGTTTAAATTTTAACTGCCTAGAAGGGCGCCATATTACGTCATCGCAACCAAATTAAGTTATTGTGCCATTTCATCATGTCTAACCAAGTTAACATTCTGTTGTTAGGTCATTCCTTCACCAAACGACTGCAGAGGTGGTGTTTTGCTAGTAATAATTTCAATTTGAATTTTGATTCTGACAGGTGCCGGGTGTATTGGCATGGCATAAGTGGAGGAAAGATTTTCAGCAAATCTCATCCCAAGTCTCTGTGGACAGATGCAAATCTCATCAAGGATTTGGATATAGATATTGTTTTTCTTGATATAGGTGGCAATGATTTATCTAGTGAGACAGTTGAACCAACAGCACTTGTGAGGCCCATGATGGACTTTGCTAGGAAGTTGTTGCAGATGGGCGCTAAAGTTATTCTTTTTTCAGAAATTACCCATCGTGACCAGGGAGAGAGCTACAACAACAGGGTGGATAGTACCAATCAGCTACTTAAGGCTGCATGTTCAAATGTTACTAACATTAAATTTTGGTCTCATTCCAGAAACAACTACAATAAGAGGTTCCTGCGGGATTATGTAGCTAGTGACGGTGTGCATATTAGCCATAGGGGTATGCCCCGATATTATATTTCAGTGAGAGGTGCTGTCATCCTGGGTCGGAATGTTTTGAAAGATATGGTTTAAGATTGCTAGTGTTGTGTTGTAGTATAATTTTGTATATATGTTGTATAAATATATCTTTTATCTTCTAGGATTGTGTATATAGTCAACTTACAAGTGTGTGTATGTGTGTGACTGATAGATCGGTGGATGTGACATTGTGTATATTTGTAGTGGAACTCCTTTGTGTGTGGTACTTACTTCTATAACTGAAGATACAGCTACTGGAAAAGGTTGTATATAGTTGTCACACCTTGCCACTATTGCAGTGTGCAAGTTATTATATTTCACATTCTAGCTACTATGTTGATGTGAATGGATATTAGTGCAATGCTTGTATTGTAGTATGTGGATATATTTATATTACTGCCACTATACCGTGTGCAGAGGATTTTTAATCCATACTCCCCCACTTATGCTGTGGTTGGAGGTATATTTGTATTATTATTGCCACTATTACTGCATGCAGGGGATTTAATATCCATAGTACCGCCACTAATGCTGTGTGCGGGATATAAATTGTTATTATGTTTTCATTACTGCCACTATTGCTGTGTGCAGGGGATTTAATATCCAAAAACCGCCACAAATGCTGTGTGCGGGATATAAATTAATGCTATATTTTCATACTGTCACTTTAAATGTGTGCAGGGGATTACAATCCATTTTACCGTCACTAATACGTGTACGGATAGATAATTTACAGTTATTTCTATCTTGCTTTGTGCTGGGTATTTTCTATGCTACTATAGATATTTACATGTAGATATGCTACAGCTTACGGCTATTACAATATACAGTAATTGTACATTGTAGTTATTTATTGCAATTTACAATATTGATATCAGCTCATGATACTGCTTAAGGTGTTATACTTAAATTTATTGTCTTATAAATTTCAATAAATCTGATATTAATAGCAGTGCACATATTGTGTTATATTGACAATATCTATGACTTTATTCTGTTAAAGAGTTTCAATAACAAGTCTGGTCGCCTACGTCCTACTGGGCAGATTATTTTTATTGGCATGCTTGTACCAGTAATATCTAAGCCTCTTGCTTGCGCGGAAGCTTGACTGCTGTTAGCAGGTCAAATTGCTCTTATGGTTAAGCCACACTGTAACAAATCTATATTCCATAGTGTGATTTGGTGAGGTTGCTCAGTTGTTAACTTCCGTTATGGTTGAGAGGCTCTTTTTTGTGTTGACCTACACAAAACTTTACATTTATATATATCAATATATATGTCCATTGAACTGGTATCAAACTACTGGTATTATTATAATGAGGTGTGGTACTGCTTCTGCAGCTTGTCATGACTACAATTTTCATGTGTAATTCTGTCAGTACTGGCTTTATGAATGATTACTAACAGTTCTTTAGAGTGTTATACATTCATGTGTTTCAGCATGCCAAAGGCTACCCCAGTTACTGCCAAGGGTGGCAAAGCCAGGGAGTCTACGAGTACACCAGTAAACTCAAGGCTTGCAACGTTACTTGCTACAGCCCTTTCACAAGATGAAAGTGTTCTTGCAGAATTGAAGTCGTTGTTGGCAGAGGTTCCAACTCCTGAAGAATGTCCGACAGAGAAGGACGATGGCACACCTTTGAGTGTTGCAGATGACCTAGATGGTAGGTCAGATATAAACAATCGTTTTTATGATGAGGACATTGACAATCTAACTAACGCAGTAAGTGATACTGAAGAAATGGAAGATGAAATTCGGGAAACTCCCGTTGATTTGCCTTCTAAAAATGAAGCAAAAGTGGAAATTGATTTAGGAATGTTTACGAGCACTGTTCATCCAGTCGTTCCTAATAAAATAATAACACAAATTTTGGACCAACAATATGTAGATTTGGCGCAACTGTACTATGCTAATGAACAACATGCGGTCACTAAGACTGTCCGAAAAACCCAATTAGGTACTTTCATGTCTATTCAAACCCCACCACAGAAAAGGATCAACAACATAATGTCGTGGTCTAGGGCCTTTCAGGTTTATGCCCACATTTACAGCACAAAATATCAAGAGGAGGGACCTCAACTTTTTCAATACATGTCCCTTATTCAGACCATGGCGCAAACTTGTCCAAACTGGCAATCATACGATGAGAAGTTTAGACAATTTAAGGCCATCAATACTGTGCCGTGGTGTAAACTACATGTAGAAACGTATTTGTTCTGTGATATGGCTAAACAGACTTTTCGTTCCCAATCCCAACCCAAACAAACCAGTCCCAGAGGAAAAGTCCCAACTAACATCATGTTTAGAAAAGGTTACTGCTGGGAGTTCCAGAAACAAGGTTGCTCTAAAACCAATTGTTCCGTCCTGCACCAGTGTGCCAACTGTGAGGGTAAATCCCACGGTGCCAGTAAATGTTTTAAACCAATGGGTTCCTCCAAGCAACCAAACAACTATCAGAAACCTTTCACCAAAAAAGACTAATTTCAATGTACCATCTCCCATTTGCCCTACAACTTTAGGCTCTTATTTGGAAGGTTATGATCAATATAGTCATTTAATCAATGGATTTTCATATGGATTTCCTCTTGGGTGTGTTGGGAAGTCCCAACCGAGGACCGTTCACAACCATCCATCTGTTGCTACGCATATAGACTTTGTATCTAATAAAATAGAATCAGAAATAGTCCTTAAACGTATACGGGGACCATACAATGTTGCCCCTTTACACGATTTTGTATGCAGTCCTTTAGGGGTTGTACCAAAAAAGGTCCAGAACACTTACAGGCTTATTCATGATTTATCATTTTCAAGGGGTGCCCCATCAGTTAACTCCTTAATTCCAAAGGAGCACGCTACAGTATTTCTAGAAACCTTTGACCATGTTGCAAATCTAGTTCTCAGAGCTGGGAAACATTCTTTAATTGCTAAAGCTGATATTGAGGATGCATTTCGCATTATTCCTATCTCTCCCCTAGACTATCATAAGCTGGGTTTTTTGTTTAAGAGTCAATTTTATTTTGAAACAGTTCTACCAATGGGCGCTTCTTCTTCAGTACAACTTTTTGAATCTTTCTCTAAAAGTATTCAGTGGATATTACAAAACAAATTTCATGTTGACAAAGTTTCACATATCATTGATGACTTCATTTTTGTTGGGGCTCCAAACTCTAATGAATGTCTTAACAGTTTAAATACTTTTTTATCATTGTCTAAGTCTATTGGCATTCCCATCAAACACAGTAAGACTGTTTTGCCAACAACAAGAGTTGAAGTTCATGGGATTACTATTGATTCCTCAACCATGATGGCTACATTGCCCTTAGATAAAATTGAGACACTCAGAAAGATTTTGAGTTATAATATGAAGCGTCGTAGGGTTACCCTGAAAGAACTTCAGTCTATTTTAGGTCACTTGAACTTTGCTTGCAAAGTTATTAAGCCGGGTCGCTGTTTTCTTCGCAGGTTATATGACTTAACTATAGGAAAAGTTTATGGTCATCATTTCATTAAGTTGTCTGCTGAATGCAGAGCAGACTTGCGATTGTGGTATACATTTTTACAATCATATAATGGTTGCACCTTATTGACTAATGACCGGTTTATTTCTTCTATCACATTGAAACTTCATTCTGATGCAGCAAGTACTAAGGGATTCGCATGCACATATTCAAATTTTTGGACTTATGGGGAATTTCCTACAGATACTAAACATCATATCAATATTTTAGAATTATACCCTATAGCTCTTGCAGTGGCAATGTTCGGTCACATGTGGCAGAACAAAAACATTTGTTTTGTCTGTGACAACCTATCAGCTGTTTACTGTTTGAACAAACAAACTTCCAAAGATGTCATTATGATGAATCTCATTCGCATTATAGTTTCGAAGGCATTGGAATTTAATTTCTGCTTTACTTCTAAGCATATTTCCACTTTCAACAACACTATCTGTGACAAACTTTCACGTTTTCAGGTCAAAGAGGCCCTACTGCTTGCCCCATATCTAGACAGCGTCCCTACTGCGATACCTTGGGCGATGTCTCCCAGGAAGTTGTTGCGTTGAGAAATACCATTTTACGCTCTTCATTAGCTGAGAAAACAAGAGTAGCTTATACCAGATACTGGAATAAGTTCAAAGACTTTGTTGTTAGCAATGCAGGGTTATTTGTTTTCCCTTCTTCTTCTAACCATGTCTCATTGTTTGTAGCACAACTGTTTCAGTCAGGCCTTGCCCCTTCCACTATAAGCAGTCATTTATCTGCAATTTCTTATTTCCACCAGATTGCGGGGTATAAAGACCCTTGCAATCAGTTTCTTATAAGAAGAATGTTACTAGGTTGTAGAAAGCTGAAACTGGTTCAAGACACCCGCTTACCTCTTCTATCACATCATATAGCTAAGCTCATCAATGCTGTAGACAAATTACATGTAGATAACAGGTATCAGAAATTATTAACTAGGGCTATTATCCTCATAGCTTACCATGGCTTTTTTAGATTAGGTGAGTTACTTCCATCTAGATTAGATGGCAGCCAGAAGGTGGTGCAATTCAAGCATGTTCAACTTAGTGTTTCATCAGTCCACATTCAACTTCAGCACCACAAAACCCAACGCTCGGGTAAACCAATTTCAATTATAATATCTTCAGAACCCAAGTTATGCCCAGTTCAGGCTATCAAGCACTACTTAGTTTGTAGGGGTGATAAAGAGGGTCCACTTTTTATCAGTTCCACAGCAGTGCCCATCACACTAGCTAGGTTCAGAGGCATATTCAACGCGTTGTTGGATTTAAATAGCATGCCCAGATCTCAATACAAGCTTCACAGTTTTCGTATTGGCGCTTGTACCCAGGCCATTCTGTCTGGTATTCCAGAACAAACAATTATGCAATTGGGCAGATGGAAATCTCGGGCTTATAAAAGATACATCAGAGTTCCCCATTTGTCCATGTCTAATAATAACATTTCATAATGATATTCATACTATCTTGGCTTCTTTAAACGCTGTCAAATTTGGACAGTATACCTGCTTATGACTTTCAACTGTCCAATTTTAAAGATAATTTGTCTTGATCATTGGGGTGTGATTATGACAGTGTTTTTAACGGAATTCCTGTTCCACATTTATGCCAACTACCATCAATTTTAACTGAGGGTCACAGTCATTGGTGTGTGATTTGTCATCATCAGTTAAGTACTTCCGTCCACATTATCAGTTGCGCCATCTCTACATACAAATATTATATACATGTACTTGTTTTAATTATAACACTGTCATTGGTACAAACTGTAGGTATCGGGGTGTGCCTACCTTTTTTACATTGATGATAGTTATTATACGTGCCATTTTGTGCCATTTTAGCCATTGGGTTGTTTTGAAGTCAACATACATGTGCTTGATTTGACTAGTCTATTACATTGTTAGGTAGTATGTATCGGGGTGTGCCTACTATCGACACATTATATATAATATATGTACTTAATAGACTTGGCATTGTGTGCCATTTAACCCACTGGGTGTTTTGAAACTAACATACATATGCTTGATTTGACTATAACATTATCATGTAGTAGGTATCGGGGTGTGCCTACTTCCATGACGTTATTTTAGAATTGTGTGCCATTCAACCCACTGATGTGGTTGAGTCATTGTTTCATTGATAGCATTATATGTTTGTCTAGTCATGATGTTTTTTACTGTATTACAGCTTTTATTGTTCGTTTGATGATAATACTCAATGCATTGGTTTTTGTACATATTTTTGATGTATGTTTACATGGTTGTAATTCATTTTGTTACCAGTAAGGTATTTTTATATTGTGTCAGATTGTTTATAATCTTAACATTGATACATTCTTTATTGTTAGCAAACAGCTATATTAGTAAGTGGATGAGTGATTATTTACAGTAGTGCAATCACTTAAATAAGTAACATCTAACATGTTTGTGATCATTCCAATATAATTAGTATACAGGGTCATTATGGTGTTCAGGGTAAATACGTTACTACACAAAAGTTAATGCGGATTTATGCATACATGAAGGTCATACTTAAATAATTTGTTCTTGTATTTTTACTAGAATGTGTTATCTCATCCTTTTTTTCATAGTTAGGTGGAATAAACATTGGGGTGTGTCTATTCCCTTTTATAATCATTGAGAGGACACTTGTTTCACGTCAGGACACATACTTACATCATGTCATGCTTTGTATGCAATATGTTTTGGATGTATATATTTTAGAAGCTTTGATTGTCGCTTATATGGTGCCAAATTTTTATATATGTGGTAATGACTGATCTCCATTGTGCCTATTTCATTGTTACTATATCTATTATGTGTTATCTCTAGTCGAGCCAATATTATTTGATAAAGATCATTATTTTGGTACCAATTACTCAATTCAATGTATATACGTTTTCTTTTTACTTTCTTGTGGTTTACATTTCGTTCCTTGTCTCTTTGGTTGGACTGGGTGTTTGGACTAGCTCTGTCCAACTTTATGACACTGTCTTTCTCTCTTTATATATATACTTTTATGGTTAATTTGATAATACTTTATGTATTTTGATTAAAACGTCTGGCATGGGTTACATGTCAGATATAGTCAATTCCACTTCAGTGTTTGTTTTTCTGTTTCATAAATGAACTTCAGAGACAAGGACATGCAAATATAAAACCACATTTTATTGATTGCAATGAGATAAAATAGTTTATATTTGCTTTCATATTATTTAGTGTAATAAGTTTGAGGAGGTAGGAGAATGGGGGCTATGTGCTAATGAGGCTTTGTTACTAGATTTTTATCTTTGTGTTTAATAATACTTTTCTGCACTTCCTTCCTCTTTGGCTCCTTATCATCAGTTTTTGCAAAGAAAGAAATCCGAGACGCAGTTTTTTCAGAGAAGCTTTTTATTTTTACCACATTACCTCCCCTCCACCCACCTACATTGTTTTGTTTAATTCTGTATTGTTAATTATTCATGCTTTCTTTGCATATATATATGTATTCTTGATTGGACTAGCTCTGTCCAACTTTATGACACTGTCTTTCTCTCTTTATATATATACTTTTATGGTTAATTTGATAATACTTTATGTATTTTGATGGACTAGCTCTGTCCAACTTTATGACACTGTCTTTCTCTCTTTATATATATACTTTTATGGTTAATTTGATAATACTTTATGTATTTTGATTAAAACGTCTGGCATGGGTTACATGTCAGATATAGTCAATTCCACTTCAGTGTTTGTTTTTCTGTTTCATAAATGAACTTCAGAGACAAGGACATGCAAATATAAATACCATTAGCGGTTAAAACCTGGTTTAACTTGGGTACACAAAGCCTCTCAGGTATACAGCAATCACTCAAATAAAATGAACAGAAGAAATAAGAAAATCCACTCGGAACTTACCAACATACCGAACGGCGAACATCGCTTAGTTCATGATTACAAAATTGTAAACACTTTTCTAAATTTTATTTCGCATGTTTACTCGGCCGTCAAACTCACCTGTTGGTACTACGATTGTATCTTTTTCTGGTGGCGTTTTATTAAGTTCCGGTATGTTCCCTTGTGCCCAGGATTCGTTCGCCCATCTTTCTTCGTTGCAGTAACCATTCCTGTCCGTGCAATTAATGTCTTCATTTGGTTTTATAAGCCATCCAGTTTGTGCGTCGTATTCACCAAAGCCCATCTTCATTACGTAGAAAGAGTGGCCGTGCAGATGCACGGGATGTGACCAACCGGCACCAGGCCCGAGATTGGTAAACACCATCTGAACGAGTCTGTTGGATTGCAGTTTCTGCACGTAAGTACATTTACATATACCGTCATCGCAATCTACTCCACAGGGCGTTTTGATTCCATCAGGTTGTGTCAGTAATGACACTGTGGGTGGGTCAAATTCCCGGCCATTAACTGACCCAGGGGTGTTACCAGTTGGTCCGGGAAATGCGAAATTAAAAAAGAACTCATCGTCCACTCTATTCCCAAGTACGGAGTTGTAAGCTTGATTCGGGTCTGTATTATTGACTTTGTCGAATGTGATGCATATTCTGTCATCGTTCGGTGGGTATAGAGTGTACGGACAATTAAACGTTGGGCATTTGGATTTTGGTGAGCAAGTTTCCACGCGGGTGTTGATAGGATTTTGTGGAGGATCATCACCGGAAAAATCTGTTAGTTCTAAAACTGCTTCCGCGGCATGGTATTTTAAGTTGCGCAGACTTTCAGGCGTTTCAATGGTTTCCGCCACGAAAAGTATATGTTTACTTGGAGACTGAGTGGCGGCTGGGGCTTGCCAGTAAAAGTCATAACGCTCGCCAGGATGAACTATAATGGACTGAACTGGAATTCGGTCTACATTGTATGCATCTGATGTTCGGAGCGTCAGTCGAAAGCCACTTATGTAAACTCGCATCGGGTATAATGTCATTGCACCGATAATTCTGAATCTGTACGTTGTTCCTGATACTATCTTGAACATTTCAAGCGGTGATCCGTTATTTGTGTTATAATTGCTCCAAAAGCGACCTTTTCCATTGACCAGACCTGACTGAAATTCGAATCTGCTAAATTGACCACCATCTACAGAATAAGTCGTATTAATAACCTCCCCCGTACTAAAATCAAACTGTTGCGAGATCATTCGGTAATAAGCAGTTTCGGCGTCCATCAGATGGTTCCAGTCCTGTAGTGCAATAATAATTTCATTGTCTTCAACTATAGGATTTGCCTTTGGTCTTACTATCACAGGTCCATACAAGCCCATGCTTCTTTGGTCTCCAATATGAGCATGGTACATCGCAGTGCCTGGTGGGTAGGCATTGAATCGATGTACGAATGTCTGTCCTGGTAAAATTGGACACTGGCTTATGAAAGCTACTCCATCCATCCACGGAGTGTTTCGCTGATGTAGGCCGTGAAAATGCACAGTGACGCTGTCGGTATGAAACGTATTAACGAATGTAATCACGAGGGGCTGGTCTTCCCATGCTTCAATTCTTGGTCCGGGAAATGTCCCATTGATGGCAATGACTAGTCTTGATGTCGCTCCATCGGCAGTTATAACTCTTGCTGCTTGTTCCTCTGTTAATTCTCTGTTACGGTTAGCTGTGCCGGTCATACGCAAGACACCATTATCAGGTCGTACAAGCTGCCTCTCCTGCTCAAGTAGCATTGTAAGTTTATGTTCTATAACAAACACACACGAGCAAACAGGATCTTCAAAGTTGCATATGCAGTCTGCTCCCTCTTTGGCCGGGGGTTGGACCTTTGGTTGACACATCACAGAAACCACCAGGGCAAAGAAAACTGTTGCAAAGGGAAACATCTGAAAACATTGAAAATGATTTACTTGGGTCCCTGGCACCAATTCAATAGATTTAGGTATGATTTTGATCGTACTCTAATATCATAAAGCCCCTTAGTTTTTCGTCGTGATGTTTTCGCAAAATTCTAATTATGAACTAATTCGCGACACCTAATTCAAATTTAAGCTATTGACTATTTGTTTTTTTAAAATGTTTTTGATAAATAAAATTGATAACATATTATCAGGAAGCAAACGTGTTATATATTACGTAATTATCTGATATAAACATCCTCAAATATTAATCATGATTGCGTATGTATTATGTTCCTTGATGTATTTGGTAATTGGTTTAGTACCGTCCCACAGTTCGTGTCTTATCGCAAAATCTCGCGGAAGAACGTCATCAGGCTTCCGCAGAAGAATGTTGAGATATAGAATATGTTTGTGCGAAAGCCAACTGACTGGTATACAGAATTTCGTTGGTTCTACACAAATGCCTTTCTATGCCTAAAATGCTAGAAAGGGCATATGGGACCGTCATCCAATTTAATACAGTCAATCTTGCTTATGCGACCACGTGTCTTATGCGGCCATTTGCATTAAGCAACCACTTTGAAAACCTCCCGACAATGTTCGCTATATCTTTACGTTTTGCTAAGCGACTTTTGTTTCGAAAGAGGCTACAATATCATAAATGTATAATACATTTTGATAAATCAGTACAGCCTGACAGTGATCTCTTCTTACAGTTCTCGGAGTTTCTGTAGTATAGCGTAATTGAATGACTGGCAGTCGTAACATTTAGCCATTTTTTATGTTGTACAACACATGTTAAGCTTCAGATTACAACAAATTTGCATACTTCAAGTTGCGCCGATTACTTTTATTACAGCTATTAAAACAATCAAAACATAAATAATAAAACTTAGTATATGTAAAGTATTAGATAAAACACAGTAGTATACCCATAAATTGTGTTTTATCTGGGGACAAATTTAGGTCCTTGTTTTATATATGTTGTGCAGATTATTTGTCTAAATAATTGTAACATCTGTTTTACAATATTAATACGATTAATATCATAATTTTCGCATTTAAATATAAAGTTAAACAATATCATTATAAAAAAAATATATTTATTGTAATCGAGTTATACTGTCTTAAATGTCACACCACTACAGATTAAAAAAGTCAATCTATTGTCAGTCTAATAATTTATTTCAATGCTATTCTATAAAAAATCACATTTCCCTCAAATTCTGCCATATAAAGCGCACAATAACTGGTAATTAACAGCTTGTATAATCTCTGCTTCCGGCTTTATCACTTCAATCAGATATCATGCTGCGCACGCACTGTTGGATACCGCGTACATGGAAATATACAGTGTATCCGAAATTATAGCAAAACACTGGATTTTTTTTACAAATATCGTTAAAAAGGACAGCATAATAGAGTACCCACATTCAATCTAAAACGTGCGGTCGAAAGTACACATTTTGAACTCTTATATATCTCTGCACACATTATCTACCTATATTGGAAAGTATTTAAATCCAAAGATATTGTTTAAGCCCCTTCCTATTTCAATGTAAAAATGGTGATCTTAAAAACCTCAAAAAAGACAATGAAGTAGAAATCACAGCAACATAATATTTACACCATCATAAAGTGAAAGGTTTGATCTCTAACATTTGTTTGCACACGAAAGATACCTTTAATTTTAATTTATCGCAGTTTGAAGATATTTTCCTTCTATAATTCTATAGGAAGTAGGTCGAACCGCAGTGACACGAAAGTTGGGTATGAATGGATTCTCTTCAGTGACATTAAATAATTTATGAACAGTAAAAAACATCAGAATGAGAATAAATTGAAAAGCAGCAATGTATTGAAATGGCTAAAGGGGAAGGACAAAGCAGTCAAAACAATCAGTGACAAACCAGCTTTCAGTGTTCGAAGTGTACTTCAATTCTTTTTAGCTCAGAGTGAACATTACTATGTGTGTAACCAAATTTCAAAAGAAATACAAAGTCACCTAATGACAAAATAGTCCGATACCAAAACACAACTCACATCTGTGCAGGACATTTACATCGCTGTATCTAAAGCAGAGTTCCTTGACAGAGAGTTGCTTCTTCATGTGACAATTAAAGAAGACGACATTGAAACAATCCATCATGCGTATAAAAATTAGTTTTCAGAATACGAATGGAAAAGTTTCGTTACTTTGAAAAACTTTTTAAATCACATAATCTCAATTTATCATTAGAAACGTAGGAAGGAATGGTTTTAAAGAAAGCATTATTCTTTGAAAATCTTTTCAAAGCAAATATTGTTACAAAAATATTGGTCGACGACTCAAAGAATGAAATAATACACAGAGTGAAGCGGAAAGAACTGACAGGTGGAAAGATAGTGTATGTTTGGCTGGGAAACGTGTGCATCGTCCGTCCGTCCGTCCGTCCTGGAGATACAGATTGTTGATGCTATTCCCGACCAATCCATTGTCAACTATTTATTCTGCGTGGACTGTACAAAACGATGTTATCACATGCCTTCAGTTCATGTATATATTGAAATTTAAGATGGAAAGAAAGATTGCATTCATGATTTGATAACAACAGTAAGATTCTTTGTGGAAAGAGAACTTGAAGAAATGTGTGCTGAAATAGTATTCTTTCCATGCAATACCATCAATAATTTCATCGATAGTGATGATGAATATCTAAGAGTCAAATATCTAGTGTTTATATAACGGATTAACACACCCAAACAGTCAAATATCTAGTGTTTATATAACGGATTAACACACCCAAACAGTCAAATATCTAGTGTTTATATAACGGATTAACACACCCAAACAGTCAAATATCTAGTGTTTATATAACGGATTAACACACCCAAACAGTCAAATATCTAGTGTTTATATAACGGATTAACACACACAAACAGTCAAATATCTAGTGTTTATACATGTATAACGGATTAACACACACAAATATCTAGTGTTTAAATAGCAATAAATCGCACAATGCATCCGTTAGTAAAGGTTTTTAAATCAAGATTCACCCTAATAATTTACGTACTATTGCCTTGTTTGCACAACATACACGCATTGTGACGTCCGGTTGTGAAGCATGTAGCTGGCAATACACATGAAACACTTAAGCTAAAAATAAATTCGACGTCTACACAACTGAAACCGAAACTACAAATCCGACTTGTATAAAATAAGATTTTCCTTCAATCCTTGTGATTTCTTTACATTTAGCCAGCATTCAAACTCGATATATTGAGTGGCGTTTGCCATGGTCACTGATTTTAATCCGTTAGCAAATATAAATATCAGTCATCGTATTGCACATGTGTATGCACAAAGAAATTTGATACGATAAACTATTTTTAACATTACGTAACTATATAAAAACAAGTTAGAAGCAAGTCCATTATGAAAATCCGCCGGTAACATAGCAACACTAACAAAAGGCATTGGTCCAGTAGGCTTGTTCTGTTAGCTGACAATTTGAAATACAATATTGTAGACAAAACTAGATCTATACAAATTGCATACGCCACTAGTCCTAGATACTCACCTTGTTTAGCAAGACTAAACTCCGTTGTTTACCATGACTTTTTATACTCCATGACAGGCATATTAAATATGAGTAAAATGACCGTTTGTGCCCAGTACGTACCATTGCCCGGAACATATGGGTCATCGCATATTCCGTCATCTTAATGAAGGTAAATTCAGAGAGTTTAAATTCTTAAGAATATGTGCAATGCGTTTGTCTTGTAGGTGAAAATTCTCTATGCTCTGTAGCAAACTGATTACCTAAACCGCTACATTCATATTAATATTTAATAATTGCAAAGAAATAGTTATACTCACTTTTCGTGTAGATGTCCCGCGCGTCACCAAACAAACAAATTATAGATTGAAACTCGGGCGTTACAGCCCGGCCAGTTGACGCATGCGCATTTACGCATTTTTGTATACGAGGGGTGTTCAAAAAGCTCTTGGAAAAATGCTTTATTAATATTAAGACTTGGGAATGTCATGAAAATTTAACTTCATATTGGTCAGGATATTGTGTTTTGTGCACAATAATAATAAGTCTTATTAAGAACAAATACGGCTAATACGGTCTCCATGGCAGCGTCCAAATTTAAAGAAAAAGCTTGCATTTCATTGACAAAGATGGGCATCTTGTTCGCTTAAAATTCAAGGTATCCGCATCAAATTTACCATCAAAAACGCTTCATACCTCGACACGAGGATCGTGGCATCAAATATAAGATAGGACATCAAACAATCGTTAGGGGCCAGTTTATTCAGGTCGTCTCCAGAGAAGTTTAAAGTCAGCCAATCTTCCAAAAAGCAGATGTTCATGGTCATTTTAATGTCAATGGTGTGATCCCAAGTCAGGTAGCAGCAAACAATTACAGCCCAGTATTTTGATAATTATTTGTCTGAACATACGAATTTGACTATGGATGACAATTAACAGTTAAAATATGCTCTGTGATAGAATATACAAATGTCCAAAAGGATGCATCCAAATATTTTAGACAGGTCCTGAATCGGAATTTCATGAGAGCGATGAGGATAAAGCGATAAGCGGAGCTTACAGTCATGATCATACACCAGGACAACGCACAAGTCTGTGCATCTGTCAAAGCGACCCTGTGAATGGCAAACGGCCGTTTAAAGCGCTTGAGCATGCACCGTATAGCTCGGTTATACCACTGCGACCTCTTCTTGTTTTGCCATGCAGAAGAGTATTCTGAGAGGACAAGACTTGGATGATATCAGCGAGTTGCCACACCAAGTTCAGTTGGCAATTTCATCTGCATCTTGTTACCTTTCGTAGGTAGATAGATGCAATTAGTGTATAATGTTCCGTGTGCAGTATTTTGAAAAGGACTGAGCATTCCAATCGACGTTGAATGTCTGACTTTATGACGACGTCAAGATGTCCCGATGACGTAGGCCCGAGGTACGGCAGTTGTTCCTTAGTAAACATTCATAGTTTAAATTTTAATTGTATCTGAAGTCATTTGTAATTTGTTATGATCTTCATGTGCGTGATGTATTTTCGCGAACCTTTTGAACACCCCTTATATTATGCACATAATCTTACCCTTTGTTGTAAGATAATGTATGTTGTGCATGAATCGTGAAGCGATATCGATATCCTAATAAATAAACTGCACGTACTACAACATTCGCGTAATATCATTCAAGGCTGTATCGGCCCCCACCTGAACTTAAACTATTTGAACAGGTTGCATGAGCTTGCGGTTGTTTAGGTGTTTAACCGATGCGTAACAAAGTCATATAGATGCAGATTTTATGAGATGAACTTATCGTGTCATTAAATATAATTCTCATGTATGAATATCATATATAAATCTGGTTTACTAAGTGATAAATTATTTTAGTAAACCAAATTAAGTTTATAGGGACACATACATGTACGCTTTTATCGTAAGCAAACCTGCACATATCTTCCTGGTTTGAAATGTTTCAAGAGAGCGATATTTTGTAAAATAATGTGCACTGTTTATAACTGGATTCTCCCAAATAATTGTTTTTGCCTGTGTTCTCGATGTTAGATCGTCCTTCCTTTTATTCATTTTGTTCATGGGAGGAAATTATTGTTTAAGTGATGTTTAAACAATGTATTTAAAAAAACGTAAATATCATGCATACATTTTAAAGAAAATGTTTACATTTCTTTACTTATATGCAGCTTTTTTCTGAATTTAAAATATTTAGTTTAAGCATGTATAAAATGACCCTGATAAGACAGGTCCATGATAATAGTATATATAGATCCGAGATAAATATTTGTAAGGATTTATTTTTCAACATGTTGCACAAAACAATATTGCATTTAACATACCGGAAGGCATAATTCTATCTAGATCTACGCTCTTTATCTTTTTTTAAATCTGTGCAATCTTTGTAAGTTCAACGACAGATCTAAGGCTGCGAGGCCGTTATGTAGCGAAACTTCTAATTGTGATTAATTGGAGTGCAGTCCTGTGCTGTTCACCAAACATCTCTTGTATGGCTTTGTTTAGTACACCCTCTATTTCTACGTTTTGCGTCGTGCCACTGTGAACTATGTGGGCTGGTGTGGCGATTTCAGACAATCCTCGTTTAAAATTATCAGCGGTTGTTTTATTGTGACATAAACTTTTTTATTAGAAGGGTGGTGTTATGTAAATGATGAAAACGATGTTAGTTTTAGTTTATAAATTAGTCTGAACCATAACAAACGTTTGTACTTCGTTTATGTATTACAATACGGCAATTACACCCATACAACGACGAATTGAAGACACACAATGCTAGACCATTTTTGTAGAAAATCATTTCCAATACGTCAGAATATCTATTTAAAGTCAGTTTCTACTTTCGTTTTGATGTCTATAAATAGGTTACTTTCGGTTAAGAAATTCATCAATATCAAAGAAAGTTGTTTTGTGAAGTAAAATACAATTCTGGTGGTTTGAACATATTATATTACTTCATACTACAGTCAAACCTGTCTGTAAAGACCACCCATGGGAACAGAAAAATGTAGTCTTTGTTTACAGGTGGTCTCTATTAACAGATTAAATATCATTGAAAATGGTCTGATGGGAGATAAATTGGTGGTCTTTGCAGACAGGTTTTGCAATAGTGGTCTTTATTCGCAGGTGGTCTTTAACACAGGTTTTACTGTACATGCATCAGAGAAAAGAAGAAACAAATGCATGCCGCTTTAAAAGCAGATGAACTACATCCCTCCACCTTAGTAGAAGATAAAACTCCCGAATCCTAATGCAGAGTCACTTTACTAACACGGCTACCAGGGCTGGTCATATTCTGGGGGCCACACACACTTTACACCAAGTTTCGGTTATCAATAGGCTCAAATGCTTTACTTTCTTACACCCGTCAATTTAATCTATTTCTGTACACACCCATTATTTTTTCAGCATGATGAAAAAACTTTGACATAGGAGCATTAAGAAATGTACTAGTAAGTCCTGAACATGTCACCATGTAATTCATCACTAACCATACCGTCATTACAGCCTCCAGGTTAATCTTACCATTTATTCCAAGAATGTTGTGTTTTCTATTTTCCATTAGCACATCGTATTCTGAATCGTAAAAGAACTCCTTCGTTTCCGTCTTGGTAATAGCAATGCACGGTACTAAGAAGTTATAAATAGATTCCATGCACCTTTTCCTTCGAAGAAACGAACATGTAATGAACTGAGCTAAAATCTGCTCCCTAGACTTTGAATCATTAATTGTTTCCAAATTCACATTCGCATGAAATCTTCCATCAGCATTATCGGGCTCATCAGTAAAAGCTCTCACAGCAGATGCAAAGGTTTCAATACTTCTAAAGATAATTTCCAAACGTCAATGTCAGCAACGTTCATTCCCTTTAAAAAAAACTCATCACAAAAGTCTGAACTATTTGTTTCGTGTAATATGCTGACACATGTTGCGGCTGTATGTGAGAATATTTAGCCATACATGAATAGTGGGTGCATTAAATTCGGACAGGCTACCGTCAGCCAACATTTTTTTAGACTTATGTTCCAGTCTTACAATGATAGAAATAAGAACATCTTTTCTAAAATTGAAAAATACCAAACACATTTTGACATTGTATGGGAAATAGCATAGCCTGAATAAAGTATCGAGTTATCACTCTTACACGTGTTGTTTAAAAGAGAGATAATAAGTTGCTACAGTGGTGTTACGTGTGATTAACATCTTAATAATTCCTTTTGCATACATGATCAATATTGTTATCTGGACTAAGCAAAGAGGCTCGAAACTTACGGTTAGGTCTAAAATGGTTGGTTATTTGAGTTGTACACGATATGATGAGCAAAGTCGTGGTTTTATATCCAGTTGTTGGCTAGTTTCTTCCCCCCGCTTACCAGAAAAATGATACAGATGACCAACTAATTCCAAAAACAAAAGGTATCACTTTAGGAGCAATATGCTCCATTGTGAGTCGTGTCACTGTGACCTTGCCCTTTACCAACGGACCCCAAACAATTGGAGCACATAAGACATCTGCTGACCATAGACAATCTTCAAATGAGATTTGACTGATAAACACACCAGTTCTGAAATTATTTAATGGAAATCTTATTGTCAACTGATCGATCAAACATCTTGCGTGAGCAAAGGAATACGGGGCAATATTTCCAGAGCAGTTTTATCTTGAGCAACGTTCTGTGTTTAGCAACAGTAAACAATTTTCCTGGACTGAGTAAGATTTTATATCAAGGTAAACTCTATAGAGCAACAAACTCTCATGAACAGCAAATTAAGTGCCTCCCAACGGGTGTTGCTCTGAAAATGTTGCATTTGAAGGAGCACGCTGGTGGGCTCAGGACTATCTCACAGTCTCTTAAACTGTACAAAAGAAATGAAAGGATATCCTTACAAATGTTGGCGACCTACCTACTCCTGAAAATAGCCTCTACTAAGTACCCCCTGATATTATCTTTACAAGAACCACATGCACAGCGATTCTGATGTTTGCAATTCTTGTCAAATATGTAACTGTCTGATATTGAAAGTTTTGCTAAAAATGTCGTGCCATCTCAATTTGAAATGTGGCCTCATTGTCATAGTCGGTGCATATTAATTTTCCAAGAGGCTGAAAGAGAGAAGGGAGAAGGCTTACAAGAAATGCCTGTTTCTTGTAATCTGTCTGACACTAATAGTTTATACCTGAGTATCCCCAACAATTACGTTGTACAGGTAAAACAGTCAGCATCCATGTATTGCTCTTGGTCAAAATATATTGTATAGACAATAACATCCAAAGAAAAACAACAAGATATGCATGTATATTGGCATATTTGACATATCGCAAAGTATTACTGAAGGAGAGATAATGAAGTAACAGGGAAAGCCACATACATAAGATAATGCCTCCACACACAGACCCCAGTGAAACAACAGTATACAAAACATGAGGGACATAGGAGGTGCAAGGGTTAACAGGAGAGCAAGGACTGGTCTGTGCTACCATCGAAAACAACAATGGAGAATTTAGGGATCAACAATGGGAACAGGAGTTAAATTGATGGAATATATCATAGAACAAGGTCAGGAAATTAGTTATCACAGGCCTAAAGGGGCAGAAAATGTCAAAGCCGAGATCCATCCAATACGATGGGCTCATTCAGGATGTGCAAGTATAAGTAGTAACTGGTCTCTTTCAGTGTAAAGCAAATAAGTTTACACATAACTGATATATTTTACTTACATGTATCCAGGATATAACGTAGCAACTTGGTCAGCATAACAACTGATACGTTGTCGTCAGGAACGTAATTCGGATCATCAAGAAGTCTTCTAAATAAAGATATACCATGTTGCGCGACGAAAATGCTATAAAAGGGAAATAACTCTTCGTTGTAGGGAGTTGTTAAACATGACGCAGATTTAAACGCAACTCCGTGACCTGCAGCCGCGTTGCAAGACGTTATTTCCAATACAACTAAAGGGTTTTTCTTTGCTAAAACAAACATTATTATACGCATCTTCCAATAATGCTTTCTCTTTAAATTCAGTACTAAATCTTTCGAAAATATCTAGTTTAGTTTGCTTGCAGTACGGAACTTCGTTATATTCAGCTGCCATATAGCTGGTTGTGTGAAAAATACGGTATCCGGTACCTTCCTTTGAAATCGAAAGTAGGGTATGAGCTAGTCCAGCTACGGACGTCACATCTCTATATACTGTCGCTGTACAACATCCTGCTCAACTATTCACAAAAATAAATAGAAGTTGGACGCCGTCGGTCTATCCACTGCATTTACTCTTATTTTCGTGAACATATAAATGCTTTGCATGCAACAAAAATTGTACGACAGAAAATTGTAGCTTTTCGACACAAGATTATCATGGATACGACTTGTTTTGTAAAAGAATTAGTGAATTGAGCACCTGTTACAAAAGAAGATGGGAGGGTTGCTACGGAGGCGGTGTACACTTAGTTATTATCCTATCCAGATCACCGTCGATATTGCTATTATTTGCTCCTCATTGAGCCAATACTGAAAATAATATATATCACGAATCCGATCAAAAGTTGTTTCCACGTTAAAATTTATCTTGAATTGCGTCTTTGACGGGCGAAATTGACGGGAGCGCGAATGTCAACATCCAGTTTGTTAGGTAGATAGTTTACTTGCGCAACGTGGGCGGAGTTACGTTTGATTGACATATACCTTAGCGACAATTTTTCAGGCATAAACATCTGACCCCTGTCTTCTCGTAGAAGTAATTGTGAGGCACTCAGATGCTCTAGAAATTCGATTTGTGTTTGCTTCTACTCACGAAAGATTGCTACAGTTTTTTCGAACTCTTAAAAGTGTGTTCGGTCGATGATAAAGACGCAAGAATAGTGCCGTAAAAATCATGCGGCAAAATCCCAGGTTTTTGGACGGTACCGCTCAGGTACCGTCTATAGTAGTGTGGCAATTTGAGAGGCATACAACAATTGGTTCCCGTTTTCAAAACACAAAAAAGACTGAAAGCCGGTAACATGTTTAAAACGTCCACATCCTAATTACTACGCAAACAAAATAGTTCGTGCTGATATAATTTAATATGTCATTTTATAATTAAATATTCACAAACGTTGCATAAAGGGTCTGATCGATATCTTTGTATTTCATTTATTTACAATCGTGACAAACATTTCACTTGTTTTACAATTTTAAGGTTGTATCATTATTACTGGCCATTTTCTTTTATTTCAGTTTGAAAATCTAGCATTTCTAGAACAATTCAGATTGAAGATCTCATGGAAAAAAAGTTTACTATTTTTCAATAATTTGTTATTCTTTTTCGCATTTCAGTCTTATGTTTTAGTTTTATTTCATATTCCATGCAAACCATCTTACTCATTTACACATACTTTGATATTATAAAACTGTTTAGTTACAAAACGAAAACTTGTATGCAACGAGTTGCCAGCTTTGCTACAGAGACGAGTGGTACCGTCCCTCAGCACTTGTGTGCTTAGGTCCGTGGCTTTGATTACTATAGGCTTGTGCGAGGCTGTTACGACGACGCGTGTAAAAGCCGGAGTACAGAGACACGTATGCGGAGAAATATTAAATGATTTACTTAAATTGCAATCGTTTGATAACACTATATATACGGTCCCTAATGAAAGTAAACAAATCATGAAACACTAATGTCCGTCGTATGCACGGAAATATTCAGTGCGCGTTTACGGGTAAAGACCTTTAAAGCCGTAAATTATTTCTTCTACGATGATAATTTATTAGTGTCTAGCCTAGATTTTGTTCTAGTAGCCGAGGTGATCCGATTGACGCATTAGTTTCACATTACAAATAGTCATGAGTCACCTCCCTTAATTGTGATAACGCCATTTGCAATGGAGTAAACAATTATGTCATGTCTATTATAAGAAACGTCACTAGCGCAATGTCTAGATGGATTTTCGGTGAATCTAGTAGCGACAATATGTCGACAGACAACGGAATCAAAGTTCACAAACATACCCACATGCCACTGAAGGCCTGGACCGAATTGTCGGTGAAACAGAAAGTTACCAAGGTAATTCTGCAATTCAATATTTTTTTATTATTATTTGTTTCGTTTATTTAGTTTTATTACTATATCTAAAAATAGAATCAGAATTGCACCACTGAATACAAGAATGTTTTTTTATTATCACTTACCTTAAAAAAGTTGTTGAAAATGAATTGTTTGCCGATCTGTATATTCCTGTTTGTTTTGTTTTAATCATACAATTCAGCAAGGTAAAAATTGCGCCTAATGTGGCACTCAAAGGCACAACCCCTTGGTTGTCAGACGTTTCATCCCCAAGTCATTTCCTCCTAAGACGTTTCCTCCCAAGACGTTTCACCCCCACTTTGGGGGTGAATAGTCTCAGTATTTGTTACATATGAAGACGTTTCACCCCCAACATAAATATTACTACTGAGACTAAACAAATGATAAGGATGAGTAGACATAATGATAATTAAATAAGTTTGCATGCATTTCTAATATATGTCTAAAGTATCTCAAGTTATTTAAATTAAGTTTAAAATGCATAAAAAGAAGTGTACACTGATATGTATGGATACAATTAGTATAATTATATTAAGTTTTTTTAAACATCTATTATAATTTTGTAAATCACACAAAAATGATTATATTAAAAGGTGGGGGTGAAAAGTCTAGGGTCTAGTAAAATTGGTGGTGAAACGTCTTGGGAGGAAATGACTTGGGGTGGAAACGATTTGGGGGTGAAACGTCTTGGGGTGGAAACGACTTGGGGGTGAAACGTCTGGAATTCAACCCCTTAAACACCAAAATGACCTTATTTTCCCAAATTTGGAATTTCTCATTCACATACCTGTCAAGGCTCACGATTTTGGCAATGAAATCACGGTCTCACGCTGACTATGTAATTTCTCACGCGTTTCAATTAAAACAAAATTCACGAAAATAAATACTATGGTTTTATGAATAACTCGGTAAAAACATTGGTTCTTGTATTAGTTGTGTCTGACCTAATGTTAGTTATAATAAACTAACACATAATCGTTAACCGGTGTCAATGTAAACATCATGGCATCATCTGCTAGTGCTAGTAGCTCGCCTCCAAAAAAAAAAGCGTCAAAACTCAAAGAAATATGGTGGTCAACAATTGACTGAAACTGTTGTAGAAAACACCCCCAGAACACACCACAGACGATCTAGGAATCAAATATTTTTTGGGGGGCATGCCCCCGAAACCCCCTAGAATATTTTCTCACTCTAAGGTTCATTTGAGCCTTGACAGCTATACATGCATTCATATTTTCCCAATTGAAAAGGCACCGGCAGTAAAAATATTTTCAAAAAAAATTACTGACTGTGCATGTATCCGGCAGCACATAGGGGCTGTATATATGCGGACCACTTCCACTACAAACATTTAAGCTTGATGTTGGATTTTTCTTTCACAGTGACTTTTTTAAACATAATTTTACTGCATGTGCCTTTTCAATTGGGAAAATGGGCGCGATAAATCCCAAATTTGGGAAAATAAGGTAATGTTTGTTTTGCTTATAATAATAAAACTTTTCAATTGTGAATGGTGTAGGTTAAATAAATTCTCATTGAGAAGTAAGAATGAACAAATAGTTGGGAATAAATGATGATAATTTGGGAAAAACGGACACTTTTTGATAAGGGGAAACGGCCTATATTCGGCAGTAAAATTAACAAAAATATCACTACATACTTACGTTTTGCTTAATTTTTATTTCATTCATTTAAGGTTGAACCTCTACCGCCGCATACTCCCATAAGTGAGGATAAAATAAGATTTGTGTGTATATCCGATACACATTCACAGATAGAGAAAGTGCCAGAGATTGTACCTAATGGTGATGTCCTACTGCATGCTGGGGATTTCTCAAATGTCGGTCGCTTTAAAGAAGTACTGGACTTCAATGGCTTTCTGGGTAAGATTTTTATTTCATGCACTCAACCACTTAAGATGCAGGCCAATTCAGATGCATTACTATTACTAAAGGCCTAATAAGGGTCATTTTTATCCATATCTACTGCAGGAATTGCAGGAATTACACCACTACAAGAAACATTGTTTTCACACGAGGGGAGTTGGATCACTGAAGAGGACTTGTCTTTAACTTTTTAGCTTTGACGTTAATGACCCATCTGCAAATTTTTGGGCCCTATTTCAACACAGATGTCTGAGAAATTGTTCATTAGAATATGACAGATTTACAACACAATGTGTGGTTAGAATTATATCTGACTAGGTCACATAACAGGAAGAGAGTCTTGTAAAATGCAAAGATACTTTTGACCCTCAACTCTAACACAATTAATTACTGTTTTTGTAGAAAAATTCAAATCTTGGTATAGAGTGACCATACTTATGGAGTAAATATTGTTTCCTGCTTGCAAATAGTGTCATCACATGTTGCGTTTTCTCGAAATGACGTCACTTACAGAAGAGGTTGTATATCCTACAGCAGCGCTCACATTGTTTTTTAATCAGTTCCACAAAACTGATACATGTTCATCATTGTAAGAGGCGACCTTGACCCCTGATTACACCTCATACAGTATAAATAGTGCGGCTTTTTAGGGACTCATTGGTACCCCTTTTATTTCAGGTAAAATGCCTCACAAAGTGAAAATAGTTATTGCTGGGAACCATGATCTGACTTTTGATGATAACCTTTTGGAGAACAGACCTGATTACTTATGTCGAAATTTTGGAGTTTCTGGTGTTGGTAAGTATCAACAATGTTGTGCAATGCCAGAGATAAAATAAACATGTAATTATCCTTATTATAAAAATACATTTTTGTCTGTAAAATAATATGTTTTTTCCCTTATTTCCGTTTAAGATTCATAGCAAGAAAGACAATTCTTATAAAGATAAGTATGGGGCTTGGTGCATAGGAATTCCGCAAATTTATTCCAAACATTCAGGTAATTTAATATGTGGTCAGTACCCCCCCCCCCCACCAACTGCCACGCCCTTTCAGGGCTCTAGAATACTTTTTTCAAAGACACTTGACCCCGACTAATGAAAATGTAAAATTTGTCTGACATAGGAAGCTAGTTGTCCGAGAATATCGGTCTATTTAGTAACAAATAAACATACACAATGTTAGCTCAACTTTCTAAAATTAATAATCCCACATATGTGTTTTTGGGATTCTAAGGTTTGACTTACAACGGAATAATTGCTGATGTTGGTTAGCTTTAAAAACAGACTTGTTGGGACTAACTACAACTCAACTGTTGGTAGCCCGATTCAGCATTAATCTGGTCCGGGATGTCGGGCTAGTGGAATTCTAGTGTCTGTCTTTGATGCTATATGCTGTCATTTGTTTAGAAAATTTTGGAAATATGTTGATTTTTTAAATCCCCTCCCCCCTTCGAAGTTCAGAGGGCATATTGGTTTGCGACATGTCAGTCGGTCGATATGTCCGTCCGTAGGTCCATAACATTTTGATTTCCGATCAATAACTCAAGAACCCCTCTACCTATCATCCTCAAACTTGGTCCACACATTCACATTTGGTAGCAGAGGAATCCTATTACTTTTGGGGTCAAAAGTCAAGGTCACAGGGCGCCATAATGTTTTACAAACATTTACAAACATCTCTTGTATTTTACAGAGTTAAAGGAGAAACTTCAGGGATATGGTGTACAGTCAGTGAAGGAGTTACTTACAAACTGTGTGTACCTAGAAGATGCTACTATAGATGTCTGTGGTATACAAATATATGGATCACCTTGGTAAGTAATAATCCTATACACTCATTCAGTCCTTTTTTATGGCAAATTTGGGGCCGATATTAGGGCAAATTGGCTAGCAAAACTTTGTAATGCATGAATATTCATAAGCATTTCTCGACCAATGAAATGGATGATAACAAAAAAGAAGGAATCTCCTTTGTGAAGAGCTATTGATGTCTTGCCTATCACAATTTGAAAGCTCTGTTCTCATTTGATCACTCAGAACTGCAGTTTCATCTGTAACTCCTCGGCAATTTCCATATTGCATGAGACCAATCCAGCAGCTGGATTTGACCTCATTAATTATTCATGAATACGAGATTTTTACAGTCAGTTTGCCGAGGGTATCATATATGTTATGAATAGCCTGGGTACCAAGGATGTTAGTTGGTGACTTCAAAATTTCATTGGGAAATAAACAATGTCACTAATACAGTTATTTTTGTTGAAGTGTCCATTTATGTTTTAGACAATTCTTGTGCAATGTGCAATATTTATTTTAATATTATATCAGTCAACTAATGTGTGATGAATGAGGATCTTTCGTTGTTAATGACAGCAAGGCTGAGTGGTTAAGGCATCCACCTTGGGAGTGGGAGGTCGAAGGTTTGAATCACAGTAGGGGTCCATTCTGATATTCCCAGATGATGAGCCGCCAGCTAGTTAAATAATGGTTACTGTGTGCCTACATGCCTGGTGTCTGGCATTAAAGAATTGGAATCTGGAAGTAAATGTGCTCAGAAGTCGGGGCTGGCTGGCCCTTGAAATAGGTGTGACACTATGATAAAGAAACCCTTTAATATTGATAGTACCATGTAACTTGCCTTAAGCTGGATTTGAGCCCCTGATATAAGGTCCAGCAATCTAGAACTCTTCTGTGAATCTATTACGCCTTCTAAGGCTTTGTGTATGATCATTGATAATCTTCATTTTACAGGCAACCAGAATTCTGTGATTGGGGTTTTAATGTTCCTCGTGGAGAGCAATGTTTAGAGAAATGGGAACTTATTCCTGACACAACCGATATCCTCATCACACATGGACCGCCTATAGGTAATTGCACTTAACACTGGTTGCTTACCTGCTGATAGCAGCATGGTTCTTGGTGGCCCCTAAAGTTCCTAAAAAATCCTTTTTTTTAAATGTTGCTTAAATGTCTAAAACAGAGTCAAAAACCTAAACAAATCCTACGTTTTTTATTAAATGTTTTAATTTTCATGTTTCTTTTCAAGGGGAATTGTCGATTAAGTTAAAATTATGTTACTTGCATATATATCTTAACTGTATTTAACAATGTCTTTATAGCTTTTAAAACAGTGGCATTTCATACAGTTTACCAGTGGATCATCAGAATTGAGTCCTAAATTTCCTAATTTTAGCCCAAAAATAGTACAGAATAGCCCAAGAATTAGCCCCTAATTTTCTGTCAGTAGCTGCTGGGAAGCCTGTAACTGTCAGAATCAGATGTTGAACCTTAAAACACCGACTGCTGATTCTGAATATTATAAAGTACTTGCAAATCCAGAGATTGGCGCAAAATCATTTTAACGCATTTTCAGTGAAAAAGCGGTTACAATTGTTTTGCTCTAAATCTTTGATATACAGTCAAACTTCGATCAATCATCATGTCTGAAATTTTATTTGGAATTTTTGAATATCCCATTTCAATTCAATTCGCATAAGAAGATACATCAGGACCCAATATTTATTTCGGATGATTCCGAGTATCCGGATAAAAGGTTGTCGTATAAACGAGGTCCGACTGTTCTGACAACTTGACAGGTTTACCTCTGCGATTATCAAATGATGTCATACATATATTTCCATCCATCCAATGTTTAAGCTAAACATTGCTGACTGGCTGTTATTGTAAAGTCTGGGAATTTTGAGAGTGTCGTCCAAAAACTACTGACCTAACTGTTTTATCAGCATGTGACAAGAAACAAACAAACTTTATTTCAGGCCTTATTATTATGCACCCCTTCGAAGAAGAGAGGGCAAATTGGTTTGCACATGTCGGTCAGTCGGTATCTGTGTTGGACCGTAACCTTTTCGTTTCCAATCAATAACTCAAGAATCCCTTGACCTATCATTCTCAAACTTGGTCCACACATTCATCTTGGGTAGCAGAGGAACCCTATATTGATTTTGGGGTCAAAGGTCACAGGTGGGCATAATGTTTATTTTGATTTTATTGTATATTCAGGACATGGTGACAAGTGTTTTGATGGTAACAGAGCCGGGTGTGTGGAGTTGTTGCCCACAATTCAACAAAGAGTCAAGCCACATTTTCATGTATTTGGTCATATACACGAAGGCAAGTATATTTGTGAGCCCCGCATAAATAGGGGCAAATAGATTTTCCCGTTTCTCGGTCATTCAGTTTTTACAAACAGATCAATTTCTTTGTGTTATTCATTTAGTCTGTGTAGGAACTCTTAAAGTGTGTTGCAAACTAGTGATGGATAATCGGACAAATAATCGATTATTGGATTGGTTTGAAACTCATAGTTGATAATTGAATCGGATATAATCAAAATATTATTTTTTTTAGTCAAAGTGTTATGATGACAGTTAAGTTCATTTATACAAGTTTATTTATCTCTTTATTACTACATTTAACATCTATAGGGTTTTATATTACTCTTATATCCTAAGAATATTTAAAAAAAAATTATTTTCAATGTACAGATTAGTACTAGTGTGGATGTTAATAAAGATTTGATCTATCGCTTGAAGAAATAGACACAATTTAGATGACAAAAAAAGGGAAAATTTCCAATTATAATCGATTATTGTAGTTTATAATTGATTGTCGTTGATGGTGGATGTCTAGCGACGATTTTTCGATCATTTTCGATAATCACCCCATCACTATTGCAAACATTTTTGAAAGTAATTTGAAGGTATTATGCCTAGAATAACAAAACCTCGTCATAAAATTTAAGAAATTATCTACCTTAGACTGTTGTACTTATTCAGTTGGGACAGAGTTGTTCCCCTTGACTTAGTAAAAATGGCCTCGTGAAACATAATAGGTAATAGACTTGCATCTCATCAAAATCAGAAAAATTATTTTAACCATAATTTTAGAATTTATTCTTGGATTAAATGCCTTATAAAGATAAAAACTCAGAATAACGGATAATTGAATATTGAACTAATTCATTGTTCATTCTTTGTTGACAAGGGCATGAAAAATTCAGTTTGCTGAAACATCTAAAGTTGTGTCTGTATGCTTAACAGTTCCACTTGTTGCTGAATTTCAAGCGTCATTTTGAAAAAAAATGGACTGGATTTTACCTTTTTATAGCTATAACCAGAATCCAAATAGTCAAAATGTGGCATTTTGGAAATTTCAGGAATCAAAGGGTCAACTCCAGGGTCAAAGGGTCAACTCCAGGGTCAAAAAGTCAACTCCAGGGTCAAAGGGTCAACTCCAGGGTCAAAGGGTCAACTCCAGAGTCAATTGGAACCCCAGCATTATTTGTTCATATTACTTACTTTTTTAAACATCTTCATGCTACCTAGCACATAAGGCCTTCACCAGAGCCCGCCAATGCAACGTGTCCCTCGCCCACGTCTGTACTTGACCCCCAGCTCCAACTTTCCTCCCTCATCTCCTTCTCTACTGATCTCCTCCATGTTTGTATTGATCGGACACGTCTCCGCTTTCCTGTTGGGTCTATCTCATTGTAGCACCGGGGATGGCTGTTTTATTCATGGGGAGTACATGCCCTATCCATCACCATCATCTCTTTTTGATCTCGATCGAAAGATGGGTTTGTTTTTCATATACTTATTGAATATTTTTCAGGTCATGGAATCACAACAGATGGACAAACACTTTTCATCAACGCATCTACCTGTACATTGAAATACCGACCTCAGAACCAACCAATTGTATTTGACTATCCGGTACCCGAAGGTCACTCGAAGGAGGAACTATTGACAATCCTACCACAAAGAATTATCAGGCATTACCAAACGGGTGTGACTACAATACACAATTATACATAAGTTACAACTACAATACACAATTATACATATGTTAAAATTACAATACACAATTATACATAAGTTACAACTATAATACACAGTTATACATAAGTTACACCTATGATACACAATTATTCATAAGTTACAACTACAATACACAATTATACATAAGTTACACCTACAATACACAATTATACATAAATAACAACTACAATACACAATTATACATAAGTAACAACTACAATACACAATTATACATAAGTAACAACTACAATACACAATTATACATAAATAACAACTACAATACACAATTATACATAAGTAACAACTACAATACACAATTATACATAAATAACAACTACAATACACAATTATACATAAGTAACAACTACAATACACAATTATACATAAATAACAACTACAATACACAATTATACATAAATAACAACTACAATACACAATTATACATAAGTAACAACTACAATACACAATTATACATATGTTACACCTACAATACACAATTATACATATGTTACACCTACAATACACAATTATACATATGTTACAACTACAATACACAATTATACATAAGTAACAACTACAATACACAATTATACATATGTTACAACTACAATACACAATTATACATAAGTAACAACTACAATACACAATTATACATATGTTACACCTACAATACACAATTATACATATGTTACACCTACAATACACAATTATACATAATGTACAACTACAATATACAATTAGACATAAGTTATTGATTTCTATTGAAATTCGGTCGATTTTTTCATCTAAATAATGATTCACTGTTTTTGCAAGGAAAATATCACTGAATATGTTTTTGAGTGGACATTATAATAGCTAATATTATTTTTGCCCCTTTTTGCCTTGAAAGGGTCGATAGTTTTACAATCGCAGAAAAATGATATTTTTTTGTAGAATAGTCATTAGGTTATTTATCAAAAATAATCAAGGTACTCAGTATTTTAAATTGTACTTTTTAACTGCTGAATTGTTCACTTACAGTAATAAAGAGCTAACCCGCCATTTTGTATTTTGAGAATCACCGCATTATGACAAACTGATCTGAAAAGATTATCAGATATTTGTAGTGTTAATACTGTAGTAAAACAGTGCTGTCAATAAGTTTTGGTTGGACTGGTCCAAACAGAAAGATGCCTGCCAGCAAGGGGGACAGGGGGGGGGGGGAGGTCGGTGGGGGGTCCAGGAAAAAAATAAATGCAACCTTCGCATATTCGAACTGGCCCAAATGCTATTAAATGCCATTGGCTGGCAGCTGGTTCTTGTTGACAACACTCGTAAGATACCTCTTATTTATATCGTTTATAATTTATGTTGTTTTGATGTCTTTCATACGTAGATTTGACAGTATTTAAATAGATCAAAAAATGAAAACTAAACTGGACTATCTTTGTGTATACTTTGTTTGCCTTTTAAATCTTGATCTACTTGCCTGTGATCAAAGTTTTATTCCATGTATCGAGTGTTTGGTGCAAATTTGTCGTAAAATGATCGTTCTCAAAATGTGAGTTGAAACAGCTTTGCACCAAAACTTCGAAAAAAATATTTATGTTTTTTTTTTTATTGAATTTCTATTGTTTTTTTTTGTTTATTAACATAATAAAATCAAACCTCATTTATTCGAAATATATATCGGGTCCCGATGTATCTTCTGAGGCACATCAAATTGGAATGGGCTATTGGAAACTGTGTATTATTCAAAATAAAATTTCGGACCCGATTAGTTCGCATGAACGATGTCCAACTGTATATATAATTATATTGACAATTATGTATTTATGAATCGAGGGTTAAGTGGAAGACTATTGTAACTCCTATGATTTGATATCTTTCAATAAACCCTCGAAGTTAAATCTCGGCACAATTATTGTAAGACAAGAAGTTTTCGCTGGTACAATATTTAGCATTTTTCATGACATGGACATTTACGTGGCTAGTAAATTTGCGGAGTTTCATCCCCTGTTGTACACCGAAAGGGCCAAATGTTTGGGGGTTGTTTATTTTCACTTAAAGCAGCATGACATGTTTTATGTAATTAAAACTATTAATATTTTTGTTTGTGCAATATCTTACTCAGGTTTTAGGTGATAAGTGAACAGAAACTTTAATATCTATTATTATTAAATAACTATTAATTATTAGCCCTTAAACACAGCATTTGCCTCGTCCAATAATACAAAGGCCTCCTCTATAACAGTGCCAATATCTATATCACTTTTCGGCCCGGGGCCGCTAACTGATATTGATATTGGCCCGCATTTTAAAGAATTTGATTGGCTAATTAAACAGGGCCAAAAAATGATATGGATTCGCAGCTGGAAATTCGGAAACGGCAGCCATTTTATTTTAAAGTCAGTATTTAAACGTAATAATTTTTTTAATAAATTTAGTGTTTAAACTTTGAATCCTTTATTTATAAGTACATGAAGTTATTTAATAAAATTGTCAATAAATAAGTGATTTGACATTGGCCCTGTTATTTGTCCTCGGCACGAGGCCGAAGGCCGAGGGCCAATAAGACTGTCCCGAGGACAAATAACAGGGCCAATATCGAATCACTTATTTATTAACATATATTATTTTTCTCAATTTAAGAAAGTTTATCACATAAAACTCACGAAACATGTGGATTCTTTTAATACGTTTCATTTAATAACGTTTGTGTTACATGTGTTTCCTTTGGTCTGACAAATATACTTGTTCTATATTTTTATATCTGACTGTATATCTTTTACTGTTGTTTTATTTCTACAAATGTATATCTACATATACAATAAAAAAGATTAGCAGAACTGGACTGTAGTGCTATCTTACCTCCAAAGTACAGTACAATCTCCCCTGAGTGTCCAGGTGGGTAGCTACCTGAACTCAAAATATACAGTTGCGTATAGTGCCGTTGTATTGACTGTGAACAGGTGAATGAACTTTCACGACCGATCCGTGCCATGTCCGATGTAAGGCATCATACTTGGGACCTCAGATTTCAAAGTCTCATCTTGAAGACTTTTAGTACACTGAGTGGTGGAGCGGGGATCGAACCAGTGATCCCTGCATTAATTGTCTAGTGCATTACCACTGGACCACAGATCCGCCCTAATGACTTCACACCGATAGTATAAGTGGATGTATCCACTTGGGCAAAATGAGGTGTCTGGGAGGTGTTAATCCAGAGCTGCTGTCTTTTACTTAGTCAATATTCAATTACAAGTTTTTGAATGGTTTGAATCAAATTATTTTTGACAGAATGTATATAGACAATAACGCAACACGTGCTTGATCGTAAATTACGCATTCCACAAATGCTCGCATTGTCTGCTGAGGGGTTTCTCACGTAGGGTCATATCTGTGTTAGTTTGTTTAAACATGGCAGGTGACTGATTATGGTCATTACATAGATATCATGTGATAGTGACATACTGCCTCAGGTATGGTATATGAATACTCTCTCTCTTTTGTGTTTTATCACTCAAACGACGACTCTGTACCAATAAGACACTAGTTTGCTGTGGTTTGTTTGGCAAATAATCTTTGATCTTTGCAGTTCGAGGACACATCGCATCATTTTCACACCTTAATTATACGGTGCCATATTGAATCATCGGCACACTTTCCTTAATTAGTAGCATGTGGTTAACCACGGACTGCTCACATTACCTGCTCATTAGGCCAGACATTTCAGTTAATGTATTGTTACACAGGCTTCGCAGAACTTTGCACAGACCTTGGAAACTCCTTTAAAATGACTGAAACCTCCAGAAGCTGGTAAAGGTTCGCCACATTCAGGAGAAAATGTCTCCCCGCACAGACCCATTGGAAACAACATTCTACAAAACATTATGGACTGAGAAGATGCACCGGTAAACATGTATGGAAATGGAGGTGCAATGAATAGTCTGACCGACCATCTAAAACAACTATGGAGAATTTAAGGGACAATAAGGGAGAAAACAAGCATCAGTTTCGATTTAAACGGAAAGTATACTATATGCGCATAATCACTTGAAACAGATGTCCTTTATAAGTCTTTTCAAGGTTGCGAACCAATCATTGATGTCTGTGTTCATACATTAGAATGTGTCAGCATTTTAACATCAATGTAATTAAATAATTATTACATAGCAATTTAAATTAACTGAAATTATCGTTGATTGTATCAGGTTAAATTTGTTTTTTATTTTACAAATTACCATGCAATGAATTTTCCGACACATGTCCGATAGTGAGTTTAGGATTCTGACTACAGTGAAAGTTCTCCAGAGTGAGCCTCTCTTCAAACATGAATCGCAGAAAGGACCTATATTTTACATGAATGGAACAATTGTTTACATGAATGGAACTATATTTTACATAAATGGCACAATGGTTTACATGAATGGAACTATATTTTACATGAATGGAACTATATTTTACGGAACAATGTTTTACATGAATGGAACTATATTTTACATGAATAGAACAATAGTTTACATGAATGGAACTATATTTTACATGAATGGAACTATATTTTACGGAACAATATTTTACATGAATGGAACTATATTTTACATGAAGGAAACTATATTTTACATGAATATTCTATGGTTGGCAGCTCTGTATACTGTGAGCTGAAGCTCGCCCCTTGCCCACGAATCCATCATCGGAAAAGTAGTCCAATACTCCCACCTGTGGCACATTACGCCTCAAATGTAATACATGTAATACATGTAGTCACGTACACACATACGGTATTTATAACAAACCAAACGAAGTAAAAAAAAAGATTGACGACACTTGTAAGATCAAATACACGACGGTTGATCCACAATTTCGTCACTTGTCTAAAAACTGGTTCAGTACAGAAAATGAATAAAAGAGAAAACTACATGTTAAAATTATCACGTCCTGATTCAGGCCAGACAGTTCGGCACGCAAGCCCAGGAAACCAAGTCATCTCATGTCGACTGGGGCACCACCAGGTCGTGTGGCATCACAGACGGAGCAGTCATGGTCATGCAATAGATTGCCTCCCTAATGCCTTAGGCCATGGACCGCATCTAACATTGCCTCTACGTACTTTCATGCATTGCGTCAAGACTGTTTCCAATAGTTCCAATGACGTTCAAGGTCAGTACGATCACTCTATGTCCCACATGTATTCACACATACCAATCTAAGAACTAACAACTACAAATGAGCGCTGCTTTAGTATTTCCAAACTCTTTTTTAATTGACGTCATTACAAGAAAACGCAACATGTGACGTCACTATTTGCAAGCAGGAAACAATATTTACTCCATATGATCATTTCGTTTTCATATTGCCACATGGGGCAAATATCGCTTACTGTCAGTACATGGTGGCGTCACATGTGACGTTTTATGGAAATGACGTCGCTTAAAGAAAAGGTTGGAAACTGTACAGCGGCGCTCAAATGACGTAAGCCACCACGGGAGCAATGTTTCCATTCTGTGATTGTGTGTCATTGTTCTGGTGAATAGTTCACCGGCGTAATGTGTATTTTAACACCACATGGCCGGGGGTTACCAATGAAGTTACGTGATTTTATTGCTTTACAGGTGAAAAGGTAACTGACGAGATATTGTATCAGTATACTTGACAGAGCAGATGAATGAAAAGTATAAACAACGTTACGTCGTGTAAGAATGCTTTCGGCGACGACGTTAATATAATTCGCTATAAGATATGTTTTATTTTAAGTCAGTCGTAAAGGCAGTATTGTAATGTACAATACAAGTCCTATGATAGTTTTTACTCGAATATGAAACCTTTGAAGAGCATGCGTACTACAAATGTGCCGCGAAGAGTCTGAGACACGGTCGATAATTTCAAAATGGTATGAGTTGTCGCCCTTTAAATACTATAAACAAATACCTATTCGATGTAAGCTTATGTGATATTTACATGTATTTAGTGCGTACTATCGCAATGTATATAGCATTCCAGTTCACAGTTATAGCTACCAATAGAGCGAAACATATTGTGGTGGACCAGATTTTAATGGCTTTGATTCGAAATTAAACCATTCAACCTATCAATAGAACATTTTTCCAGCATATTGTATTGGTATTCCTGGATAACTTGGCATTGCAAGCATAATATTTAGCTTTGTTCAAAATGTACATGGACCGTAAGTAAGCGGTACTGGCCACAATTCTATTGAATCATAAGAAGTCATTGCTGGGTGCGCATAAAGTGGGGTTATAATTCAAGAGTGCAAAACATTGCTTGCACTTGTTTGTAAACATGTACAGTCGGACCTCGTTTCTTCGACAAGCTTCTGTCCGAATACTTGGTATCATCCGAAATAAACTCATTGTCATTTATGCGCGTCGAATTGAAATGGGCTATTCGATACCTCGTATATTATTCGAAATAAACTTTAGGTTCAATTTTTCTCCTACGTTGATAATAGATTTTTAAACACATTTTCGTTACTTTAGCTGTGACATACTATGTACTTCAGCCGGCCCGGTTGACTCGGTAGGTAGGTAGGCTTGGCTTGGAAGTCCGGGTTCGATTCCCAGGCGGGCAGGTCATGTCCTTCTGTGGCATTTTGCAACAGTCATTTGGCCTCGACTTCTGATTATGTGGAGAAGTTATCAGCTGTATGCGGAAGGGCAAGTTAATACTAGTTGATAGTTAAATCCAGGGAGACTCACAGGTAAGGTTGACTGACCGCCCTACCTGACATGGACGTGGCCAGAGCTTGTGGGTTGTGTACGCAAACAATCTAGGGACTTGGGTGCATGCATACCCGGAATATACACCGCTTTCTAGAACGTTCGTGGTGCAATTTAGTGATAATTTCACAAGCAACAGAGATTATTCAGAAATTATTGATATACCAATGTGCATACAACGGTTTATTATAGTAATTTCGTGTTTTTTCTGTATGTGACATCCATGTGTACTCAACCGCGTATTTTGCGTACATGTAGCTACGCACCAGGCTGGCCATAAAAGTCTTTCCAAAATAAGTGAGCAAAACCCGGTTTTAAACTGGGTTTTATCCAGGTTAAACACGGTGGTATTGGCACCAGGTTAAAAGTGGGTCTTTTAGCTTACCGAGCAGGCTTTTTCTAGACAAAATATGGGTTTTCTAGAGAGAAAAAAACCTACAAAAAAACTACAAAAAACTTAGTGTTTTTTTTTCTGAGTTAAAAAACCCGCTTAAAACCCACTTCTTGATAAGTTTGTCTAAGCGGGTTTTAAAATGAGTAAAATCACTTCTAAGGAAAGTGACATTTTGGACGTTTTACCCAGATGCGTCTTTTCTAGACAACACAATACAACATTTCGTTGTCCTTTCTAAATGGTCTGTGTCATGACATGAAAAATTGCAGATTAAAATAACATCAACACAGCCGTGAGACGAGCGTTTATATGAAGTAATTAACTAACTGTCAAATTTTGCTATTGAGTCACCAGCCAGATACAGTTGCAAGAAAGGTGCGTTTGAGGTTAGTGTGTTTTAAGTTGGTGTCTAATTCAGTTTTTATTTCGGAATTGGTGACAAAATCACCAAGCCGGAAGTGACTGATCCTGCAAGAGCGTCTGGAATAACTACTCGCGCGCAATTCGCAACTCTTCATTATGAAGTCGGAATCTTCCAGTTGAAGTCTTTATTCGGAATAGCTCGCTTAATATCATATTGTTTTACGTCATTTGAAGAAAATTTATTGAAATAATTTGGTCTAAGAATTAATTGAGTACTAAAGTGACTATGACAGTATAAAAGGGAAAAGTGTTTTAGTGCACAGGTGATGAAAAGTCTTACGTGTGAAATGAGAACTTTAACCCCACTTTTGATGCGTTTTTGTTTCAATAAATAACATGTACTGACTACGTGTAATTAAGAATTATATATACCGGTATATCTTTTGAAGACAATGACCTTTCTCCACGAACAATTGAGGATTACGTTAGCAAATCTGAGTAAGTAGAAGCGGAATTAAGCAACAGTGTGAACACATTGAGCATTCTAGGAACGTTGTTTTACACAGCAATAGAGGATTCATTTGCATTTTACGCGTGTTTGAAGGCGTGGTAATCCTACAAAATGTCAACATCTGTCGCAGAGAAAGGGATTAGGGGATTAAGCAAACATACAAAAACTAATGATTGTGATCTGTCGATTTTTCCTCGCGAGACAAAATATTCGGTAATATCAGACGGTAGTTGTAGCCGGGCAGAATGGCCTATGTGTTATATTTTGACAAATAAATGCTGTTGTCAAAAACAGATTAAATTTACTTGGAAAATGAGCAATTTAGTGTTTATATTCTTATTTGTGTTTTTGACGAACTGTCGTCTGGGATATACAGCCGCGGTTAGAACTCATACAGGTTAGTAACACAACACATTACTCTTGGCGTAAGCTCAAGGTAACGAGCAAAAAGTGTGGTTTGCGTGCACTTAGAGGCTGTCTGTGAATGTCATTTTACTTAAGATCTGACAACTTTCATTTATAGCCCTTTAGTTTTTTGTCTTTTGTGTTTCTAAGACTGTTGTTTCATTGGAGACTTCCTCAAAATCGATCTCACACCTGCATACTAGTTACTTTCTTATTGTCCACGTTTTAACAAATTCTAGTTCTAGGTATGAAATTAACATGATTTCATAACATATATACCCGCATCAGAGGATTTTTACCTGAGGAAGAGGACTGGGGTCATGTTGATGAACTTACACATTACGAGGGTTATCCTGAAAGTGTTTGAGATTGCATTGGTGCCAAATCCTAGGAAAAGTGATGAAGTTTATATGTCGTTTACTTCTATGCAATTGCATTATATTATCAAATGAGTTAATTTCAAAACGATATATAATAAACTGCTTAATGATTCCTTATGCTTTATTAAACCAATATAATTATAACATCTTTTGAATAAAGTGGTTATACATGTACAGTTCAAAACATTCCGGACAACCCTCGTATATTCACGACAGGTTGCATTTCCACAAAATTAAAGCACCTTATTTAAATTTAAAGCGGCATTGTATATTTCATGAAAAACTTTTTTTTTAAATATTTCGTGAGGAGTGACAATCTTGCCAACGAAATAGTTTTATTCTTTCGCCGAATTTGACATAATTTGCATGAAATGAGACTTTAAACTCATGATTTCTTCGAAGATAACTGGTTGTGACAGAATACCCCTAGGTATACCCAGTTGAATGTGTTGATTTCTGACATGGTACCACGTGTTTTTATTGGTGTACTGAAAACTTATAACATTCACTGTTTGTAATCAAAGCGATAATTTAGAACATCTTCCGCCTTTTGTCAAATTCCTACTTTCGTTTTGATGTCTAAAATGGACTACTTTCGCTTTTGAAACGTGCCAGTATCCAACTAATAAACGGTATATTTGTAAAATTAAATGCAATTTGTGTGGTTGAAAAATACCCTGTTGCCGTATGAGAAGAGACAAGAAATATCTTTAAAACAAAGATAAACGGCGTAGCTAGAAAAATAAAGGCATGTCGCTTTAAATGTACTGATTCTCTTCAAGCGAACAACGTTTGTAACCTTGACGCGGATTGGTTAACCTTTCAATAAGGGGTATTTTACCGAAATCTATTTTCCGTTACTTCTTCGTAACCGTCAGATTGCAACTAATTTGCTCGCTTCATATTGCGCCAACCATCTTTTAACAAGATGTTTCTTTTTTGTATTGAGCGTGCTCTCAATGTCACTGCCATGCGGAATATAATTAAGTATTATAAAGGATTATGCAACAATTTGTCTGAGTCATATTGTCTACCCTAGTGTCTCCTTTTTCCATTAACAAGCTGAACTCGAAAAAAGCCGCTTTGTTTGCGTTTAAAACGAACAGAATGAATGCATTATGTCTAGCTATCGCTGACGTGTGAAATGCAATTTAGTATTCTAATGGATTATATACGCTGCAATGATCAGAGCTAAGCTGTCTGGCAGTTATCGTATTTGCCTCATTAATTTCATATTCAAGACTATTTTGTAATTACCGAGATGTATTCGATGCATTCATGGATGTAATTCATATTTGTATCTCGTACATAATCGCATTTCATATGCTATGCTTGAAACGTTTCCGACCATAGTGTATGTATGCACCTAGTCCAGCCACGGACGTCACATCTCTATACTGTCGCTGTTACGAACGACGCGTGTAAAAGTCGGAGTACAGAGACATGTATGCGGGGCTAGTATGCACCGTACCACATTGAAAATGTTTAAGTAAGGGAGGCGCAGCGGTCGAGGGGTACAGCGCCTGACTCCTGATCCGAAGGTCGTGAGTTCGAGCTCCACGATAAGTGGGATTTTATCACAAACTTTACACTCCCTGAATTTGGCCCGAGTACTGGTTGGTAGCCAGGAAGCAGTCATCAAGAGTGATTAGTCTTAGTATTAGTAAGTTTAAAGAACTAATTTCATATTTACGTATAAACTAAAAGTCATGCAGCACATGGAAGCCGGTCACGTTCACCAATCAGTACACCTCGAGATGTATCAAAGAAAATAGCAGGCAATTGAGGGGTTGAATGGAATGTAAAGAAAATAGCAGGCAAATGAGAGGTGGAATGGAATGTAAAGAAAATAGCAGGCAAATGAGGGGTTGAATGGAATGTAAAGAAAATAGCAGGCAAATGAGGGGTTGAATGGAATGTAAAGAAAATAGCAGGCAAATGAGGGGTTGAATGGAATGTAAAGAAAATAGCAGACAAATGAGGGATTGAATAGAATGTAAAGAAAATAGCAGACAAATGAGGGATTGAATAGAATGTAAAAAAAATAGCAGGCAAATGAGGGGTTGAATGGAATGTTAAGAAATAGCAGGCAAATGAGGGGTTGAATGGAATGTTAAGAAAATAGCAGGAAAATGAGGGGTTGAATGGAATGTAAAGAAAATAGCAGGCAAATGAGGGGTTGAATGGAATGTAAAGTAAATAGCAGGCAAGTGAGGGGTTGAATGGAATGTAAAGTAAATAGCAGGTAAATGAGGGGTTGAATAGAATGTAAAGAAAATAGCAGACAAATGAGGGATTGAATAGAATGTAAAGAAAATAGCAGGCAAATGAGGGGTGGAATGGAATGTAAAGAAAATAGCAGGTAAATGAGGGGTTGAATAGAATGTAAAGAAAATAGCAGACAAATGAGGGATTGAATGGAATGTAAAGAAAATAGCAGGCAAATGAGGGGTTGAATGGAATGTAAAGAAAATAGCAGACAAATGAGGGGTTGAATGGAATGTAAAGAAAATAGCAGGCAAATGAAGGGTTGAATGGAATGTAAAGAAAATATCAGGCAAATGAGGGGTTGAATGGAATGTAAAGAAAATAGCAGGCAAATGAGGGGTTGAATGGAATGTATATAGTTGTCTATAGAGATAGACTGCAATATTCATGGGGTTTTATTCACAACCAATTTAAGTCAGAAACTCAATGTTCTTTCCGCTTCTCTGTTGTTATTTTATAACCGTAATTTTATAAGACTTGGCGAAATGAAGAGTACGTTACAAAAACTAGTTTGACAAAATGTCATTCGTTTAGATTGAAAGAAAACGGAAGGCTGGTCAATTTAACTTTTGCAAATTTAAAGCTTACGTGTTTGTTAATAATGACCCTGCTTCTTTGGAGTTAAAGGGTTCTTACCCTACTAAGGGTGAGCATCTTCTATTGCAGTCAATTCCCTGAATTAAGCGCGAAGTTTGGTTACTCGAACGATGGGTCGAAATAATTTTTATCTCAATCGACCTAAAATAAGTTTGGTTCAACTAAAAGTAAGAAAAAATCGAAGGGTTGTAGCTAAATGACATTGTACGGACTGTCCGGACACCAATTAGCACGTTCTCACGTACGGACAGTCATTTATCATCCTATGTGTCAAGACAATAGGTTTCTTGCATGCTGTTAATTACCAATCATATTTCATCTGTATATCAAGGTACGAAATCTCGTTTCTCATCACATATAAAGGCTATTAACACCTTACCGACACAATGCATAATTCTACTTTACAAAATGTTAAGTATACGGCGATTCTTTGATATTTTGGTTAAAATTGCAGAAAATTTTTTCAGCACTTTATTAACACAGCCGGCAAATACTTATCTCCGGCTTGAATATAACAGCCCCAGTATGGCGATATAAGATATACTGAAGGGATAAAGAAAACGCATTGTAAATGTTATAGTTAATTTGATGTCGTATGCAATATTTTTATATCAGTTACCTTAACTTACCTTACTGAATAAACTCTAAAATAACTTTTTTGAGTAATAATGTTTTTGGATAGCTTTTAATTTTTCATTGTACTTAACACAGCAGTGAAGTTAACAATAATACACAATTACACAATACAATTGTACATATCAAAGTGGTCAGTTATCTTATAATTGTATAAAGTGTAGACATACAATGAAGCATATACAGGTTGTGAGAGTAGAATAAAAATAGAGCTTTAAGATTTTGATCGTCCAGTCTGCCATAAACAACTTTTATACGAGTACCAGGAACTGTCCTTATTGAATAAACTCCAAATTGTCGAACATTTCTGATCGATAATTCCTGGTTACATGAAGCGTATTGAAAGGTAATACCCACACATCAGAAATTGAAATCGACTGACTCCTAAGTATCCGGTATGTCCCCACCCCCGCGCCGCTGTCACAGCCCTGATTCCTCTGTCCATGTAGTTCATTAGTACAGTGTTCCTTCTCATTGGAATATTGTCCCATTTCCTCAACAAGACAGTTCTTTAAAGGTCAAGAATAGGGGATGGAGGGGGATTCTGGAACCGCCATCCTCTCCTGTCATTGAAGTGCCATAATATTCAAACGAGGTCACATTTGAACTGTATAAGGAGATAATAAGTTGTTACATGGAACGCCATATACATAAAACAGTGTCTCTCCACACAAACCTCCGGGCAAACAACACACCATTTAACATAAGGCACTTGATGAGGCTCAATGGTACATACGAAAGGGAACAGGGAGGCAAGGAATGGCCTGGCCGACCATTAGGGATAACTAGGAGACTCAGTGAGGATACAAAAGGGGGCGGGGGGAATAAATGGATGGAAAATACAAGGCAGCTGGCAACGATTGGGCGAACGTTGGGAGAAAATAACATCAGTTTCGAAATATAAGTATCATAAATGTATAATACATTCTGATAAATTAGTACAGACCGGGGCAATTTCATTATGCTGACTAAACACAGCGGGGTGGTTAATCAAGGCGCGAACGAATATCGACACAGTATTGATTTTTTATCCGTGACGCATTCCCCGCGGTCGATGTCTAAGGGAGACAATTCAATTAGTCTCGCACCTTGGAGAATCAGGGATAATCAAGGGAGACTATCAAGTAAAATTCTTAAACATTTCTGGCAATGGAACACTATATAAAGTGAAAGAACTGCACAGGGGAAAGGAAAATATAACATACATTTAAAACACAAACATAGATAATAATAAGTCGGCCAGTCCAGTTATTCAATCTTAGGGTTAGCCAAGAGGTTTTGGCGGATTCTATCAACATGGGGCCGCGCAGTTTTGTGCTAGAAAATCATTCGACGTTGTTACACGAAAGGGACAACGACAGGGCGGGGATAACTAGTACATGCCTGTATCATATTGCCGTTAAAATTACCCGTTGAGTTTACCCATGGTAAGATTCCTCCCAAAACCATAACCGATTCCACTCCACTCTCTCAAGGACGCAATCGGTAGGGTCAAATAATGATAAACATACTCAGCCATTAAGTTAGACATTTCACAACGTTTGAGTGAAGTGAAATTCATAAAGCGAAAAAATCACTTTTTTGTTTAAGAAAAAAAAAACGTCGTTAAAATGAATAAGTACGTTTGTTCTTGTATACACACAATGCATGTTTAATGTCCTTTGTGAATATTTCAAATATTCTATTCCTTAGCAACGGTTGACGGGACGCTTGCCCGAAGACATGGCAACGCACCAAACATAATGACATTAAACATAATGATATATACATGACCACCTACAAAATGACATATATCTTATGTATACAAAATATCAGTAAGTTCGCATGATTGAGTAAAATGCACTGAAAACGGTGCAACTCATAAAAAAACTTCTCATTTTAAATGAAGATTTTTGCAGCCAGAGAATCGTACAAAGAATATAAATGGTACATTTCATTTAACTGGTTTGAAAAAAAACGATATTAAAGTAATTTAGTACACTATATCAATGTACTGATACTTATTTCATGCTTTTAAATAAAGTTTAAACTGATTTATTTTCTCGATTTCTTACAGAACAGAACAGAACGTAACGTATCTTTTGTTTGGCCCAACACATATTTTTTTTTTAACCGTTTAAAACAATCTTTTTTAATCAAATTACTAACATACACAACAAGTAAAAAAAACACCCGGTTCTTTTTTTTTTTACACATATTGCAAAACATTACATTTTACAATAACATGTGAACAAATAATACGGATGAACGTATGTACAATGACAGATATTTGTAAACAAAGGCACTGGGTTGTAGCGACCGTGATGGCATGTTATTATAGGCAGCTGAACAAATTGAGTTGATCCTGACCTTTTTTAAATGAACCTTTTATTTAAACTTATCGACTTTTCCTAAGCAAGCTCGATGGCGGCTTCTTGGCTACCAACCAGTACTCGTGCCAAATTTAGGGAGGCTCGTGATCAAACCCCGCTCACCGATAGGCTTGAACTCGCGACCTTCGGACCAGGAGTCAGACGCTCTACCCCTGGATCACTGTGTTTAAATCAAACTGGGATACAATGGACTACATGGTTTCAACCTGTCCTAAGCGGCCATCTCTTTAACAGCCATCTATGTTCGACAACAGCATCAATATTCGTGTAGTCAAATCAGACTTTATAATCCAACCAGTCTCTCTAGAGCACAAACCTGTTACCAACAGCCAGACTAAAGGGTGCCAAAGGGACCTGTCGTGGACAGGTTAATCAGCCTTTCACTATTTTAGATTTAATTCTTGTCTGTGTTTCGCAACTTTTATCACAAGCCCAACTCATTACGTAACTTGTTGATCATACGCGACGTTATAATTACAGCTTCGTTGTATTTACCATATAACAGCAGTATACCACTACAAATCCCTGCGGTAGTTTTAAATTTATGTGCATCTTACCTACATAGATATAATATACAACAATTGATGACACAGTGACTATTTGTTCCAGTAACCTACATAGTATAAGAAAACCCACATGACAACCGATAATTTACGAGAACATGAATAAACTAATTAGTTTTCTCTCATTAGGCACATATAATAGTTAATTAACACGTTTTTGTTGTTCTTACGAGATATGTGTACTTCTTTGTAATGAATTATAAGGCGTTTGCTGTCAAGCAGACGGTGTAATAACAGTGTTATACACCGCTAAAACGTTTAATAACAACTTTGCGATATTTTCATAAAATGTCCCCACTTTTTTGTAGTTTTCCCCTTCTGTATGGTGTCATAAATAGTTAAACTTGCATTTTGGAAAGTTATGGCCCTTTTAAGAATATCGCCTAGAATGGTATTATTTCCGTCAAAAAAATTGTTTAACCTTTGCAGCATGCGTACAATTTAAAGGACAAAAACATTCTAAACCAATGAAGAAAAGAAGAAAAAAGCTTGTTATTATCCAAAGTATTACAAAAAGTATTCCTTGTTTCTGATATTATAATATAAGTGCATACTAGTCGGATTGCATTTTGCCCCTTCGTCGTGGTAGCTAGAAGTTAAATATACATATACACTCAACACAATTCCTAATCAGTCAGTTTATATTGTATTATTATTTTTCTAATAATGCATGTATTCACACAAAATTTCACATACCGATTTTGAACAGGTAATGCAGCGAATTATTGATTTTTTTAGCCGACTCGCTATGAAATTAATCGTATTAGGCGTATTGACGTTTGTAGCACGTTTTGCACGTGCGGGGCATGGACACATATTTGCACGTGTTCGTGTACACTTTTGTCATTGCTGATGAAAATCCTTTTTGAAAAACACAAAACATGGTTAGAATGACTGAAGAAGAACGCGCTCGAGCCGTCGGAATGATACAGACCGGAACTATTTTTTTGAAATTTCATAAGAATATTGACCTTGAATTTCACTCAAAGAGCTTGTATGGTGGATAGCCGCCGATTGAAGGTTCTTGCCACCTGAAATAAGTTGAAAACGGAAATAAACACCAATATAATGGCTACAAACAAATAATGTCAATATTCTTATGAAATTTCAAAAAATAAAACCCACCTGTCGTAAATGAGTTCCGGCCTGTATCATTCCGACGGCTGTAAGTGACGTCATTTCAAGAAAAAACAATACGTGATGTCAATATTTGCATGCAGGAAACAATACTTACTACATAATGGTCACTTCGTTTTCATATTGCCATATTGTGCAAATATTGCTTACTGTCAGTACATGTGACGTTTTCTGGAAATGACGTCATTGAAAGAAGAGGTTGGAAATCGTATAGCGGCACTCATATGTAAGTACGTACGAATGGATTAAACATATTTGATTTTTATATTCTAGGTCTTGATGATATAATTGACCTCGATCACGAATATCTAAAATACCATAGTTACCATAACAACAGTGACGTCATCGATACTATACAATACTACTTCCGGTTGGATAAGGGAGATAATTATGTGCCATTGAGACGAAACAAGGGCATTGATCTCGGTTCTCCCCTATGTTACCTGGATACAGTATCTGATAAAGTGATTTGTGAACGTACAACACAACAGGTAAGTCTACACTGTTTGTACGAGGGATGATCCAAAATAAACAGCTACACTGTTTGTACGAGGGATGATCCAAAATAAACAGGACTCAAATTTGGTACACACCACGAGCTTTGCGCTGATGTAACTAAGGCATTTTCCACCGAAACCCAGAGCAAAGAAACCCTTGCTGGGGTGTTCCCGAGGATTTTTCAGCTAGGGGTCCATGGACCCTTGTGTTTGCCAAATTGGGGGTCCTGAATAGATTTGTAGGGTGCCAGATATGCAGTTTATATTTGGCAAACGTTTAATTTAGGGGTCCCTGGGATACACATTAAGTTGAAATTAGTAAGTTACTAAACTCCTCACAACGATTTCAATGAGGCGAGCAACTGCTCTTTAATCGCTTCATAGTATACCACGTGACCCTTTAAGTTGGGACCAATCCGAAGAAACACTTAATTATTCAAGCTCTCTCTTTTTATTTGACTTCACGTATAACGAAACATAGTATATCAAATGCAACAAACAATAGTTGTCACATACGGTCGGAAAATTCCATGAACTGCAAATTTAAAGCATCTTGCGCGCACTGATACAGTCCAATTAAAATTCAATATTTCGTCACATGGCATTTTTGTATTTTGTGATTGATTGATTGGTTAATTGATTGAGTGTTTGTCTATTTGTTTCAGAACGTTAACTTTTATCACGATGATGAACACACGGTTGCTGTGGGAATATCGAATGAAAATGGAACGATGAAAATGGTAATTGTTCTTCAAATTAGTTTTTAGATAATTCTATTTTAATCAAAGGACTGAAGGTCATGAGAGGCGCTTCTAAGACTATCGTAATATTAGAAATTAATACCCGACTATTCGGGTAAACTTATTCACCAAAAATAATGACTCCACAATTCATTATCATTGAAAATCAGCAATAATTATCATCATATCTATAATATACCCATAGGACTTTACATGTAATATTTTCCTGAGACGATGAATATGGCAGTAGTTCGAGTAGACAATCCGGTTGACGATAATAACAGCCTCACATAACGACCACCTAAATGATAAGACCACATTAAATTAAGAACATAATGTTCAAGTCCGTTATCACTGTTTTGCTCTTTATTCTACCTCAATATTAAGACCACCTCAATATTAGTACCAGTTTCCAATGGTCCCAAGGGTGGTCTTTTAATTGAAGTGTTACTGTATATGATTCCACTTAATTTCAGTTTCAGCACAAAACCCACCGCATTTTGTTGGTGATTCTGAACACACAACCTAATATCTCATTTCTATAGTGACCGAATTAAATAATAGAACATATTCACCCCCTGGGACTATATGAATGTACTTACAAGCATGTCATTGCGTTCTATTGCTGAAGGCGACTCTAAAAACACAACAGCATGACTGTATTTTGGTGTTAAAAACGGTGACGTTGATAACTTGTCCGTCATTTTGTTCAGCAAAAAAGTTTGAAAGTCTCTGGACGATAATTTTGATTTATTTAGCCAAATGGAACTCAACAAATACAAACAAAACTCAATTAACTTTGCATCTCAACAAAATCAGCATAATTATTTAGCCGTAATTTTAAAATATAGTCTTAATTTAATACCATCTAAGGAAAAAATAACTCAAAATAACTTATCTAAAATATGTACTGAATGTTCAATATCGAACTAATCCATTGTTCGTTCTTTGTTTACATGGGCACGAAAAATTCAGTTTGTATACATGGGCACGAAAAATTTAGTTTGTTTACATGGGCACGAAAAATTTAGTTTGTTTACATGGGCACGAAAAATTTAGTTTGTTTACATGGGCACGAAAAATTTAGTTTGTTTACATGGGCACGAAAAATTTAGTTTGTTTACATGGGCATGAAATATTCAGTTTGTTTACATCTATTCAATTGTATGAATTTGGGAACATGTTGCTTAATTCAGTGCACACAATGTATTATTCTTTATCATAAATAAATTCATTTTCATAATTTAACTAATGTAAAAGAAATACAAACTATTTTGAAAATCCAAATTTGCAGATTCATTTTGCTGTATAATTATCTTATGTTGACCTTGGATGACCTTATCAAAAGTAGTTCATTACGAGTGTCACGTACGAAGTTCATTATCATGATAAATACCCCACCCCAAGATATTGCCTGGACATTTTATGGTACAAACCTGCGTCTATGTATGAAGCCACGTGTCAGGTCACATAGTAACATTGTTATATGAAAGCTATAGGGAACACGATAACCGTGTTACCGTACATACAATGTCAAACTGTCCTGAAAATGACTGAATGGATTAATGAAGGAAGGAAGGACCGTATCTGTTAGAGGATGACTTGTTTTTAGCAGTTTCTTCATCACTTTCAGCGAGGTATTGTGAACACAGAGAATCATACGCATGAACTTCAACCTCTGGAGTCCCCAGGTTTGCCGACTAATCGTTATCACGTGATCAAAAAGCGATGGACGGCCAATATGGTCCGTAAGTATAGTGTATGTTTCTATAGATTTACAACCTCTTTTGTAAGTGACGTCATTTCAAGAAATTGCAACATGTGATGTCACTCTTTGCAGACAGGAAACAGTATTTACTCAATATGGTCACGTTGTTTTCATATTGCTATATGGGGCAAATATTGCTCATTGTCAGTACATGATGACGTCACATGTGACGTTATCTGGAAATTACGTTATTTAATAAAGAGGTTGGGAATCGTACAGCGGCACTCATGTATGTATGAATAAATTCTCTAAAGCTATTTAAAGTCCGCCCGGTTAGCTCAGTTGATACAGTTGCTAGAGCGCTGGACTTTCATTCGGAAGCCCACGGTTCGATTTCCGGGCTTGACTCGTCATGTCCTTCCATGACATTTGGCCTCGGTCTTTTGTTATCCACCTCTGATTCATGTGGAGCGGTTGTTGGATGTTTGTGGAAGGGCAAGTTAGTACTGGTAAAACTGTTTCATTCAACTGAACGACATATACAACTAAACGAATGTTGAACACTGGTGTTAAACCAAAACGAACACATTTACGAACGCACTTACGAACCAACTAACGAACGGACGGACGGACGGACGGACGGACGGAAGCAAACAATTAGAAACAAGGACAATTTAAACAAGTTCTGGTAAAATGAACTGATAAAGGATAGTTAATCGCTACGGAGTAATTAATAGGTAGTGTAGTGCAGGGAACTATTCAATTCAATATGCTGTCGAATTGTTATGGAAATCCCTCTGTCGAGGCATTTTGTGACACCACTCATAATTATAATATAAATATTTAAATGAATTTAAAACAAGAAATATCTTGAACAGCGGCGTAGATAGAATGATGTCTAAAGAGGGGTACGCTACGGTAAAGTGAATGATATTTTCGAGACAACCAATTTTCGACAATTAAATTAATTTAAAATTAAATTGTTGTTATTAGCCAAAAGGACAAAGCGCCATGCAATACGCCGACGACCGTCTAAGAAAGGTAAAAAACCGTCATGCAGCACATGTGCCGGCGGCATTTCCGTCGGAATTCACATCGGAATAGGATTATCGAGTAACACTTGTCTTTATAACCCATATATACATTTTCTCATTTTTATTCATTTCCCTGTAGTATTTATCGGATCATATTTAAAACATTGAAATGAAAAATGAATTTTAGTTAAAGATATGTCAAAAGCTTTGTTGAGGTCATTTGAAGGTGACCTATTTTGTTCACTGAATAAGTAACGAAAGAATTATCTTCGATCCATTACGAGAGTTAACGAATATAATTTATTTGAAAAAAATTTTTTTTTATAATTATGACTAGATCTAGTATATCACTGAATTTTATTTCTTTTAGATAGGTTTTATTTTTCCAGTTTCATTGGGTACATGAATCAACATTATAATCCTTTCTGCTTTTACCTACCTAGTTCCCTCATATCCACAGTGTAAAATTGAAATGTAAATACAATTTATATTTCGTATTTTTATTAAGTTAAGACAAAAATAAATTTTAAATCGTGGATATATTGATTTTGTTGTTTGATATTCAAATATCCTGAGAAAAAAATCATAAGGGCATTACATACACATTACAATTGTGTTATGTATCGGTGTATTGGTGTATACACCAAGATATGTTTCTCTGACAGTTCCAAGGCTGTAATTCGCTATATGATTGTTGTTTCTGTTTGTGTTTTGAATGTGTTTTGTATTTCCCTTTCCCCTGTGCAATTCTGCTACTTTATACAGTGTTCAGATTGTTTCCTGCCCATTTTTGGCCTATTACGGTCAGTTGTCTTGACTTGTCCTGTGATCTTTTCCATCCATTAATTTTCCCCTTCCTTCTCCTCCATTTACTGTCCACTTTGATTCTCCTAGTTATTCCTTGTGGTCTGCTGGGCCATTCCTTTTGCCTCAGTTCCTTAATATGTGTACCGTTTGACCTCCTTTAGTGCCTTTTGTTTTGTGGATTGTTGTTTTTTCCGGAGATCTGCGCGGGGAGGCACTGTCTTATGTATGTGGCTTTCCCTGTAGTTACGTATTCTCTCTCTTTTATAAGCCATTGAGAGAAATGTGTTGATTATCATATATTGCCTACTGACAAATCCTGTAAAAAAACGCTTGTTAAAAAAAACTGGACGTTTTAGTTGTATGATAATAACTTCTTTTATCGACAAATAAAGAAAATACATTATTAGTGTATTATATGCTTATGTTTATCTTATGATGTTTTAACCTTGTAAAGTACATTTTTCATGTTTGTTTAAGTAAAGAAATGAACAAAAGAGATTTATAATAATGATTCATAACATAATTTTAATAAAATGAATATCCTCTCCGATTAAATTCGATTATCGATTATTATATTTAATAATTTGAAAACTTTTCGATTATTTTCCGATTGTGAATCGAAATGCCCTCTCCGATTTATTTCGATTATCGATTATTATATTTAATGATTTGAAAACTTTTCGATTATTTTCCGATTAAGAATCGAAATGCCCACTCCGATTTTTTTCGATTGTCGATTATTATGGGAGTCCAAATTCACGACTCCGCAGTGCCAATTATTACATATTTGTGTTCTCTGTTGTAGGTAAAAAGGCAAATCCATACCAGCCTTACCCATCTGGAAAACCGTCAAGAATGCCAACACGTAAAACGCAACCGAAATATAAGAAGATACCCAAATGGGAAAAGGATACTGGATATTGTATAGATGTATTCTGTGTAGTGGATTACAGTATATATAAAAAGTTAGATTTTACATTAAGCAGCAATTTTAACATATTTGTTTCCAATACCCAACCCACTGATCATAGTTAAATTAGTATATATGTACATGTAATAGTTTTAGACATGTTTCAGAATTTCGATACGAAAAAACTGACATGAAAGAAACAAAATTGGAAGGACCAATTTCGGTTGGTCGATCGATTGGTCGGGGTATCGCAAACAAGCATCTTTTATGGATTCAAACTTAGTTGTGTACGCTACGACTATTGGTCAATATTTTGCAAGCCATGTTTTCATTGGCTAAGCTCAGAATTTGTTAACAACTGTTCTCCCGTATACAAAGGAAACTACAGAATGTCAAGTACATACCATCTCCATTCTGTTTATGTTATCATTTGGATTGATTTTATAAAATTCTTAAATAACATTTTCAATCTTGTATTCCAGTGGTTGATTTGATCCCTTCTATATACTCTAAATGCCTCCTTAAGATCTATACGAAAATAACTAGTATATTTTTAGTAACATTGAAACTTCGGACATGTCTCGTGAGATATACACTCAACAAAATTCTAATCGGTCAGTTGGTATTGTATTATTATTCTCATTTACGACAGGTGGGTTTTATTTTTTGAAATTTCATAAGAATATTGACATTGAATTTCACCCAAAGAGCTTGTATGGTGGATAGCCGCCGATTGAAGGTTCTTGCCACCTGAAATAAGTTGAAAACGGAAATAACCACCAATATAATGGCTACAAACAAATAATGTCAATATTCTTATAATGAAATTTCAAAAAATAAAACCGACCTGTCGTAAATGTTCCGGCCTGTATCATTCCGACGGCTCGAGCGCGTTCTTCTTCAGTCATTCTCACCATGTTTTGTGTTTTTCAAAAAGGATTTTCATCAGCAATGACAAAAGTGTACACGAACACGTGCAAATATGTGTCCATGCCCCGCACGTGCAAAACGTGCTATAAACGTCAATACGCCTAATACGATTAATTTCATAGCGAGCCGGCTAAAAAAATCAATAATTCGCTGCATTACCTGTTCAAATATAGGTATGTGAAATTTTGTGTGAATACATGCATTATTAGAAAAATAATAATACAATATAAACTGAATAGGAATTTTGTTGAGTGTAGTCATATGTTGCTACAATATAAACTGTATACATAAGACAGACATTCATAAACATTTGAATCACATTCAATATTTCAATCATCTTAACTTTCGTGACGTGTATATTTTAATATCATATTATATTTAAACGCTACCAATGAATAGAACCATGAATAGTACAAGTCATTTTAGCTGTTTGCATATATTTCACTGATAAAAAACTTTCCCATAGGTTTAAAGCAACAGAGAAGACAGACTCCATGGCAATGGAGAAAATACGATATTACTACGCACATGTAATAAATGGGGTAAGGTTCTGCATGGTTTTTACTTCTATTTGTGTTTTAAATGTATGCTAAATTTCGCTTTCCCCTGTGCAATTCTTTCACTTTATATAGTGTTCATGTTATTTTCTTTCGGCCTATTGTTGCAAGCTTTCTTGAATTGTCCTGTGATGTATTCCATCCATTAAACCCCCTCGTTTGTCCTCTTTGATTCTCCTAGTTATCCCTTTTGGTCGGCCAGGTCATTCCCTGAGCCCATATTCCCTTACGTTTGTACCCTTGAACCTCCTCAAATACCTTGTGTTTTATGAATTGTAGTTTTCCTGGATGTCTGTGTGGAGAGACACTGTCTTATGTATGTGGCGATCCCTGTAGCAACTTATTCTCTCTCTTGTGATAGATGAAAATTTGCAAAGGGTTTCACAAATGTATTGTCTAGCATTGTCCCCTCACAACCGTATCCACTATAACGTCAGAGATAAGCTTCTTTGATGTTGTGATAGCTTCATCTGTCCGGATATCATTTAGTTGTTATGTGCTGGGCCTAAAACTACGTTTGTTTCTTGTGTCGTCAACTGTAGTGTTTTACTCCTACCGCCATTAATTTAGTGAGAACATTTCTGAAAGTCAATTATAGTCACTGTGACATCTGTCCGTATAAAATGAGTATAAACATATCCTTAACAACGCGAAAGCAATGTATGCACATTCAACATTTTCGCAGCATGATACATAAACAGTTTATTGTTTTGTTTTCAGATCAATATGAGATATTCAACCATTGCTCAAAAAGATCTAAGCATAAATGTGAGATTAGCGGGATATTTTATTGCCAAGGTAGGTATAAAATATGTGCCTGTACATGTGTTCTGTGTGTTTAGCGGATATTTTCTAATCTCTTTAAAATATCAACAGTATGTTAACACCTTTACCAGAGCGCAAAAGCAGAACAGAAAGGGCACATTCTCGAATAGGTCTGGATAAAAGTAAGCAAGTAGGCACAAGCCGAAACACAAAACAAAACCAAACAGACTTACAAGTAAGCAAATGTAGATAGATGACAAAAAAGGAAAAGAAAAATGAACACCAAACGCTACTTCATAAACGAACTCAAAACCAGGAATATGGATCAGCACAGGACTGCACGGCACGACAAGAGATTTAAGGCAATACGGCAGCCCACACCATGAATTTAAAGACTCAAAAATGACATTCCAAATAGCGAGTAAAATAAGTTCACATTGGCATTATATGGATATGTACTTTTTCAGAAAGCAACTGACCTTCCTTTCATAGATTCAAAGAAGATGGCCAATCCAGGTTATCGTGTAAACAGTAATTACACTCTGACACAACTCGACTCTTTCTTGAAGAGGAATCAAAGAAGAAAATCATTACCCGATTTCAACCATGCCATGCTTTTCCTCGAGTAAGTCAGGCGTTTCATTTAAAGCAGTATTATCTATTGTTATCCGAAGAATTGTCAGAATATATTTACTTAACACTCATGAAGATTTGTATAAATCCGTTAACTATTGTCGACGGCTGAGTACGAATAACGCTTCCCAATATACACGTAATATATGTATAGATAATAAATATATATCACGGGTCCAAACAATCATAACGCTGATTTTGCAAGAAGAAATTTGGCGTTGATCAATGAGTGCCAGTTAAACGCCGTCTCAATTTATCTCCAAACATCCTGTGTTAAAAAAACTAACTTTTTTGAATTATGACATTAACTGACGTTAAGCACTTACAAGAAACCAATCGTGTCCTCATTCAGATAAATGCTCAGGTATTTGAATATTGTAAGATTACAAGTTGCAAACTACTGCCAACTTCAGAAGTCAAAGAAGACTTACAAGGTCAAGTATTTATTTGAATTTGTGCGAAGAAATTGTCTATCAAAGTTTTAGATATAGGTATATAAGACTTTTACTAGATGTAGCTTTTAATTCTGATTATTAAATGATATGTCGTATTTCTCATTTCAGATATGCGTCAACAAACTTAGGGGGTTCTGTTTTAGGTAAGTGTATCGACATTTTGAGCATAAAATATGCTGTCTGAGTATTGCATGTTGCCATGTATATAATGCATGTTATATTATCACAACATATTAATGACACTTAATGTACGTTTCTATTTTGTATGCAAACACTATATCAAGTTAATACACCAGTACTGTTTTTTTGATAGGTATCTAAAAAATGATTATAATTAATATATAACATTAGTATCGGATGTCTACGATTACTGATTGTGTACATAAGTACGGATTTTAAAACCAAAAGTATAAACTGATTGATTTTGTAGTGACCGTGTAAACATGTTTTATGAAATGCATACTAAATTTAGTTTTTCAAATTCGTGGTTAAATTTGATTTGTACATAATGTATCCAACCGTTCCAGTGTCATTTTTCTTCCTCCTCTGAATTCTGATTTATGTGGGGAGGTTGGCAGTTACTTGCGGAGGAGCAGGTTCGTACTGGTTGGTAACCCAGGAGCACTGGTTAGGTCCTCTGACCACCGCAAATGAGTATAATGTTGAGAAATGGCGTACAACCCCTAACAAACAATCAAATAACACTGCATGTTACTAACATAGATACGGACAATCATGATATAGACGAGTCTGTTTACCAGTATGCTTATCAGCATGGGGAGCCTAAGGACGATGTTTCCGGTGATGATGGCGGTACGTAATTATTAGAATATCCATTACATAAACAACGTTATCATGATACCGATAAAGATAATTGTAAAGAGAAATTATGACAATAAAGTATATAACCTATCATTCGAATTGGGTATTCACTCAAATTTGATTCTGTTTTTCTTCAAATCTTGTTCACAAAGAAACATTGAGGGAAATCTCAACTCAAATTTTGAGTTTTCACTTAAAAAATTCAAGTGGGCAGCTTTGGCTCGAGATGAATTTGAGTGAACAATCAATTGAGTGGAAACTGTCCTGAGGTTAAGATGATTGAATGAGAAATGCAAATTTATTAAATATACGAGACCAGATGTTTCAGGCTTAGCTGGAAAACTATGCATGCAAATGTTGAGGATTATGCATAACTTGCCGGTACATATTGCAAAACGGTATGCGCATTAAGTGCAAACATGGTTCCATTATGCGCATGACAGAAAATATTAAAATGTACGCCCATGTAACATACTTACTTTAAAAGTATTTGTGTTTTTACAAGCACAAAGCCAAAAACTTGCATGTTTACGTTGTTTTTATGTCATGAAGCTACTAAATTCTTGGCATAAACTTTACTATACTTTAATATGTTTTATTTAAGATGTTTTTAAATCGAAGGATATTTTGAGCTTTTTGTAATGAGCAAATTTAATTATGGAAGCATAAGATGCGATGTATTTCGAAATTCATGCAAAAAATACCATATCTACAACATTAGACTGTGAATTATAATACTTCTTAAAACAAGGCAATACAATGGTTTAAAAGCTGAAATATCGATTTAGAGTCAAATTGTTATTGAATTTAATATGTGTTATTAACATAAATGTATTGCAACATTGCAGGGACCAGTTTTGTGAGTGGTATATGTTCTGACTCTAAGAGTACTTCGTTAGTTGTGGACCATGGTGCATACACGTCATCTGGTATAGGAACACATGAGCTGGGACACAAGTAATGCTTACAGTTGTCTCCCCTGCATTGAAAAGTCCTTTCTATCTTTTTGGTTTATATTTCTTTCTAAATAAATATATATCAGGAGATGAGAAAGTAACATTTTATTACAATTCGAATGAAGGAGGTCCGACTTTATATTCTCTAACACAATCTCCTACGCAGCGATCTCCCCTTATAGTTATCGGAGATCTCTGCCATCACAAACTTTTCGTCAAGAATTTTGACAAAATATTTTTTCCATTTATTTAATTTTAGTTGACAATTTTATATCTATATATCTTAATTTCAAACATATACGTTGTTTGGTGGTATGAAAAGTAAAAAAAACAACAATATTTAAAAAATATTTAATAATAACCAACCATAATCACGTGAATTTCTTCTTCGGTTCCGCCATTTTGTCCAACCAACCATCATCACGTGACTTTTGTGATGGCAGTGGTTATTGCTGTACTGCAAGGGAAGATAACCGCTGCGTGGAGTTTGACTCTAACAATGACTGACATTATGGAATGAAAGTAATTTACTTTATAGAAAGTATGAAATAACATCAATACTCAAGTGACGTTTTTATGTGTATGTCATTATTTTCACTACTGAACTGATTATATATATTTTTCAGTCTTGGGGTTTATTGGCATGACGGCGAGGGTACAGCACGGGGAACCACTTGTAATGCGTCCCTTAACTACATCATGGCCCCGGCATCTTATCTGATAGATGAACGAAATTTAAAATACAGTTTCACATTCTCAAAATGCTCAACAACCCAGATACGCTCCAATCTGAATAATTTGATAAAAGCGTAAGTACATTGTATTGTATGTTGCTTAGAATGCGACCACATGAGATGTGCACGAGTAATTTCCCTTTATCCCGTCTAGAGTTCTCTCCCTTTATCATTCTTATAGTATATGTTTATAAAGTAATATTTAGAACTCTAGATGGGATAAAGGGAAATAACTCGTGACAAACATATACCATAGAAGAAGAATTTGATAAAAGCGCAAGTACATTTTATTTTATGTTGCCTAGCATGAAACCGCAGGAGATTGTCACGAGTTGTTTCCCTTTATCCAAGCCAGAGTTATCTGCCTTTATCCCTTCTACAGTACACGACATTGTTTATAATGCAATATATAGAACTCTAGATTGGATAAAGGGAAAGAATACGTGACAAACATATACCATTGAAGAGATAAAGGGAGATAACTCTAGATGGGAAAAAGGGAAATAACTCGTGGCAAACATATACTATAGAAGGGATAATGGGAGAGAACTCTATATGGGATAAAGGGAAACAACTAGTGAAATCTCCTGTAGTAAGAGACAAACACGACATGCTCTGTCACCTTTTGTTGTTAGACGGTTTGAGGAATGCTCTTATCAAACAGAACAGACAATTTCAAACTAAACGTGTCTTTTGTATTGAATGTGTTTTGTATTTCCCTTTCCCCTGTGCAATTCTGTCACTTTATACAGTGTTCAGATTGTTTCCTGTCCATTTTTGGCCTATTGCGGCCAGTTGTCTTGACTTGTCCTGTGATCTTTTCCATCCATTAATTCCCCCCTCCACCTCCCATCACTGTCCACTTTGATTCTCCTGGTTATTCCGTGTAGTCTGCCGGGCCATTCCTTGTGCCTCTGTTCCTTAATATGTGTACCGTTTGATCCTCTTAAGTGCCTTATGTTTTGTGGATTGTTGTTTTTCCGGAGGTCTGCGTGGGGAGGCACTGTCTTGTGTATGTGGCGTTCCCTGTAGTTACGTATTCTCTCTGTTTTCTTGTGCTTTATGAAACTTTAGCAAACAATTTTTTCTGAAAGTGTTTGAAAAAAACACGAAAGCAGTGTAACCACTGGTGGGACTACGTAAGCTGCGTAGACTATGTTATGTTACGTAAAAATGAGTTTAGACATAATTATATACATCGAATTGTAATTCAGATTGCAGACACATTTAACTCTCTGCAGTAGCGAACATGATATCGCACATCACGTGATTTCCCTATTATGCACTATAAAGTTTGACCAAAATTGATATACTGTTTATTTCTTTGTTTCGTTCAGGAACAAAAACTGCTTACAGTGCAGTGTCAGAGACAGAAACTCAAGAACTGATATACTGATTGATAAAGAAGTAAATGGACATATGGCAATCCTACCTGGACAGATTGATGATGTACATGCTCAATGTAAACAATTGTATGGAGATAAATCTTTCATGTGTGTAAGTAGCGATGTTTGCATAACCGATCGATTCTGGATAACCGAAACAAAATCAATTACCATATAGCTATTAAGTGTGAGGTTAGCGAGCTGTTAAGTCGATTTAAACCCCCCGTATTTTCACTGACAGTTCAAGGCAGTTAATCGCTGTATGTTTTTATATTTCTATTTATGTTTTAGGTGAATTTGCAGATTTTTACTTGCTATAATATTCATGTTCTTTTCCGCCCTATTATTACTGACACATTTGGCTTGTTCCGTGAAGTATTCCATCTATTCAACAGTCAGACCGTTCCTTACACCCCTATTCCCATAGATGTTAACCCATGCACCTTCTAAGTCCCTAGTGTTTTGTAGACTGTTGTTTTCCCTGTTTTGGGAGACATTGTCTTATGTATGTGGTGTTCCCTAGAACAATAATACTTTTTTACAAGTCTTCCATTATCCACTATAAATATGCTGTTAAGTTGTTTAAACACTCTATTATGAGACAGCCATTGGGTTGTGAGAAGTACATGTAGTATTTTGATTGGATTTATATTAATGATACTACATGTACTATAAAAGTATTTTTAATGGTTCGAAATGACCTAATAAACGATTATTCTCTAACATTATGTAAAATGAGTATATGCGTTCATATGTTACAGCCTCCAAATAACCCGGATGAAATGTGCTACCGGATGTATTGCTATGATCCGAAAAGAAGCGCATGCGCAATCATCAGTGAGCAAATGGCTGCTACCGGAACTCCGTGCGGAAAGTACAAAGTAAGTAGATAATATGAGCGGAAGGACCACACGACACATATTAATAGTGAGTGAAGATGATGTTTTTACTGGCAGTTCCAAGGCTGTAAATCGCTGTAATGTTATTATTTCTAATTGTGTTAAATGTATGTTAAATTACTTTCTCCCTGTGCAATTCTTTCACTCTATGTAGTGTTCATGCTATTTTCTCCCCACTATCGGCCTATTATTGCCAGTTTGTCCTGTGATGTATTCCGTCCATTAAACCCCCCCCCCCCGTTTGTCCTCTTTAAATCTTCTAGTTATCCCTTATGGTCGGTTTTATTTCGGTTAAAGTATGCATGTACTGTATATATAGGTGCTTTCTGAACAGAAAGCTTTCGGACATTATTGTAATTATCGGTAACAATAACTTTCCCTACTCTTCAGAGTTAAACAAAGTTCTGTGACGTCACTCTGTGACGTCATTTCTTTTATCGGAAATAATATATACGTTTTTGTAAAATAATCTTTATGTTATGTATTTTATAGGTTTGCAAGATGGGGAAATGTGTAAGAGATTCTGACAAAGGAAAGGATGTACCAGGTAACTAAAAGGAATAAGTTGCACTAGATTTAATTACGTACATGTTTGTCTGTGCAAAACACTACCACTTTCTAATTAGTCACCCTATGTTTCTAACTTGGCAATACATTTAACCGCAAAAGCCATCGAGATCATAAGGAACTGTGGTGGGTAACAGTTAATAGTTTAACTAACCTAATCATGAAATTAACACCAGCTTAGTGAGCGTAAACTGTTGGTTTCAAGCGCCAATGGTAATAGGCATTATGTCGTTTGCTAAGGGTAGCAATGATGGCGGAAACGAACGTAAAATGTAAATGTAACACAACATTAGAAGAGGTCAGGGATTTGGGTTAGGTTTGATGTTGATATTTGCCACATAATCTTCCAAATGAAGAGTACTTACACGTATTTTGTTGTAGGGTACGGACTTAAGACGGCTCTGTAACATCTAATCCTGCGTTTGGTGCAATATCCAAAGTTATTGTACCCCACCCACTCATTATTTGTTAAATCATTCCGGAACAACCACCCGTATCCGGAAATTTCTCATGAACAGACAAACCATTCGAGCTATCGGGAGATACTAACTGATTAACATGACATGTTTCGGTCAATGTTGATTTTTTATGTAGAATTCCAAAACTATCTTAGCATTCGAACCAGGCATCTTCATGCCTCCATTTGTCATGTTCCGGCATATCATATTAAACAAACTATAGTATAAACACTGTGTTGATTCGATATGTGAAAACTCCAGTGTGTATTTTTCAGACGATTGCCCATATCCGGATATCCCTTCATACGGAGCACACTGTGAAGATGCTACGCCGTTTATGTGCAAAAATGAGAAATTTAGACAGAAATGCTGCAATTCTTGTAGCAAACGTAAGTATATTCGTCACATTAAAGTTATACCATACTTATCGCTTGTTGTTTCAAGCAAGGACAGGTTTCATCCATAAACTTTCATTTGCCTTTTTTTTAGTTTTTTGAAAACGTAGAGGTACAGGCTGTAGAAAAATTCATTCACAAAGTTTGAATTATATTATTTTTCTATATACTTGTTCGATCAATGTTGCTATGGTCCCAATAGTTTACTTCTGTATGGGAGTTCTGAATAAAAAATATATTCTTCAGCATTCTTCTCATTTTGTCTGAATTCAAAGTTTGTGAACAAAACTTTTTTAACAACCTGTATACGAGGATTCAATACCCCAACCTGTTGAGATCGAACGTAAACCATCAGACATTGCAGAAAAGGCATTGTATTTCTTTTTATATTTTGTCTGAATTTGAAAATGTCTCACACACATTTAAAAAAAGAAAGATTTTTCCAAATCGTATGAGTGATAATATCTCGTCTTAATTCAGGTTTTTTCTCCCAACTTTAGGACTATTTTTGTCAGCTGCGTTTACTTATCCAGGGCCCGAAATTCATCTGTAATTCTTACAAGGAGATGTTTGAAATAAAACTCCCTGATTCGGGAAAAATGCCGTTCATAAACTCTTCACTATAATTTACATCGACAACATATTGTTTTTCAGCTGTCCACAACACAAACTTGCACAACACCGACTTTATACAAAACATTGCAACTTGCACTTGACAAAAGTAGGCATTTTTCCCCTTTGGATTTAATTTTAATTCACCATACTCTAGTAAAACATCATATTTTCCTGATGATATTAAGTCTTCTAATGGGCGTGTTGGGCATTTGATTTCTACAATAGTTCTATCGTCTATGATCCCATCTGGGCAGGCAGCAATGAAGGGATCTCCACAACTTACAACAATCCCAGATTTATGAACCCTCTGACCCGAAACACTTTTATACCAAGATCGTGCAATCGGCTCACACTTTTGTCCCTGTCGGGTTGCTGTGCAACTCCTGAATCTGGGAAAAATTTGATTGGTTACATATTTATTCGGATCAGCTCTATGTGTCTTTGGCAAATCATTAACTCTGCTGCTTGTAATCCTTACATTCCTACAATCTGTCCACATAGTAAGTAGTGTTCTGTTTTTTTGTTGTTTGCTGCATCTTCTTCCTTTTTTCTTCACTTATACATACAAACTCTTTATAAAAAACCTGGCATTTATTACAGGAAAGGGAACTAAAGAATGCTCCTGATGTAGAATTTCTTCTTCTGTGTCCCTTGTCACTTCTGGCGCATGTAAACTCTTGTATAACATGGTACATTTGCACTCCCAAATGTTATTTACAGTTGAGTTAGACACATATTCCTTCAAGTCCTTGTGGTCAAGATATTGTTGGGTAGGAGTAGGTCTATCTGTGCTGGTCTTTCTAATTTGCTGGTCGTTACCTGACTGTAGTTCAAATGGACTCGGTCTGTCAAACACTATATCTGAAATCATGTCATGAGACATAACCTGTGCAGCTCCTTTACCACAAGTCCGCTGTTTGTCTGTACAGGTTTCCCCACCAACACCGTTGGCCCAGGCCAGCCTGACGGCATAAATAATTGCGGATCAGTGGCTGCCAGATCGGGCATTACCAGCTGGACATGAACAATGACCGGTTCAATACTACAATCTGCTTGAACTGCGATCCATGTATTATAGTCATTACGTCCAACACCAGGTTGACTTGGGGAAGTTTCGGCCTTGATGTATGTCATATTCCAGGGACCACATGTTGCCCATCCAACCCTTTTGGACATAGTTGTATCCATACAGTGACACGAAGGACTTCATTTCCTTTCCGTCATATGCTTTGGCATGAATCAAATAATCAACCAGATCCTCGTACATCAGCTTGGGCCAGCCTTTGCTGTTGTTTTTTTTCCCACTTCGAGTCCTCATGTGGCAGTCCTGTGAAGTAATAAATCAATAAATCAATATTGGTACTTAACATTGATAAAGGATGCACAATATTGTTGAAACTTCATTTGCAACGACATTCTAAGAGTTACACCACAGTGTTTAATAACACAGGCATTTCTAAAAACTCTATGGCACTGATTACCGGTTGAAACCAAAACTATCCGATTACTATGCTAGTTTTCGTCGCACATTTGTTTTCATTGTTTATTTATATTAAGAAGTATTGTCTAAAGCAGCAGGTACATGTTTTCAACAGAAGAAAGCGTTACTTACTCAAAACCAGCGTAATTCTTTACCACGATTCAATCGAAAACCACAACATCCGCCATTTGCATTTAAAGTACGAACTGGACAGGTGTTTACACTTCATTCTAAATGTTATTTATAGGCAAGTGAAGAACACACAGTCTACTATCGATTTACAGACACATTCATAAACACTGTTTTAATAAAACTACTTACGAATCTGCCTCTTGGACGTCATTTTTAGCACACAATTTGACTTTATCAGTTGCCGTGTTGGATTATCGTAGACTATCAGGAACTTTCACTTCTGTAATGGCGGACGGTCACGTAATAAAAAAATGACGGCCGTCTAATTATAGGCATTGGAATCGTCTATTCACAAACGTTTTAAGACTGAATCTCAGACTTAGACTTTAAAATGGTAAATTTTCATTTTGTTCCAACGTTATTGTAACACAATGTATTTTGATAAAACATGGCAAAACTGTAGAGTGAGTAACAAGAAATATTCAGGCAAAAATGTATCCGTTTAAATATAATGAAAACGAAATGCTTGTAAATTTATGTTTTGCAATTTCAAAGTCTAAGTCTGAGATTCAGTCTTAAAACGTTTGTCAATAAGGGCCCTGTCCTTTGATGTATTCCATTCATTAAATACATCCCTCCTGTTTGTCCTCGTTAATTATCCTAAGTTATACATTATGGTCGGCCAGCCCATTCCTTGCGCCCCTGTTCCCTTACGTATTTACCATTATTCACCTCCTAATATGCCTGAGGTTTTATAGATTGTTGTTTTCATGTATGTGGCGTTCCCTGCAGCAACCTATTCTCTCTTTTAAGTCCAAGAATTAATCCGTAGTGCGATCTGATCAGATTTGTTTGTGTGAATACTTTTATAGAGTTCACAGCCGAGGAAGCGTGCAAAGACTCCCATATACTGATAAATGGTATGACATGTTCCCAGCTTATGGTATCGGTGTATGGGCGACCAGGGTGTGCCAGCGACTACAATGTGAAAAATATGTGCTGCCTTAGTTGCAAACGTGAGTTGTCTTTATATTTGTTTTTGTCATTTAAGTCATATAAATAGCCTGGGAGATGTAGCAACATTTCATGTTATTATGTTGTAGGAAGACATTTTGAAGACATGTAACTAGCATAAATCATTGAATATTATGTTGAATGTTTAAATACCATCATTCAATCCGTTTTAGTACCAAATGCGTTTAAGCTACAAAAATACCATGATACATCATACGCAGGAGGTACTATCTTCTATGTGGGAAATTTTGTTAATCCTCCTGGTGGCACGTACTCACTTCCATAGATTACTTTTGTATAGTATTCGTTTTGTTTCAGGCTTAATTAAATCCGGAGGTTCAAATAACGGTGGCATCATGATACACATTGGAATAGGTACAGGGTCACAAAATCCATCGTTCGGCGGACAATTCTCAAACAGTTTCAGATCCGGCGGGAGACCTGCAGGCAACTCTATATCGAACAGAATTTCGAGGTATATATCGGAATATATCGCAATATCAAACTAATACCGGTATATCGTACCGTCTGCATCTAATATTGATATCAGATATCAGAAATTTCTCATGAATGAAAGCGCATTTAACTGATATTCCGAATATCGGAAATATCGCGATATCAAACTAATACCGGTATATTGAATCTAATATTGCAATATATTGAACTACCGGTATATCGTGGGTCCTATATAACAACTGTATTGAATTATCGATTGACTTCTTTAAATGAGCGTTTTATTAAGTTGCAATGTTGTAGAACACTTGACTATCATATATTAGGGAAGCAATAGTTAGACACATCGGATAATATTCGTTTTTAGAGGATTGGTATACAATATTTACCTCCCTTGTTCTTAAAATGTCGGCCAATTTGATAGGCAAATCTGTAATTTCCAAATATGTAAAACTTGAGTAAATACCAAGATAATTTGCATTTGACAACCACTTTTTCTTCAACTTATGAACTAAATGCCCACATGAGCATAATGCATCAGTTATTTTTTAAATATTAGATTAGTTCATTATCGTTTACATTATATTCCCCATACACTTTAAGGAAATCTGCCTATCAAAATGGCCGACAATTCAGAATAAGGGAGATAAATATTGCATATGTGAGAACTATGTATTCATATTTGAAACCTTCTTCCGTATAATTTGGTTCATGTTTACTGACCTCTAGGATATTGTTGGTATCACTTATCAGTGGTAGGTTGCAGAAATAATGTCGTTACTTCTACTACTAATTTCACACTGTTGTTTTCAATATATTTTCAGCGCTATGTCGAATGCACGATCTACGCAGCGTAAAAAATCGTCTCCGTATAAAGTCCCGTACAATCCGGTCCAGAAAAAACCGGCACAAAAGAAGACGGCCTCGCAACGTCCGTCAAAATGTATCGATGAACCAGGAGTTACCTTCAACATGATGCCGTGTAGTGATATTGGAGCGCAGCAGAGTCATTTATGTCAGATTTGTAAAGTTCAAACCACTTGCTGTAAAAGTTGCTGGCGTCATAGAGATGGGAATAACAATTGTTAAATACGTCTTACATATTATGTTGTCTTTTTGTCTCAATTTTTAAGGTAAGCTGTCAATCATTTGGCATAATGTCCTTGATAAATAAACAGCTGTTGTTTCAATCTTTATAATAATGCGGATAAAATTTGAAAACTTCACTTTTTTTACCGTTCCAAAAAGAAGTAATCATTAACTCCGGATAAATGGAGTGAAACCAATGATGGACGGCTTACCTTAAGTTTCAACTTATCTTTTCCCAGAATAATAATTCACACTCATACATAACTGAAATGTTGATACATTCAATGTTGGAGACGATGAGAAAGAAACACAGCGTATAAATGAACTTTTCTCCTTCGTGGATAATTTCATTGATTTTTTTGCTATCATCCTCGGTACCCAGGCTATTCATAACATATACGATACCCGGGGCAAATTGACTGTAATAATCTCGTACTCATGACTAATTAATAAATTGAAATCAAGCCGCTTGATTGGCCGCATGAAACACACCTAATGCGATACAGAAATTGAGATCCAATGAGATCGCGGGTTTCAAATCGTGCTAGGCAGGACACCAATAAATCTTCACAAAGAAGATTCCTCTTTTTTTGTTATCGTCCATTTCATTGGCCGAGAAATACGTAGTTTGGCTTGCTGATTTGCCAAGGGAATCATTATGAAAAAACTTTAAATAAGAGGTTGGAAATAGGCAAATGCGCTCAAAGGCAGTAAATAAGGAAAGAGTTGAAGACTGTAAGGACTCGAAGAAAGTCGCGGAGTATTTCAGTACACCATGAATTGGATCCATTGTTGTCTTATATGCAATAGGTTCCTTAATTGTACTGATGTAGAAATGAATCCGGTAAATGCGCAGGGGTTATATCCGTGATATACATATTACCATGAGTCTTACGTCGCCTTCAGCTCCTAATTGCCAAAGTTGTATTTTAAGGTAGAACTTCACATATGAATTCCTGCCAAAACAAATGAAACATCGGCCAAAATCGGTAATCTGTGGTTGAAGATAAGTCGTTTCCGAATATTTTCGGGCATTACCGGAAACGACCGATCTTCAGCGGACTCAATTTTTGGCAGGAATTCATTAGGGGTAGTCTGCGTTAAGTCCTTCTTCCGCTTATCCAAGAAAGAAGAATTCCAAGTTAGTAAAAACAAACGAACGTTCAGATTCAAACAATTATTGTCAGCAGGCATTTTATCCATTATTAATTTGCATATTTCCGCGTGCTTTAATTCTGGCCAGATTCTGTAGATTTGTCAGATGCAAGAACGAGTCCGAAATATTTCCCTTACATCATGACGTCATCTTACGTCATCGGAATACCTCCACAATTACTTCTTCCGGGCAGAAATCTGACTGGTTCCCAGCTCAGGTCGAATCAAATCCCAACCCCTAACATCAAACCACGTGACCTATGAAACATCACATGGCAGGAACATTAGGTTGAATAAGAAAGGCTCAGACAATCGATTGCATTGATATAACAAACTTGCAATTATTTCATATCAAAATAGACTCATTTCTTGACGTCACTATTAGTTCACTGATCACTAATCTGCAACGATTGTAAATCAATCCACCGTCTTTTTCTGCATTTACTACATTTACTACATTTGATACATTTACTACATTCCCATATCGGAAATCTCAACCAACTCCAATTATTGTTAAGCCGTTTTTAACCAGCGCGTTTATGTACCGAGTACGTTTCCCAAACACAGCAACTCTAGACAGGGTCACTTTGGCATACGTCAATCAACACATGAACAAAAAAAGTCCGACGATTTCTATGATAAAAACCCTATATATACATTTTTATATAGTAAATATGCTCGGGGGGAATTTAAGTGGTCGCTTACAGCAAATGGTCGCATAAGACACGTGGTCGCATCAGCAAAATTGACTGTAAATAACCCATCGACATTTTGCTTTGTTTTGAATAGAAAATATTATAAATATGTATTGGATTTCGAAAATGTTGATGTGTTAATACGTGGGTATAAATAATACTCTCCGTACGATTTATTCATGCCTCACACTATTTTTCCTCCTATTTCTACACACATATTTTGTTTCAACGCGCTGGTTTGTTAGGACTCTCAGTCCTTTGATTAGTTATAGTCATAACCGGCGGTTCAGTCAAGCGTGCGTTCACGAATATCACATTATGAAAAAAGGATTGTGCAAAATACACATTTTATAACAAATTAGATAAACAAAGTCGACATTGTATGATATATTCAAAATCTCCGACATTACATCCACTTTTAGGTCATAATTATACCTCCAAACATTTTAAAACCATTTTCAAAATCAACATTTTCTTTCAATCATGTTAAACACCACGCGGAAGTTTAAATGAAATGTCTCAATTTAATAGCTGCCAGATCAAACTGAGTTGTACATTAGGATGACTGCTCAGTTGTAAAATACACATGTTACGTTCACATAACTACTTCGCGGCTCGTAGTCGTCCTGCAAGCATGTTTAGAAAGCAGCGCTCGTTAAAGCGTGGACTTATAGGTGTTTTTGCACTGGTAATTCTATATTCGTCTTCAAAAGGTAGGTTTTGTTATTGTTCTATTTCATATACGTTTAACGGATTCTGTTTAGTAACGCTTTTACCTTTTAAGGCTGAGAAATACCAACAAGTAATTGTTATCACTAAAGTTATATCCTTTTCAAAAATGCTGGAATAATTACAATTCTGGGGAAAAGCCGCATTCATATTTAGTAAATACTGTATGTATACAATGTTAAACAACAAACATAAATTCTTCAATATTGAAATAACAATCGGCAGTTTTATTCAATGCATTTCAACACATTGCCGTTATGATTCGTCATTTAAATAGAGCTAGCGATTAAGAGTGAAATTAGCTAGATGTTAAAGCGATTTAAACCCCCTGTATGTTTACTGTCAGTTCCAAGACTGTAAGTTGCTGTATGGTTATTATTTCTATTTGTGTTTTAGATGCATGTTAACATTCTTTCACTTGATATAGTGTTCATATTGTATTCTTCCAAGTTTCGGCCAGCAGTTGCCAGCTGCCTTGGCTTGTTCTGTGATGTATTCCACCCATTGCATCCTTCTCCCCTGTTTGTCGTCATTAATTCTCCTTAGTTGTCCTTTATGGTCGGCCATTCCTTGCGCCCCTGTTCCCTTGCATATTTACACTTACACCTTCTGAAATGCCTGATGTTTTACGGCTTGTGGTGAAGGCATTGTCTTATGCATGCGGTGTTCCCTGTAGCAACTTATTATCGTATTTACCCATAATAGTTGAAGCACTTTATGATGAAAGAAATATATGAAACGTCATTTTTCTTTTCAAAAGCATCAATATTGATTTCATTTAACTTGGTGTGTAAAGCTTTCGACATATATTTGAATGCGTCAATGCGTAACTCAGTGGCAACAAATGTGAACAAAATGAAGTGAAATACACTTAACAAAACCTATAAGTCTGCACTTTTTAATGTCGAATAACTTTGTTGATTGATTAACATTTCTACACGAAAGTTTGTAAATTTGCTATTAGCTACGTGTAGATCATGATTCTCGGGTCACATTTTTCGATTTAAATCACGCAATGCGTCGAGTCCGGTAGGCACAAACCCTATTAGACTCTTTCAAATCAGCTAGATCAATCTGTGGATTTATGTCATGAAATGAATGAACAAAACCAGGTATCTACGCTATATTTCGTCGTCTTATTTCAATAACCCCGTAACTCAATTTATGGCGATCGTTGAAACCGTCTTTCCAAGCTCGATCTATCTGTTCTACCTATATTGATCTGGAATGCATATAACTTAAATAAATTGCAATTCCATAACCTCGTTTGTAGCATAACTACAAGTTGTTGTTCTCAAAAGGACAAAAACAAGTTACCGGGTTCTGGAAATAATGCGACGATTGTTGAAAATTTCCGTGTAACGATCATATTTATACCTGCACACTTATAACATACAGACGATCTTAAATGAAAGAATTCCCTGACATTTTCTGAATTTCAACTTCGTACATGTACACTGAAAAACATTTCCAGAAAGATGCAATGCCATGGCTGGAGTTTGCGCAAATGTTTTCTTAAAGCATGTGACCTAAGTGCAAAAACGGGCATACAAGAAGACTGATGGGAGGTACTCAAACAAGATTGTAAAGCCCAGTAACTAGAAAAGAGATCTGAAATCTCAGTTTTCCATTGTATCATAATCAATGCATGATCGTGATGATAAAGACGTGTTTGCCAATTCCATAGCTGACGGACCTATACCAGTATGCTGCAAGACCAAACAAAGGGCTTTTGTCACCATTTCATGATTTTGGGCAGAGACATACATGTTGAAAACAAAGATAAGCTCCTGGATTGTATGATAACAGTCTGTGGCTAAAAGACATTAAATCATAGTGTTGAAATATTATATTTTCTGAAAGGTTAATCATCAAAACAGCTGCAACTTAATATATTTCCATGTTTTGCATTATCTTTGTAGTTTTACCCCCAACACAATACATGTATGTATTTGATTAAGTTAAGGAAAAAAGTTTGTAACAAAAATGATGTTACTTTGCATTTTTTTCACTGCTGTTTTAAACACTAAAATCAATATCACACTTTCTTGCAGTTATAGAAGAAACCTTAACCTTTAAGTAAATGTACAGTTTATTGGCGTAGAATAAATATTTTTCAAGTTTAAGTTGCTACAGAAATGGCAATATTTGGTTGTTTGTACTGCCATGCATGATATCTTGATATGTAAAGAAGGAGCTGCTTATCTCTGTTTTCTATGTCTCTGTTTTGGGAAACTAAATCCATTCAACTACATAAAACACTGATTGTTAAACTCAATGTCTATTAAAAGTTGTAAAGAAATATTTTATCTTTTGTTTAAGATAGCCATTAATATTTGCAACATCAGTCTTTGAACAGGAATCAATGAATTGTGGCAGATGTTTCATAGAGATCTGCTCTTAAAATGGTGTCAGCTGTTGCACAATGTTCATATGTACCCAGTGAGCACATAAACCACATTGGACTCAGGAATGCATTTACAAAATACCAGTCCATATTCCATAATCAAAATGGTGTAATGAAATGATTCTAGACACAGCAAACTGCAGGTTTATGAAAAGAAAGGACAGTTTGATACCTCGGAAAAATTACAAGTAGCAGTAAATTGAAATAAGGAGGTATACCCCCATGCAGTACTTCCTACAGACTGTGAAAAGGGTGTTAGATATGATGTTTTCACATTTAGAGAAGTAGTCGGTATGCAAGTAACAAAGAATGAAATCAGACTTGATATTTATTGAAATTCAATAAAGCACTGGCATATCAGCTATTTGCAAATAAGGCAATTTTACATCAATCTGTTAAATGCTTCTTAATAATGTTGTGAAAACAATAAATATACAACTATTTTTTCTTGTAATTGCAAATACAGTGTTTCTCCTTCACAGAAACAATGTTTCCTAATATTAAAACAAATGAAAGTCTCATTTATGGGTCAAACAATAATTAGCTCGGGAACAGGTGACGCACGGGAATAGGTCACTTGAGGATACATGTTCATCGCCAAATAAATCGAAATATATATTTCAAGTACGTGACCTGCAACTCAAATGCCGTCATGGCTCAGTGGGTTAGACCGTCAGTTATCATTTTACTAACGTGAAGGTCTTGGGTTCGAACCCTGCTAACAGCATGATTTCGTTTCTTCTAGCCCCATAGAAACATATTATTGTCTTTTTAAAGTTAAACTAAGACAAATCTTCAATTCTGAATAAAAATATTTTAGCTCAAATCTAGAGCTCTACGATCAAATATTTGACGACAAAATATTCCAACTAGACGCATGAAAACTGTCTTAATTCAATCTTATAAGCATGAAAACACAACAATACATTTGTGACATGCACTGTACAACTGCTACCTCGTTGTAATTTTGTAAATGTAACTTATTTATTTGATATATTCGAGCAAAATATTTATGTTTTTATAAAATTCGTGTAAAAATAAGTATAAATCTTTTTTTGAATTTGCCTTTGGTTCTTTAGCATGCAAGGTGTAAAGCACCGACACGGGACCTCGATTTTAGGTTTCAATCCGAAAGCATATATTTATCAGGCCGGGGATCGTATCCGGGACCACTCGATTCGTAGCCTAGCGAGTTACCACCTGAGCTACGAGGCCATCTATATCTGTCCAATTGGAGAAATCAGATTAACAACTAATGAATAATTAGATTAATCCGATTCACTTGAGCTGTCCCGCATGCTGCTGTGTAGATATCTCGTAACTATTAAGTAATAAGAAATAATAAATAACAAATAAGGAATAAGAAGTAACAAAAATGTCCATCCAGGGCTTCCGTACTTTTCTTAAATTCGCAAGTCTATTCAATACACAGGTGGTGTCACTACATGAAAGTATGAAGAAACAAAAAAATAAATGTAGCTACTAATTTATCGGTTTATGTTTTAAAGGCTTAGTTTTTTTTCAGAAAAGATGAAGCGCTCTGACTTTTTTTGGTAGGATAATTTTTTCGCAAAATTTTATCAGTATTATTATATATACTGAATCAACAATTGTTTCATTTGCCGCAGGCATTATGCCCATCAGGGTGTGAACTCCTTAATAGTTGTTTGATTAGCAATGCATTTTCTGTATTAATAATTGCTCATTCTAGTACAGTTTTAATATAGAAATCCATTGGAATGTTGTGTAGTTTTGAAGCTGAATTTAACTGATTTAATTTTACATGTACAAACTGGCATTAAACAAGTAAACAACATTTAAATTCTAGGTCACAGATGTTGCGTTTACGGAGTAGAACAATGATTGACCATGACAACGTCCCGTGAACGCATTAAAGCATGCCGAAAATATATACAGCATGTATGCTATCTAAATATATAGAATTCGCAAACCTGTCCAACGACTTACTACCAGAAATAGCTCATTTCGGAGCTCAGGTGTACTGTTAGAGATTGAGTAACAGATCCCTTATAAGATATTTACTAATTTGCTAGTGGTCAGTGGAGGGCAATAAACTAAGAAATTCAGGGACCTGTGTCAACAAACATGTCAGATTGAATTGCTGACAATATGCCTAAACTAAAGCCCGTTCCAGAACAATACTAATATTAACAAGAAGGGATCTGGGGTCAATATCAGGGAGCAATAATAAGCTCATTGCGGGGTGCTAATTCCACGAACAGTTACTTTCTTGCTGGTCAGAGTGAGGAAAGTGGTAGTAAGTCGTAGGACTGAAACGTCTAAATTTTAATTAAAATCTGATCGAAGGAAGGTCATTTACATTACATAATCGCGTCTTTCGCTTTACTTTAAGCACTTCATACTCCATTCTCGACAGCTCTCGGGCATTTCCGTGCCACTTCGTTACTCGGATAACACCCTCTAGTGTTTGTAAGCACTATGTGGCAAAACTCAACATTTTGTGCGGTCAAGAAATAGTTCTCGTAAAACGGATTTATAATTTAGATAACTTCGATAAATTCACGTACGAGATGTATTATCGTTGTCATTTCTAGTTAAAAACTCACATATTTCAGTCTACATATAGCTTAAATATTAGATTCATCAGCACTCCAACGTTCACGCCGCCATCTTGTTTTCATGATATTCGAATGTTTTTTTCCGAAAGTAGTGCCTAACGTACATCCGAGGCACTTGACGTAGTTGGCAGAGGATTTCCGAATGTTCATACTCATGTCGGCAAAGTCCGATTATGGGTTACATTGGTATATAAGATCAAGAGTAATGTCACTTAATTTAATTAAAGGTGTATCTGGCTCATCTGAACATAAAATGTTTGAATTGGCTTCATCCAGTATTGTTGTATCATTGGCTAAAATATCTCTAATAAGAACCATTGCAGTGTATATCACCGATCGAAATATATTCGCTTACCATATTACTAAAAGACAAAACTTAAAATAGTCTGATGTTAAAAAAACTAATTTTATGTTGTACAAACATCAGGAAATATATTTGTTTAATGTTTGTTTAGGTAAAGAAATGAACAAATGAGCATAGTATTACTTTCAATATATTTCTTTTGATAATAATGCAATATAAAACCATATTTACACTCTAGCTCCTAAATTTTCTAATCATAGTATACGTGTACGATCAAGTTCGAATTTGCGTCAGATCAGACCAGCTGGTGTATTATTTATTGGCCCTTTTAAATAATGTCATATTTCACAAGATTTACGCTTGTTTACACACTAGAGGACATATGTTTCCCAGACGTAAAGAACATTGGCTTCAATAAATATTTCATGATATCATAAAGTGTTTTATGAAAAGGCATGTACTAGGTTATCAATGTATGTGTTTAATACGTACAACAATTCGTGAAGACTGTGACAATAATCGCACTGCATAGCAACCTGCTACTAACGTAAATACATGTCAAACCAATAACGCAATTATCTAATAGAAGGTTAGAAGGTATGAAGGCACCAGCAAGGCGAATGTACATATAGCTGACGCAAACAAATTAAACTTCAGTTTACAAAATATCAAACTTTCCCACAATATCATCACGTTCGTATAAAAATATCACTGCGTAATATCAATTTGAGTATTTTAAATCTACGTCCCAACCACTTGACTTCGGGAATTCAGGTCATGGCTTCCTACCATTCAACGATGCATAATCATTACAACCGTTAAATTGTCAACCCTGGCTCTTATATGTTCTGGGCGTCCACTACAAAGTGCTTATGTATTCTTAGACTGAATTCAATCAAACATAGAATGGCTATTATACCATAGAGTTCTCATACAAGTTCCTCAATTAATTTACATGCATTTGACATTAAAACAAGTATTTTGTATTTTGCAGTATTCAAATCAATGAGGCAGTCCAAGACTAGAATAACTTCTACAGCAGCATCAAATGGACAATTCAACCTGCCACACACGAAACTGACACAATCTCATGTGGTTAAATATCTGGACCCGACACATTTAAGGAAATTCAAGGCTTTAGCTACTCAAAATTTAGTAAGTTTTATTATATATATAGGTTAAAAAAGATTAGAGCTATACTAACTAAACCCGATTTGAAAAGTTGACAGAATGTTTTTGAGACTAAATGTATAGAGAACTACATTCACTGAGCTAAGTCGAAAAAAGCAGCATACGTTTCTAACAATAACTATTTAGTTATTGAAGTGTATTGAAAGGTAACCCCTCTCTCAATATCATATATTGAAATTAGTATTGGAGCGCTGCTATGCGATTTCGATTTACAACCTCTTCTGTGAGTGACGTTACTATATTACAAGCAGGAAACCATATTCGTTTTCTTATTGCAATACATTGTATTTGGCAAATATTGCTTCCTGTCAGTACATGGTGACGTCAAATAAGATGTTTTCGGGAAATGACGTCACTTAAAGAAGAGGTTGGAAATCGTACAGTGGCGCTGATTTGTATATTGTTTACAGAATGTAACAGAGATGGATATAGAACAACGATTTTCGGATCGAAAACATGTGGTTGAGCAATCCTGTTTGGGGCGAATAGACATGAAACCAGTCTCAAAATGTGAAGAGAATGCTATGAAGCAAAACTTACTCTATGAGAAGAAACATAATATGGTATTCTGTGCCATCGAGAAAACCGGCAGCACATTCTGGAGAAGACTCTTACATATTGCTGGCGGTTCGGTGAATGGTTCAAACCCAACACATATAGAGACAGGCAAGGCATATTCACTCAAAGGATACACGACATTGTCCAATAATAACTGGACTGAAATAAAGTCTTTATTTGAGTCCTCTAAATGTATAGTGTTCGTAAGAGATCCTTTTTCTAAATTGTTTTCTGGTTGGCTTGACAAGTTGTACTCACCAAATGTGTATTATTGGAAAGGTCTTGGTAAAAGAATTGTAAACTCTAAACGGATTCGACTAGATGATCAAGAAGTACAATGCGGTTTTGACGTCAGTTTTGCAGAGTTTGTTGATCAAACTGTAACGGACATTCTAAAGAATCCATGTATTGACATGCACTTTGCACCAAATTATAAACATTGTATGCCCTGCACTTTTACATATGATTACATTGGAAAGTATGAAACATTTAAGGAAGATACATTGCATTTGATTAATGTTTTCAATCTTACAAATAAAGTACAATTTGACGACTTTGAAAAAGACGCAAATATGGACGCCATAAAAGAAGGTGCAAGTTGGGTTTTTTCTCAACGTAAAGGTGTGGAAAACTGCAATGTAACGTTTACATGCGCATTGTTTAGGGTTTGGGAACGACTTCGAAGCAGGGGTGTGATAGGAAATAAAATGCAGTTTCCATACAGCAATAGGCAAAAAGCTGATAATGTAACCCGAATTGACTTCGAAGCTTTATTGACCGAAGCATATCATCAGACCAATGCTGAAGACTTAAAACATAATCGAAACTGGGCACTTCATCAGGCGTTCCAAAGTTTGCAGCAGGAAGTCGTGATTAAAGTAAAAGAAGCATTTGCTGAGGACTTCCGAATGTATAATTACAACCTAAATCCCATCGATATGTTTCCAGACGCGAAAACGGATTTCGCGTATTTTAAGCCTTGTCCAGCACACCTGTAATTGATGATCGTACTCATAACAATATCAATCATGCATATTTTATTCGATATTAGTTGTCTAGCCACTTACTTAAGTTATATATTGAATGTATTAACTGATTGGAACATTCTTGTCGTCGCGTGTTGGGTGTCCGTCGCGTTGCTTACTAGTTAATTTAAACAATTGTTGACACATTCGCTATATAACGATTAAGTACGAAGTTTGTATGGCGTAAATCACGTTTTATTATAACTGGTCATGGGTGTAAAGCCGATGTGTTGATTAGTTTAGTTTCGTATTTAATTGTACAGTCCTGAAGTTCCCACACCCTCCCGCTGTTAATTGTTATTGTTAGCCAGTCACTTCCGTATGTGATGGTTGTATGCCTTACCCCATTCCCCTCCTTTTTCGTTTTATGTTACTATCCTCTCTTCCTTTCAGTTTAGTCATCCCCGTTATTTTCTTTATACTTTCCTAGATTATGTGACAGGAAAGGTATGTTAAGAGAATGTTTTCTTAATGCGGTTTATCTCTCACCAATATGATGTGTTTACTCGATATAGCGCAATAATCTCCCTTGACATCCTACATGGACATTTCAAACTACAAACTGTTTTAAGTGTTGCTGCCTCGGGCCTGCGTTCAGTAAAGTTATTTGAGGATATCGTTTCGTAACGTTTCGTAACGTTTTGCAATTTGGTTCCCGTGTACAGCCAATGTAATACGGTATGCAAGGGATACCCGCGACTGTTAGCCGTAACTGAACGCATGGCAGGCAGTTGTATCAGTCACATGGTATGTCTGTCTTAGCAACATAACATAGTACTGTTAAACATTATCAAAGTTATATGGTATGTCTTTTTTATCAATCAATTCACACGACCACCATTGACACTTTTCTGGTTATATTGCCACGAAATATCGCTAATTGTGGAGGGAATAATTTGAATGACTATGTTTTCAATGACTTATGAGTCAAATATTCATCGTCATGACACTTGTGAAGGTAGTAATCAATGTACCGCTATGGGAGATAACTGTTGTGGGAGTGTTATTCTTGAAATGACAAATTGAGGCCGCTTGATTACATTTATAATCACGGAGATTTGTTGCTTTTACATAATCAGCGTATATAAAATAGTATGTAAATGATACCGCTTGATTAAAAAATACCTACAGGGACTAGTTGATTTTGTGTAACAAGCGTACATAGCGACAATATTACCATCCAAAGAATAATAAGCGCAGTAAAATTAAAATAACGAACAGGTTAAATGGTAGTTTCTTATATATTACATTGAATATTAAAGTTCAAAAATAGATATCCTGAAAACACTGACGTATGTTTTGACCTACGCATAGTGATACTAGTTTTTGAATGAAGAAACACCGTACCATTAATGACTTGATAGGAAGTCAAACAGTCCAATACGTCTTTTGAAATATTTATAACACAGGTATATAAACAATTTCAAAGCAGTCATCTAGAGTGAGTAGGCATAACTAACAATAAAACGAACAAATTTATGCTCCCTTAGTTTTTATTAAACAGCGTACACTGTTATAGGACAAACTACTGCAGAAAATAATAGATTGCTGGATCTTGTATGAAAGCTCCTCCGTATTCAATAATAACTATATGCGGCGGAGTATTGCACGTTTGGAACGCTACCTGAGATACAAAACAAATGACAAGTGAGAGAGAATAATATACAAAGGAGTGTGCAAAATTCACATTTAATTACTAATTAGTTGAACAAAGTTAGCATATGATATATACAAAGAGAGACAATAAGTTGCTACAGGGAACGCCACATACATAAGACAATGCCTCTCTACACAAACCTCTGGGAAAACAACACTCCATAAAACATATATTAAGCCATTAGATGAAGCACAATGGTTAATACGTAAGGAGACAGGGGCTCACTGAATGGCCTGGTCGACCATTATGGATAACTAAGGAGAAACATGGAGGGGTCAAAGGATGGAATACAACACAGGACAAGTCAGTATAGCTTGCAACAATAGGCAGAAAGTTGGGGAAAAATAACATGGACATTATATAAAGTAAAAGAATTGCAAAGGGGAAAGGGACATTTATCATATATCTAAAACACAAATTAAAATAATATCTATACAGCGATTTACAGCGTTGTCAGTAAAGATACTGGGGGTTTAAATCGATTTAACAGCTAGATAACCTTACAATTATTCGCTATATGGTCATTGATTTTCGACACATACGATGAATTAGTAGGTAATAACTTATCATTAAAGCAATTAACCATTACGTACATACATGTAACAGCAGACATAGTAAGAAGCAAGCACCCTTACACTGATCATGCTGTCAGTAACTAAATCATTTGCATCAGAATACGACATAACCACAAAATCAATAACCTGATGTAAAGTTAACCGGAAACATTGATTTAATAATAATACATACTCTTAAATACTGGAGATAGGGAAAGGGAATTGATAATAAAGACATATAGAAATAAAATTATATAGATTGAGAAAACTCGAACAAAATTAAGACTGTGCCAAATGAGCATTAACTTGAGTTATTAAACAGCATTATATAGAGAAGTTTCCTTAGTAATGCCAAAATGACGTCAATTATCATTAAAAGACGTCATCATTTGGAAAAAAGCTTGATGAAACATAACTGATAGATACGCCCCAATGATAAATACGTAATGCGTAGAGAAATAATTGTATTAAATGCCGTCATAGTAAAGAAAGAAGCCGGAGAAATCCAACTGGTATAATTATATGACCCAATTATTAGAATAACTAAGTAATTACATGTATGTGTCCATTGTTTAATCGATATTTATTCCTTCAAACTTTTTTAAATCGTCGGTATCAGCAAAACTTGCTTTGAATCATGTATGACCCGACGCGAAAGTCTTAATGTCATATCTAAATTAACCTGTTTACTCAGTTGTAAATAAGGACTACATATCGATTGTAAAATGCATTCGTTACGTGCACATAACTACTTCAAGGTTCGTAGTCGTCCTGAAAGGATGTTAAGAAAGAAGTGCTCGTTAATGTGTGGACTTGCAGGTGTTTTTGCACTTGTAATTCTATATTCGTCAAAAGGTAGGTTTCTTAATTGTTATTTTTCATATACGTTTAACGGTTTCAGTTCAGTAACGCGTTTAACTTCTAAAGTAGAGAAATAGCAACTAGTAATTGCTATCACTAAAGTTATATACTTTTCAAAAATGCTGTTATAATTGCAATTCTGCGAAAAGTCGCATTAATATTTAAGTTATTACTTTAAAACGTATACAATGTTATATTATAAACATGAATGCATCGATATTGGAATAAATACGTCATTGTTCTTGACAAACAACATTAATTTTGATTTCATTTAACTTGGTAAGATAAGCTTTCGATGGAAATTTCTTTTTCGCCTTTGTTCATCATATATAAAAAGCGCATTTAAGTCTAGAACATTAAATAGTATGTGTAATGTTCTAGACTTAAACGCGGTTTTTATATATACAGTAAAACTTCGAAATCTCGAACAGGTTCTTAAGTCCCGGCAAAACCCCTTCTTATTTCATATTATCGAACAGTAGATCACTCGAACGGAGATAGGTCGAACACTCGAACAGGGTTTGCGGTCCCTCGATACCAATTTATTCATTAATCACCATAGATAGGTCGAACAATACAATAATTCACACCTTTCATGGACAGAGCGATATTCTATAGTTTGTTGACAGGTAAGATTGGTGACACGTGCTATTCGCACGTAGTGATAATTAATTGATGGTTGTACTATATACAATACAGTGTCCATGTACTTATGTGACAAACAAATCACTTTATGGATATATTTACTATTTACTGAAGTCCAAACGGGAATTTTTAATTGTCTTTTGATTGCTGAATGAATAAAATTCAGAAACAACAAAGTATCGCCTTTTATTTTTTTACCAAGTAAATTGAAATGTGTCAGTTTGTCGGTGCATATAACCGAACATTTGTGAATGAATAAGTGTTAACTGTATTGTATTTTTTATTTTCTATGCAGTCACGTGAAAACTTTGTATATATGTATATATATGAAATGTTCTATATAGACGATGTACTTTGTATAAGTCTAAATAAAATATATGTTCTGTTCTGTTCTGTGAAAGTGCTTAATTCAAGTGTGCTTAAATGATGTGCTTCTTGCGAAACATTAAACTTTCGAATGTGAGAGTTTTTTGTTCGAGTTTATTCATGTTTACATAATTATGCTGATATTTTATGTCTGCCTCGAACGACAACTGTGTTAGTACTCTTTCTTAATTATTTACTATCGTGTTTGTATCCCTATTTATTTAATATGTTTTAGTTTTCTTTCAATTCTTTTTTAATTATTATTATTATGAATAATGCTGTGATTATTGATCGACGTGCATTCAGTAATTTCAGTATGTAAACACTAACAGCACACAAATACCATGCGTTCAGCATGCTCAGTACACTTGCACGAGTGACAGACAGTTTGTACATATATGCCTCGAACTTGTAGATGGCTCGAACTTATTGTTCGGTCCGACGGCAGTTCGAGGTTTCGAAGTTTTACTGTATGATGAAAAATAATCCGAGTCATTGTGAGCTACAATGTGTAGATAAAATTCTAAACAATCATATGCTAGCATGTTTTATCATCTGCTTGTATTACAGTATCAGGTTAGGTATAAAATCTTTCCATTTTGCTTAAAAATACTTCTAGTTTATTGTTTTGAGTTGCTATCTTTCTTTTAATTCTCTGTCATCGTTGCTTTTTAATATAAACATTATCGACCTAGCTATCAAAGTAAAAGCTATCGGTAAAGGTGTAGATTTAGAAAATGAAAATGTAGGTATTGTGTTGTATGCTGATGATGTACTTATTGCAGAAAAAGAAAATGACCTACAATATACGCTCAATGTATTGTCGGAATGGTGCACTGCAAACTCAATGATTGCTAATACTCAAAAAAGTAATTTGTTCATTTCCGCCCGCAGTCTATTGGTAGATCTGCATATGTGTTTTCATGTGGAGAACAGCAATTAAAAATAGTGAGTCAGTATACTTACCTCGGTATTTTACTTGATAAATATTTAGATTTTAATAAGACAGCGCAAAGTGCAAACATAGCTCTTGGATTACTATTTGCTAAGTGTAAATCATTTGGGTCTTTGCCATATAATGTTTTTGTTAAACTATATGATTCATGTGTTTGGCCCGTTATTGCTTACAGTGCTTCTATATGGGGCAATAAATCGTACTCATGTATCAATGCTGTGCAAAACAGGGCAATGCGCTATTAGTTGGGCGTTGGTAAGTACACACCCAACACAGCCCTATATTGCGAGATTGCGTGGCACCCGCCGCACATTAAACAAATGAAGTATGTTTGTAAACAATGGTATAGATTCAATAAAATGGATAATTCAAGAATTAATTATACGATTTTTACATATTGTTTGTCTAAAAGTGGCAGTAGGTGTAAAAACTGGCAATTTGATTTTATCCAAAATATGAATAAACTAGGTTTAGAGCAAACAACTGGATTATGTGAGAGTATGTCATCTAAATGGTTCTGTGATAAAGTTGTTAATTTGTGCATGTCTATCTTTAGAAATGAATGGAAAACCCTAGTAAATAGTGATACCGGAATAAGTGGCAGAGGCGGTAACAAGTTAAGAACGAATAGATTGTTTAAACAAAATTTTGAATTGGAAAGGTATTTGTCAATGTTTTTTCCTGTTAGGCATAGACTAGCTCTAGCCAAATTCAGATGTTGGGTTGCACCAATAAGAATTGAAACTGGACGTTACGAAAATATTGCTGTTGATAATAGACATTGTCAAATTTGTAATACAAATAGCATTGAGACTGAATTACATGTACTGTTGCATTGTCCTGCTTATGATAGTATCAGATATGAATTGTTTAATGCATGCTATGATAATAATATCACTTTCACAAATCTCACAGATATTGAGAAACTTATATACATGCATATTCTCTCCAACAATGATATTGTTAGATTTTCCGCCAAAACCTGCTATATGATTTTACAATTGAGGGAAAGTATTTTATATAGATAATTTATTATTACATGTTATTACATTACTCACAACTTTTTACAAAACTGGTAGATAGTCATTCTTATGTTTTTATGTAAATGTTTCTTTTTAAGTCACATGATTATAGTTTAAAATTAACTATCTATGTTAATAGTTTGGCAACACAATAGTCTTATAATATATCGTATACATTGTGTATAATTTTATGTATGAGGTGTATGCTTGTATAGTCTCTTATAATTCTTATTTGAATGGCTTTGTGCAATGTTTTATTTTTTTTATAGTCTTTGCTATATGGATATCTATGTTTTGTACAAAGATGAGACTTTAATAAATAAATAATAATAAAAAAAATAAAATACGTCGAGATGTATAATATTTAAATAATTCAATTTCTGGCACGTTGTTGTTATATTTGCAGTAAATGAGAAACTATTTTGCAAGTATTAGGAGAAAATTTATTATATTTTTATTTTTGTTGCCATTGTTTTTAATTACCAATCTCGTTTTAATTTTCGGAAACAATTAACAGACAGACCAACTTAAACAATTGCAGAAAATGAAATGATTTGTTACAATTGAGCTTGTAAAGGTATTCGACGATCATGGTATTTTAGAAACAATATTTAGATTAACATTAATAAACCGACAAAGATGAAAATGCTATCTGTTCCATGTATCATATATTTATCTTGATTGTTTGTGCTGACTTTTCAGAACTGATATGGCCAACTCAAACTCATTTATATATGTGGCCAATACATTGATTAAGACGAACACATCTATTGCTGAATTATCGCGGATTAAGAATTGAAAAAAAGGTTATCATTATCACTGAATTTTATTTTCTACTCGTTTGTCTACGATATAGAGATCTGAGAAAACAATATGTTTCTAATTATTACTGTCACTGGCTTACTGTCCATAAACTAAAACAGCTGTTATCGAGCTCTAATACTGTGATTTTAAGAAAATGTGCATCTTTTATTTTCATGTTAACTTACTGAGAGAAATATTTACTCATTCACCAATGTATTATGTACATTAGCCTTATGTTACAACCTCACTGTATTCAAGATTTTCCAATATAGAAGTTATGTCAACTATTGTCTTTATATGTCAATGATTCATACTCGATTTTTATACACTTGTGATGTATATTATGTTCGTTTACGTAGGTTTGTTCACCTTTCCCATTGTATACATGTTGCTTTGACAATCAATTTTTGAACTTTTGTCAATAAACTTCATACTTGAATTTGAACTTGGTAAAATAAATGAGTAAGCGATTGTTCGTTAGCTAGTTTATCACGTTAGCACAAGAGATAACACGACTAAACTTATCTATAAATTTTGAAACTGTGTGATTTATAGCGCTGTGTAATGTAATATTGGGATTCTCATTTGTTATTAATGATGCATGTATTCATTAAGTTCTTTAGTGAAGAATTTCATAGTCTAATGAGTTGGGTAATATATGATAACTAACAAAATTAAGATAAATTTTTAAATTTTATATATATTAAATTGAGTTATTCTTGACAGTCATTCACTATATATTTTAAAAGGTGTGTTAATTGCTAAATTTTAAAACATTATAACACATTTTAGCGAATTGTATTGCATTACCTCCCTTTAATTACGTACCTTTACGTTTGCTAAATATAATGCAGTCTGATTTACGTTAACTAATAACTTTTCGACAGTTGTTGGAACCAATATCATAATATGACATTTCCAAATTTCATCAGATAATAAGACAAGCTATTTGTATTGGTTGAGAAACATTATTGAATGAATATTGATTTTATTACGTTTAAACGAAATAATATTACGTTTAAACGTAATAATATTACGTTTAAACGAAATGATATTACGTTTATACGAAATGATATTACGTTTAAACGAAATAATATTACGTTTAAACGAAATAACATTACGTTTAAACGAAATAACATTACGTTTATACGAAATAATATTACGTTTAAACGAAATAATATTACGTTTAAACGAAATAATAATTCGTATTTACGAAATAATATTACGTTTAAACGAAATAATATTACGTTTAAACGAAATAAAATTACGTTTAAACGAAATAAAAAAAGAATATGGAATGTCATTTTAGGGGCTCCGTACTATCTCATATCCGGTTGAAAACTTTACAACAATTGTATGATATTTGCACAATACTCACGCTTTAAAAATACTAAGGCCCATATTCAGAAACGCTACTCCACTCACACTTACTGAGATAATATGGAGTACACTCGAATGCTTGTAGATTTTTCGAGTGAATGATTCGGCCGCTTGACAATGACTCCAGCTACACTCAAATATAGATTGATATATATATCTATTTCAGCATAAAATAATGTACAATTTACATGGCAATACGACATTAAGATATTTATTAGTAACAACAATATGTATGAATCAATAAAGCCATATCAATCAACATTATATGATAATGATAACACCAAAAAAGAGTTCAAGTATAAACTCTTATTTCCATTGTGTCCTTAAGATATACTGTTGTGTGACATAGGAAGAATTGTAAGCTATATATCAAGTTATCACAGTAAGTGTGTCAAAGAAAGACATTGTGTTACATAAATTATAAACAAATTGATAAAACGATGAAACAATGAATAAATAAGTTATCCCTGGCAGGAATTATGGATGAAAAGCTATACAAATAAACTTAACAATGTACTAAGTTACAAATTATTAAAAAAGGAATACAATATATTAAACCCCATTATTAAAGGCGAGCTTAAAAGGTGTTTTTTAACTTTGCAATTAAATGAAAAAATACTTTTGTCATCCCTCAAATGTCAAATATTTACGGGTGTTAAAGGACTTGGAGTTGGAACCATCAATAGCAAAGGTGGCGTCATCTGCAAACATGAAGTTTTTAATATCATAATTTCCAATTATAATACCTTTAATATCTAGATTATTTCTAACCGCTATGGATAAAATTTATATTGATAAAGTTGATAAGAGATTGAAATCACTTGAATTATTAGAAGGTCAAATAGATAAATTTGATCAGGAAATGAAGAGGTTATGGACGTGGGTTCATGACAATCAGAAAAAAACAGACGAGAAAGTGAATAAGATTGAAGAAAGAGTAGAAAAATACCGACTTCAACGCCGGGATTGTGATAAGTAAAGTTGATGATTTAGAAAAAGAAAGAGACAAACTAAGAGATGAAATTAGTTATCTTCAGTCTCAGTCAATAAGAAATAACTTAGTGTTTGGTAATATTATAGAAGCTGATGAGGAGACACACAATCAAACAGAAGAGAAACTCAGAGAATTCATGAAAAATGACCTAAAGATCGCAGAGCAGATGGTAAACGATATAAAGTTTGAAAGAGTTCATAGAATGGGTACCAAAACAGATACAAACCGTAGCCGGAAGATAGTTGCCAAATTCTTTCTATTCAAAGATCGTGAGCACATAAGAAAGCAATGGAAAACTATTTAAGGTACAGATTTTTACATGCACGAACAATTTCCGAGAGAGATCAAACAGAAGAGGAAACGAGTGTTACCATTGTTAAAAGCAGCAAAAAAAGAAGACAAGAAAGCTTGGATTTCGTATGATACGCTCTACATTGATGGGAAACCAGTTAACAAAACATAGTGGTGTGAAGGGGAAGAGCTAAAAATGTGTTCCTGTAACGTCAATGGATTAAATAACTTTAAGAAGCATTGTCCAGATTTTGTTAAATTGATTGCAGGTTATGATATTGTGTTCCTGTGTGAATCATGGACAAACAAAGATAGTGAAATAGACATTTATGGATATATTTCTCATAACTTTTATAGAAAATTTCAAAAGATGTAGTGGTGGTATTGTAGTATATTATAAGGATTGTATTAAATCTGGAATTTATATTGTTAGATCACATTTAGACACAATTATTTGGATAAAATTGGATCGAACCTTTTTTCATACTGAAACTGATATATATATTTATGGTGTATATATTTGGGGTGAGGAATCCCCTGCGTATAATGTTTCTAACGTAGATCTCTTTGATATTATACAATCTGATATATATGATTTTGAGCACTTAGGTTCTGTATTTTTGGTTGGAGACTGGAATAGTAGAGTAGGAGTTAAACATGATTTTATTGTCTATGATAACTGTGATAATCATATTGATATTGATGACTATGTTCCCGATGCATACATGTTCAGGGCCCCACAAGATAAAGTATGCAATAATTATGGGATCAAATTGTTAGATTCAGGTGTAAGAATTTGTAACGGTCGGATTGGACAAGATTTTAACATTGGAATGTATACATATGCTGCAAAGCATGGAGCATCCGTGATTGATTTATTGTTAACAAAAGAACGTAGTTTTTCCTTGTTGATCGATTTTTGCATTAATTCATTCAATGAATTTAGCGACCATGCACCTATGTCATTTTCAATCTGTTGTCATAACATTGTTGATAATTAAGTAGATATTGATTACGTGAAATATAAATGGAATGACAAATATAAAGATACATTTCGTGCAGGTATCATTTCGAGATTACCCAGCTTTAATAACATTACTGAAAATATTTGTTTGAATAGTAGAACGTCATTAAACATGTTGAACGATTTTACGTCAATCATACGGGAAATAGCTGACCCATTATTTGCTCGCACTTGTCGTAATAATAAAAACAGTGTTCATTTTAATGATAAGCCGTTATCCAATCATGCTGAATGGTTTGACATTGAATGTATAGAAGCTAAGATAATATATCTAGATTCGTTCCATCAGCATACAGTAAAACAAAGAGAAAAAACATTTTACTGTTTAACATAAGACCGTATGCACATATACTGTAGACATGAGCTCAGTAATTTCCACTCTACTATTAGCTGGTGAATAGAATGCAAACTTCAACTTTTGTGGTAAGTATTCTACTTACATAATTTCTAATGCAATATAATACAGTGTGATAAAATAAATCAACCTTCATGGTTCAATAATTAATATAATGCAATATTATACAGTGTGACAAAATAAATCAACCTTCATGGTTCAATAATCAATATAATGCAATATTATACAGTGTGACAAAATAAATCAACCTTCATGGTTCAATAATTAATATAATGCAATATTATACAGTGTGATAAAATAAATCAACCTTCATGGTTCAATAATTAATATAATGCAATATTATACAGTGTGACAAAATAAATCAACCTTCATAGTACATTAATTAATATAATGCAATATTATACAGTGTGACAAAATAAATCAACCTTCATAGTACAATAATTAATATAATGCAATATTATACAGTGTGACAAAATAAATCAACCTTCATAGTACACTAATTAATATAATGCAAAAGCATAGAGAACATACAATGATGTTTTCCTACTCTCGGTTTCGATAAGTAACACATATACTGTAGACATGAACTCAGTATTTTCTATTTCCAGTTTCGATAAGTAAACTTTCTAGTCAAACTAAATAAATGATAATAGTGTGTATATACATGTCAATTAGATGAGGTGAAATATTTCTACTTTCGTTTTCGATTAATTGCAGTTTACCAACGCAACATTTTATTGCACCGGTCTTTTCATTCATCGTATTTTACGGAAAAGAAAAATAACCATTTAACTGATACTGCACAGTAATAAAAACATGACACAAAAAACAAAATACTGAGTATACATGTACATGTACTGTCTGTACATATGAAATTTGATAAACAACACCTGTTCACAAACAAACTGCAACTAAAATAGGTTCTTAGTGGGTCAATAGTTCATTCAGCTTCCTTATTTGACGTTAAAAATGTACAGTAAACTGACTTCAATGTTCAGTTTTCCAAAACTTGAAACCTACAGAATTAATTATGTGTCAATTTAACACAAACCGAGTTCACACCAGAAGCCACGCCTACTCATATTTTGCTCACGTTTCACCACGAAGTAGTCACGTGGTAATGTCACATGCTGAATAGTATCCAATAAGATTTTAATTCGTCACAGAAATTAGCATAAACAAATACACGTGCTTCTACAGTTTTGTTGATTTGCTTGATCTCTGTTAAAGCAGTGTCGCCAGCTCATCCGCCGGTATAAATCTCCCACTGAGATCACTATCCAAGTCGAATCGCATCTTTTTCCATTAATCAGTACCGCGATAATTTTTCCGTCATCTGACCAGGCGTTCTCAACTTCATCCTTCGACGATACCGCTTCAAAGAGTTTCGCGTTCCGTATTGCCAACTCTTCCCTGATCACTATATAGCTGTACCTTTAAGTTGCCTTCTTACACTCATGACTTTCTTCTTAACGATTCTGGACACAAATTTACAGATAACTGGACGATCTGCAGTGGGTGAAAATTTGCCTAGGCGATGCGCTATATCGAAATCTCTAGGTACAAGTTTCAGATCAAGTTTGGTATTCAAAGTAGAGATAACTAAATTGCACGTTGAATCAATATTCTGAATTTTGTTTTTTATCATGTAAACCGTATATCCTTACACTATATTTCTACGTGTGTACTGTTCTAGATCATTAAGGCTCTTTTCTTGAGCCTTAATGCGCACATCTCTTTCTTGCATTTGTTGATCTAACGCATTAGATTTCTTAATCATTTTTTCATTATTCTTCAAGACTGAATCGAAGTCTATCTGTAAACCAGAATGACGATCTTTTAACTCCTCTATATCTTCACTGAACAAATAAATATATGATGTGGTTGACAAAGAATACAAAATTATGGAGGAAGTTGTCATACGTTGATATCTCTAGTAAACTTAACAGACCTCTCACCGTTGTATTTGAACATCATCTGCTGGGAAACCATGTCTAAGATGCCCAGATGCACTACTATTTAATTGTTTCGTAACTCAAATATGCTTTGGAGAAGTCTCCATATTAAGTGTTATGTCAAAATGTCTGAGTAAACATGTGCTTACATATGTGTCACTTGCATGAAAATATGTTAAAGTTTCTTACACCAGTGAAAAGTATTATTTCATTGTGGTTGCCATGACAAATAGTAATGTTGGAACTACTTTTGATATGTGCCTCAATTGGTAATTGGCAACACAAGTGTCATTCCTGTAAAGTTTGGATGACAAGAGAGAGCACTTATAGGAAAAGATTTCATATGAACGTATGCAGGCAAGTGAAGACAGACAGACAATAGGATATGACATTGGCTGGACCAATGTTAACATTCATCACCAAAGATCTGTTTCAATAGACATATTTAATTAAGAAACACATACATTCATGACTTATTTTTGAAAAGCTGTTTATGTAAGCAGTATTCATGTTTAATTATGCTTATCTAACATGTCATTATGCAGAAAATGGCCAATTTTGGAAAATAGAACGTCCTAGTTACCATAGCAACACAACGAACACATTTGTTATATTTGTTCATGACAAATAATAAATGGTTGCCATGGTAACAAAAATGATAATTTTTAAAATAAAACTTATCAAAACGTGTGCAGAGGGTTTGTATCTTTCATTGTTTCTATTCATATCAAAATCTGGCTTTGGGCCAGAAACTACCCTTAGAGTACCTGGTGCTTTACACCATAGAACTCTCATACAAGTGCCTCACTACATATACATGCATTTAAACTTAACACAAGTATTTTTGTATGTTGCAGTATTCGATTCAATGAGGCTGTCCACGACTATATCAATTTCTACAGCAGCATCAAATGGACAATTCAAGCTGCTATACACAAACCTGTCGCAACCTCATGTGGTTAAATATGTGGACACGACACATTTTAAGAAATTCAAGGTTTAAGTAACTCATATTTTTGTATGTTTTTTATATATAGGTTAAAATGTTTTGTTTTAAAAACAAAACGAGGGTTATAGTAAGTAAACCTGATTTAAAAAGTTGAGTAATTAAAGCGTATTGGAACGAAACATTATTCCAATATCTGAAATTGAAATATTTTGTCATTGGATGTTTCAATTACTAGTAGTATTTGAGCGATGCTATGGGATTTACTCATTGCCATTGCAAGAAAACACAACATGTAATGTTACTTATTTTCAAGCAGGAAACAATATTTACTCCCTAGGGTCACTTCGTTTTCATATTGCCATATGTGGCAAATATTGCTTACTGTCAGAATACGTTTCTGGAAATGACGTCACTTAAGAGGTTGGAAATCGTACACCGACGCTCATTTGTTTATTGTTTACAGAATGAAACAGAGATGGATATAGAACAACGATTTTCGGATCGAAAACATCTGGTTGTGCAATCCAGTATGGGGCGAATAGATACGAAAACAGTCTCAAAATGTGAAGAGAATGCTATGAAGCAAAACTTACTCTATGAGAAGAAACATAATATGGTATTCTGCCTCATCGAGAAAACCGGCAGCACATTCTGGAGAAGACTCTTGCATATTGCTGGCGGTTCGGTGAATGGTTCAAACCCAACACATATAGAGACAGGCAATGCATATTCACTCAAAGGATACACGACACTGTCCAATAACAACTGGACTGAAATAAAGTCTTTATTTGAGTCCGCTAAAAGTATAATGTTCGTAAGAGATCCTTTTTCTAAATTGTTTTCTGGTTGGCTTGACAAGTTGTACTCACCGAATGTGTATTATTGGAAAGGTCTTGGTAAAAGAATTGTAAACTCTACACGGATTCGACTAGATGATCAAGAAGTACAATGTGGTTTTGACGTCAGTTTCGCAGAATTTGTTGATCAAACTGTAACAGACCTTCTAAAGAATCCATGTATTGACATGCACTTTGCACCAAATTATAAACACTGTATGCCGTTCAATTTTACATATGATTACATTGGAAAATATGAAACATTTAAGGAAGATACATTGCATTTGATTAATGTTTTCAATCTTACAAATAAAGTACAATTTGACGACTTTGAAAAAGACGCAAATATGGACGCCATAAAAGACGGTGCTAGTTGGGTTTTTTATCAACGTAAAGGTGTGGAAAACTGCAATGTAACGTTTACATGCGCATTGTTCAGGGTTTGGGAACGACTTCGAAGCAGGGGTGTGATAGGAAATAAAATGCAGTTTCCATACAACAATAGGCAAGAAGCTGATAATGTAACCCGAATTGACTTCGAAGCTTTATTGACCGAAGCATATGATCAGAGCAATGCTGAAGACCTAAAACATAATCGAAACTGGGCTCTTCATCAGGCGTTCCAAAGTTTGCCGCAGGAAGTCGTGATTAAAGTAAAAGAAGCATTTGCATGGGACTTCCGAATGTATAATTACAACCTAAATCCCATCGATATGTTTCCAGACGCGAAAACAGATTTCACGTATTTTAAGCCTTGTCCAGCACACCTGTAATTGATGATCGTACTCATAACAATATCAATCATGAATATTTTATTCGATGTTAGTTGTCTAGCCACTTACTTTAGTTATATATTGAATGTATTCATTGATTGGAAAACGTGTTGGGTGTCTATCGCGTTGCTTACCAGTTAATTTAGACAAATTTGGACAATTCGCTATATAACGATTTAGTGCGAAGTTTGCATGGCGTCAATCACGTTTTATTCTGACCGTGTCATGTGTGTAACGCCGATGTGTTGATTAGTTTAATTTGGTATTTAATCATTGTTCAGTCCTGTAGTTCCCACACCTATCCGATGTTAATGTATATTGTTAGCCAGTCACGTATTTAATGGTTATATGCCTTACCCTATTCCTCTCCTATTTCGTTTTATACTCTCTCCTTTTCCAATAAGTTATTCCCGTTATTCTTTTCTACCAATACTTTATTAGCTTTAAAAAACCAGTATAGTAAATGACAGTTCCAATGCTGTAATTCGCTGAATGGTTACTATTTCTGTTTGTGTTTTAAATGTATGTTATATTTCCATTTCCCCTGCGCAATTATTTCGCTTATATAGTGTTCATGTTATTTTCTGCCCAGTTTCGGCCTAGTGTTACGAGCTGTCATGAATTGTCCTGTGATCTTTTTAATCCATTAATTTCCCCCTTCTCTGTTTGTCCTTTTTGATTCTCCTTAAGGTCGACGAGGTCGTATCAGTCACATGGTATGTCTGTCTTAGCGACATTACATAGTACAGTTAAACATTATCAAAGTTTTGTGGTATGGTCTTTTTGTCATTCAATTCATACGATCACCATCGACACTTTTCTGGTTCTATTGCCACGAAATATCGCTTATTGTGGAGATAAAAGGAAATAATTTGAATGACTATGTTTTCAATGACTTGTCAGTCAAAAATTCATCGTCAGGACACTTTTGAAAGTAGTAATCATTGAACTGCTAGGGGAGATAACTGTTAGGGGAGTTTATTATTTTAATAACAAATTGAGGTCGCTTGACTGCATTATATTTTGCTTTTACGTAACCAGCTTCCGCAGAATGGTATTGAAATGATATCGCTTGATTAAATAATACCAACATGTTTAACCATCCCACATATAATCATCATGTATATAATAGTAAGCGCAGTAAAATTCAAATAAAGACGGTAGTTTCTTATATATAACATAGAAGATGATACACTGTTAAAACTCTTTATAATTTAATATTTCGCCTAAAAAGGCAACAACAGTTTCATAATTTGATAAAGCCTTTTTAGGCGAAATATTAAATTATAAAGAGTTTTAACAGAGTGAATATTATTTGTCCCTACTATGGACTTGAACCTGATTGATAACACATGTATAGAAAGAATTTTGAAAGCAGTCATCTAGAGTGAGTTAGCATACCTTACAATAAAACGAACACATATATGCTCCTTTAGTTTTTTTTAAACAACGTACACTGTTATAGGTCAAACATTACTGCAGAATATAATAGATTGCTGGATCTTGTATGAAAGCTCCTCCGTATTCAATACTAGCTATATGCGGCGGAGTATTGCACGTTTGGAACACCATCTGGAATACAAAACAAATGATACACAAGAAATATCTCGAAAAAAGATGGTCGGTGCAATTTGAAGGTTAAGATTCATTGCGCAACATAAAAATATGCCGAGCTGTTACGATTGCCGCGTACACCAGATGAAAAATAAATTTCCGTAAATGCACCGAAATTCAGAGGATTTCGGTTAGATAACATACACCTGCGCCGAAAAAACCGTAATAAGGGGAATCTTGGGCACATTGTGGCCTTATCATAACAGTTTTTGTCGAGTCGTTACTATAAACAGTTGTACAACAGTTCATATTAAGGCGGGATAATCGGCCACTGTGTTTGTATCATTTTTCTTTACTTTAAACTCATTCTTTTCTTTTTTTGGAATCAAAAGATGGACAATTCGTGGTGAATTGCTCTTGCTTATGTTTATGTTGTTTATACGAATGAAGCAAAGGGGATACAAGCCACAAATGATTTGTCAAGACTACTTTGAGTGCCATAAGGACTTATTCATGTCTGTGCATGTGAATACATGCTTGTCTTGCACATCATAATTGCAATCGTAATAAGTATAATACATGATAAAGTATTGCACCATCATGTTATGAACGTATATCTGCAGACGATCGCTATAAATTGAATAGCATATCATCTTGTCAAATATTTTGCACTGGTGCGTTAAATTTAAGAAACAGTCAGTATCACGAAGTGACTATTTCATCTATAAGGGTAGAGGAAGACTGAAGCCGGACATTTGGGTACAGCTACCGACCTTCCTTGAGCCAGCTGGATTGCTCCGTTACTTATAGATTCTACATCTCACATGGGATTCGAACTAGCAGTGGCAAGGGACAAGATATCTGAAGTCAGCTACCATGACCACTCTACTATTGAGACCACTTGCTTAATAGTTAGGAATCGATAATCTGAAAGAAATTGGAGCCATACCAAAAATCCATTACTGGTACATTGCAAGAATATGCCTGCTCTACTTCCTCTCGACGAATACACTCCATTATCAAATGTTGCAATAGGTGTAAACGCTGGTGGGGGGCTTGTACTGTTACACAATTTTGCAACCTAACCGGAAATAAAGTATAAGTTATTAAATATATGAGCGCCGCTGTACTATTTCCAACCTCTTCTTTAAGTGACGGCATTGCCAGAAAACGTCACATGTGACGTCACCATGTACTGACAGTTAGCAATAATTGCCCCGTATGGCAATACGAAAACGAAGTGACCATATGGAGTAAATATTGTTTATTGATGGAAATCATATCATCAAATGTTGCGTATTCTTGAAATGACGTAACTTACAGAAGAGGTTGTAAATCCCACAGCAGCGCAGAATTATATTTTGATAAAATAACAAATATTAAGAATTGTACTATGACAGTGATATTATGTCATTAAGTATGCTATCGAATTCGAAAAAAACGCAACAGTTTTTACATTCCGGAAGCCATTCTTGTTATAATAATAATTTCAGGACAAAATATCGATATCTATAACACTAACTGGTCCTGTTGTACGAACTGGTGGCCGTCGCACAATACGAAGATATTATCGCGATGTGGGGGCTTGATTTCCTATCACATTGCAGCGTTGAAGGGGGATTGTTTTCTTATCGTAAATGGTGTAACCAGCTGGAAAAATGTTGACATTTGACAGGCTAACTTGCAGATGTCATTGCATAGTAACAGTGTAGTTATAGAAACATATATTTTGGCAATATGCCATATTTACATTACTATCCTGGCGCCAGGCATTTGGATCTAAATCAACTTGACAATGACCAAGAACTAAGGCTTCGGACGATTCATGCAGTCCAGATCGGCATTGGTTTGCCGTTGGTTCTATTGCTTGTATCGAGTTATTTACATTATACATCACAGCAGTTCCGTTACATGCTGAAATAAATAATTGGTTATTACCTGACGAACCAAGAACGTTTATTTCTTTGCTAATTGTGATGAATATCAGCATGTCAATTGGCAAAACAAGTTTGTATAAAAAGCATTGCTCAATTAATCAAAGCATTCCCCTGCACAGATACCCGAAATCTATGACAGACGGACATCGTAGATCAATGAGTATTTGTAATAATAATAAGATTCTCATTTGTATCGGTGGTGAAACACAACAAACTAACCTCGTTATGTTCAGTCATGTTATTGAATAGAACGTCCTCCATCCAATAGTACGTATGTTGCATTCATGTAACATCAAAATACAGTGGTATGCTTTGCGACTAAAGTTTATAAAAATCAGATAGCCTTACAAATGTGGTATAAGTAGTTAATGTTATCCATGTAATAAGTCATCCATCACTATTTGCCAAATGTCTTACTTATTTCAAACTGATAAAAATGCTACAACAGTTTGCATTCGAACACAGTTTAAACTAAGTCTGTACCAGATGATTATTACACAAAGGAAAGAAAATACCGACAAGAAGATACAAACGATTGTAAGATTCACACCTTTGTATGCATGTGTCGCTGCAGTAGTCGATACAGAAGACGTTGCATTGGGCGATTTTGTGAATAAAATTGCATTTACTGTTGTCGTCGCATCAGTTGATTGAGTAGATGCCTCCGTTACGAGCGGATTAGAAGAAGAAGGTGCGGTGGTAGCGGTGAATACCATTGCCGTCGTTGACATTGTTTGGGATGCTGTAGCTACTGATGATATCGTTGATGATGTTTGGGATGTTGTCGATGCCTCATACGTAGTCGCAGCTGATGTCGTTGTTGATGTCAATAAAGAAGTTATTGTAGATGATGTTGTAGCTGTAGTTGTAGTCTGCGACGGAGTAACAGTTGTGGTGGTATTAGGTAATGCTGTGATAAGAAGTGTCAAACCAGAAATAGCCAATATTGAACACACACGATAGCATCAATGAGATACCAATGAATATTTTGCCATTGTTTACTTTGTTCACAAAGTTTGAATTTAGAAAAAAATTAGAATAATTCTGTGTGCGCTGGCTTTCTTTCGCATAATGTATACATGAATACCTATTTGTTTAGAATTCTATTTCAGGAGTAAACAATTGGTCCAAAGCGGCATGGTTGGACAGAGTATTGAAGGAAGTAATAAACTGTAAACTTCCTGAACATCCAATAGTTACACCTTCCATGTAGAATATCTATACTGTTAAATAACTTCATTATCACACCAAGACGACGAAATAAGAATGGATTAGAGGTAACATTCTACATCCGTAAATGATAATTAATAAGTGTTATCAAAGTCTTAAAGAGACGAAATGTGAGAAATTACATTAATAAAACATAATTAACCTGTATCACAGGCTGATCCAGTCCATCCCTCTGCACATACACATACGTTATGTTGACATTTGCCTTGTCTACATGGATGTCCACCACATAATTGCACAGTTGGAACTACCCACGAGGCAAAATAAATTGTATTTAGTGTATATGAAGGATTACAGTGTTACAGGGAACGCCACATTCACAAGACAATGCCTCCTCACACAGGTTCCGGTGAAACATAAACGTACGAAGCATTAGTAGTTAAGGAGGTTTAAGTGCAGAAGTCTATTGGAATGGGGAAGTACGTAATTGTCTGGCTGATTATCAAAACCAAGCAATGATAGTAGGATTGGACATCAAGAGGGGGAGAAGGCATTGAATGGAGGGAAAACTCTGGGACAAGCCATAACATTATTCCAAAAGCGGAACAACGAATCAGTTAGCGTAAATTGAATGGAGTACTTGTACTGACGATTCAAAGTTATGTAACAAATCAAGTAAATGCGTTGCATGTAACACAGATCAATGGGCTTGCAATAAATCTCATCCAATCACGATATGTGCAGCAGTAGTACAGTATTGCTGTTTTGTCAATGCGCCATGAAAAAGCTAAACGTAATTGTCTTCTTAATGCATAGACTTTCCAAATGATGCCTTGCTTCAGATGTCCTAGTCTGCCCACGCTATCATCTATGTGTAGAATCGACATGGTCTGCTTTAAATGTGAATGGCGTTGAGGAAATACATAAACTTATTCTTTCTTTTTGAAACCACCTTAATTGCTTGGTTTGTAAGGGTTACCTCACTGGGGTTTTCTAATTTCCACCGTTCATTATATATTTGGGTGATAAATACATAACACGATTTAAACCGTCAGTGCCGTTTTCGCCCCCGACGATTCCAATGATTCATCGTTGAGTATTGAGACACGTTTGCCCAAAATTGTTTGTGGTTACTAAAACATGATCATCTCTCCTTGTGCTTTAGGTGCAGCTGTGCACTTTGTATGTGGTATTTCCTGCTCGACATGTATACACATAGATACCTTTATGAAGCATTGAATTACCCCTTTTGGTCCCCCTTTGCACTTTGTATGAGGTATTTTCTGCTCGACATTTATACACATGTATACCTTTATGATGCCATTGAATTACCCCTTTTTGTCCCTCTTTGCACTTTGTATGTGGTATTTTCTGCTCGACATTTATACACATGTATACCTTTATGATGCCATTGAATTACCCCTTTTTGTCCCTCTTTGCACTTTGTATGTGGTATTTTCTGCTCGACATTTATACACATGTTTACCTTTTATGAAGCTTTTAAACGTGATGCCATTAATTTCCCCCTTGTTATCCCCTTAATGTTTCCTTAGTTGTTCTATGTGCTCATGTATACCTTTATGATGCCATTGAATTACCCCTTTTTGTCCCCCTTTGTACTTTGTATGTGGTATTTTCTGCTCGACATTTATACACATGTATACCTTTTATGAAGCTTTTAAACGTGATGCCATTGATTTCCCCTTGTTATCCCCTTAATGTTTCCTTAGCTGTTCTATGTGCTCATGTATACCTTTATGATGCCATTGAATTACCCCTTTTTGTCCCCCTTTGTACTTTGTATGTGGTATTTTCTGCTCGACATTTATACACATGTATACCTTTTATGAAGCTTTTAAACGTGATGCCATTAATTTCCCCTTGTTATCCCCTTAATGTTTCCTTAGCTGTTCTATGTGCTCGGCCAGACCATTCCTTGCACACCAATTCTAATACATGTTCACCCTTGTACTTCGTCAGTCCTGATGTCAGTGTAGGGAGACATTGTCTTGTGAATGGGGCGTTCTCTAGAACTACTTAATCTCTCTTTAATTACTTCATAGTTCTTTATTCATAGTCGATTATCCGTTGTTTTACTATATAAGCGTGTATGTTTATATTGACCACACACATAACCTACACTACATTTACGTCCGAGCAGTAACAGTCAGGGGTGTTGCTTCCTATAGGCCGTGTAGGCCGCGGGCTACACCTTTTTTCGAAAGTCGAAAACATAAGATGGCCAAAACTGTAATTAGTAAGTTAATGTATGTTTTTGATGTTATTGTAAGCATATTTACCGGAACGAAATATACACCAAAACGCATATCTGACGATCTAGCTACAAACAAATGTTTCCCGAGGAATATGTCCCTGATCCCCCCCACTAAAACTAGGCCTGCACATCAACTTCAGCTTAGCAACGCCCTGACAGATTTATACTCCCTACCTGCTATACGGTGATCACATGACATACCGTACCAACTCTCGGTGCATACACAGTGGTGGTTATAGTGATTGCCGTACCAATCCTGAGTGTAGTAACAAGTTCCATGTAAACAGCTCAAATGATTACCACACCTGTTGAACTCTTAAATAAGACAAAGTAAATGCAGCATGTTCAAGTCTATCTACAGTGGCACAAGGATCAATATTTGTAGCAAATGCACCCTTTGCAAAGACTCCATTGTCACATGACCACGGGTTTGTAAATACATGTAGTGACCATGTCAAAACAAATCGTTCTCAAGACGTACATTTCTCAACATGGTTCTTTCATACCAACATGTATTAAAGGCAGTTTAAAACATATCTAGCTGAAATATATAACCCTAAGATACAACTTCTACCAACTTGTTGCAGCTTTGAGCTAAAACGGAGGGAACAATTGTTATTCTGGATAAAGATTATGACATGTATCATAACCCAAAGGTATTGTCAATTCACCGGTTAGAGTTGAAGATAAATACTGACGATACACAGATGATGGGATGTTCAGACAACTTACTCGGCATGTTTTATATAAGTCGGTCTTAAAAACGTAGAAATTGAGCAAATAGCTCCAGGGACTGCGTTCAGTGTAAACTGTGAAGTGCTTGAAGTATTGCTTGGTGTCTTATTATTGTTTCATATCACGTGTCCATGGCGTTGGGTCACACTGTAGGAGCGCTAAATAATGTGCTACCAGATGACGATGTCTCCGGATAGCTGAAATATTGTTGGTGGAAGGCAAACCAAATGTAATGCACAGCCTACAAATGCTCACACTTTAATTGGTGTGCTTAGATACATTTCATTGGTTGCTTTACCTTCAGTGTCGCAATGTTCTCCCGTCCATCCTGGGTCACATTTGCAGTCATATTGATAGTGATCGTTGTGCCAATCTTGATTACACGTTCCATGACGGCACATTTTACCATCGCAGAAAATGGTCTCACGAACTAAAATGTGAATTTGCTATACAGTAATGTGCCGTTTGTCTCATGGCGCTTTTAAACAAAGCGAGAATGACAAATGTTTACACCATGGGACGCCATGTTGTTATAGACAGATAACGATATGTCTGCCGTATCATCTGATACTTATTCATAGGGTTCACAATCGGAATCTTCAATCATTATCACGAAAATTGTCATTCGCAACATCTCGGCAATTTCCGTACAGTACGACGGCAAAATATCGGCAATTTCGTACAGTTCGAAAGCATACCTCGAAGGTATGTGTATGAATATATCTAACATCTCGGTACGTGATGCGGTTTTCCTTCTCTGTTTACTATATGACGTCAGATCAGGGAATCACAATTCAACATTATCTAAATGTTTTCCTTATATAGAAAAGAGACTACATGCAGTCACTTCATACGGCCATTTTGGAACTACTTTTCCCCCAAATTTCTGCCGGGGTCTATTTTTAAAGACTTATCGTTGAGGTGATCTGATTAATGAATTTGAAATTAACGATCTCGTCTTCGCTCATACAAAGATGTAAGGATTTATGTTGTTTAGATCGAGGGGTAAATTTGCATGTGTAGTACCATACTCCGTACTAACTTGTAGTCTTTGAACATTTCTATAACACTTTAATGAACAAGACGGCAACAAACTGAAGTAAATTGTTTCATTGATGACGCTATTGTGTTGTCTTCTACGGATATCACGAGAAACGCGGAAAGACGGCTACTGTGGAACTATTTGGTTGCTACTAATACTAGGGTAGCTGGATAAAGTATGGGACTGCAATATACCAGGGTGATTTTCGTCACAATGGTCGCCATGCCAACCAGCCTCACATTTGCATGCGTAGTAATCGTAAGGACTGTATCGTGTGTTATGTACACACACGCCATGTTCACACATGGACTGATCACCACACAGGTATTCATTTCCAGAAGCTGAAATATAATTCGAATAACTAATAAAGATAAGTCAATTAACTGTTGACTTCATAGCAATATTTCGACTAAAATCTTTTTTTCAAGAATAAGAAATTAAAATGTATTGGACATGGCCAGGATTGTTACTTGATTTTAAAATGGTGTCGAATATATGTATACCCATATTAAAGATCCATATGTATTTTAAAATGTAGAACAATCTGGAGATGGAAGGTTCGAAATCAAGTTGAGGCGGGTTTTGTCCGAGACATTGTGGCTGACAATAATTCAGCTAAAGGTTTATGAACTACACTCCTGATTCAGATCGGGAATTGTCAGTTACTTGCGGACGAGCAGGTATGCTCTGATAGGTAAACAAGAACATTGTTCATGTCGACTGACCGCCTTACATGAGTGAATATATTTTGATACGCCAAAACGTCGTGGGGCCTCCTATGCCGAATGCCTAATGTCGCTGACGTCAAAACCCTTTCCCACTGACCAGTGCGGGTCCGAATCCAATCCGGGATGTAGCACGGCATGTGATGAAGCTATCAAGATTGCTTACTAAATGCCGGTGGTTCTGCCAAGTGTCCGCCTATGCGCAAAGTATTTTAAAAGGGGCCACACAAAGGGTCACACAAAATTGACTGAATATATAACTTCAAACCATTTGAAACAAAAATGCTTATAATTCCAAACACGACAATTACAAAAGCCAAACAAAAACTGTAAAAAGATTGAACACAACCGTTATAGAAACACTGTGTAAACCTACGATGATTAGAATATGTACAATGTTCTCCCACATACTCATCATCACAGTGACAGCCTTGATGTTGATGTCCAGATGAATCAAGCCACCATAAACAAACTCCATGCATACAACTAGGATCGTAGCATTCGTGCCTGATTCCTGGGGCTAAAACGAACAAAAAACAATATAGAAACAGTATATGAGTGCGCTGTAAGATTTCCAACCTATTATTTAAGTAAAAACAAGTAAGTGACGTCATTTCAAGAAAACGCAACATGTGACGTCACCATGTACTGACAGTTAGCAATAATTGCCCCATGTGGCAATATGAAAACGAAGTGACCAATTGGAGTAAATATTGTTTCCTGTTTGCAAATTGTGTCTTCACATGTTGCGTTTTCTTGAAATGACGACACTTACAGAAGAGGTTGTAAATTCCACAGCAGCTCTCTTGTTTTATTTATTTCGGGTTACAGACGCAACAATCCTCACACCGGCTACACTTTGTTTTTGCTGACGAAATAAATGGATATAACACCAATAAAGTTCATTTTCCACAATTGTTCCACAAAAAATGATACATACGTTTTTTTTAAATGTACTGGTTAACAGTTATATTAAGAATATGGACTTTCTGTTTCTTATAATACGTTGTATCTAATGTCCGTAATAAAGTACTTCGGTACGACTGTAGTTTAAACATGTCTGGTTTATATTTGCTGACTGCATTTTGGGATACTTAGCAGTACCTCCCGCACATTTCGGGCTTGTGGCCCCTTGATCAGGAATCAGGATCGTTATCATCGACCCCCTTACTCTTTCATTTTAAATTACAAACATATGTCTCGCATTCTGGACACCATAGGGACCAAGAAGAGACAGGCCAATAAACTCATGATGGCGCACAATTGCGAACACACTGACAGACAATGAAATAGTATGGAATACGCAGCAATGAAGACACGAGGTACACAGTTTTGGTGGTCGAAGCTGACGACCTCTAGTGGAACCATGTACGAACGAGACGTACGTAAATCAGTAACCCATAATCTCACTCATAACGTTAATATACACATTGGTCATATTTTCATATACATACCGTGCTGGCATCTCGTTCCTGACCAACCTCTGGAACAAGTACACTGAGCCCCATTGAAATGTCCATGATTTCCACAATCATGGTGCACATTTGGCAATACAACTTAAAACACAGGATGAAAGTCATTTCGTATGTATGATTCGGAATCGCAACGCATTATAACACATTTTGCATTTATACAAAATAATTCCCAAACAAAATAGGTTGGATTTCCGACTGGTATGTGGAATTTGCCTGCGTGGAAACTATCCAACTGGTTTACGGAAGGCATATGGGAGGTCCTATTTTTCAGGTTTTACTGTTAACCTTAACATGTGTGGTCACTTAATCCTCAAATGTTGAAAAGGTTAAGAAATAAAATTGCCGCAACCATAGTTGATGTACTTAGCCAACATGGACGTATTACAAAATTGTATGAGTGTATTATAGGAAGTCTATTCATGTCTACACATGGCAATATGACCCCCAAGTGATTATGATGCATCGGAAAACAAGCAAAACATGCAGATACTAAATAAACAAAAGTGCTCAGTTCTCACAATACACGTTCAGTTACCTATATCAAACACATTTACATGTATCAAATCAAATATGTAAAGGAGTCAGCAGCGTAATAGAAGTGCTCACAGCAACTTTTTCATGAACTATACATGTTTATTGTAATGGTCAAGAAAAAATGTACCGTTATTTATTTCTATGACCATTTTGTTAACAGTTTGATTTGTCAACTGTCATATTTGGGTACATGATAAATATTCTTTAAACAAATCATATAAATAAAATGGTATTCTTCCCCAACGCAATTTCCTTCACAAAACTGACATTTATTAAGTTAACTGTTTGTAGGGACGGTATAAAGATCATTTATGAAGAAAACAATATTATGTTTATTTTCTTTTACATTACCTGCAGTTGTTGTGGGTGGACTTGCCACTGGAATGAATTAAAAATGCAAATATTAACAACAACTTGGCATATTTTGTTCCAGAATTATTGAACGTACTTTTCCAATGATATTTAAAGGTAATTCTGACTTAAAAATCTATAATATTGTTCATAGGAGATTTCGATATAAAAAATATATAATATTTAAATGCTATAAATTAGCAATTGATTAGATACAGAACGCTATTAGACAGGAAATATCTCTAAAAAAGTTGATAGGCACAATTTGAAGGTTAACATTTGTTGTGCAACATAAAAAATGTCGAAATGTAACGATAGCAGGTCATTCCAGATCCAAAATGGATTTCGGTAAATTCACCGAAATTCAGTGGATATGCAAATAGCAAAACCATGTTAGTACGGATGCACTTAAAGAACATGCATCTTTACAGCTATACTATACAAATATAGGTTTTCAAATTTTCAACTGTGCAATATCAATATTGTTAAACTGCTGTGAAAACGACGTGAAATGTGTTACTATCATCTCATTTTTTGAAGTTTTTTGGGACTGAATTATCCAGTGAGATTGCGAATAGTTATTTTTTAAAACGATTGATTTTAATTTAATAAAATAGAAAACAATAAAATATATATACCATAAAACGCCTGAATGCCACAATCCGTACCCGCCCAGCCGGAGTTGCATTGACATTTGTTATTGACACAATGCCCTTGTTCACACATGCAATCAGATTCACAATGGCATGCTAGAAAGCAAAAGAAAAACAATAAAACATCACCTTACGACCACCTCAAAATTAAGAACACTATCGTCCATTTTCACTATTTTGCTCACTTTTCAACCTCAATATTAAGACCACTTCAATAAAATGACCAGTTTTCAAGTGTCCAATGAATGGTAGCATTATTGAGGCTTTACTGTTTCTCTTGATAATATGAAATCCAACGAATTTCAATAAGATTCATTCCAATGAACACAAAGCTCATGACGATACTCTTAAAATACAAACCTTTTTTTTATTTCTAATTGTTTCAAGTAAACTATTTTAACGAATAATTTGGAAACAAGTAAAACCCATATGTGATAAAGTTTAAGATAAATATCCACTCGAAGTGTCTACGAAAATTATTTAAAAACTTGATCTTGATCATTAATTAACAATTATTGAATCATCACTATCAATAAACCCACTCCTGCATTAAGGTATAAGACAATAGAGCTGGAATTTTGTAAATGTGCATCTATAACATTTACTAAAGGAAATCATTGCTGGAATCATATTAAAAAGCAACTATTAATATCCGTACAATACCAAATATATAAATGAACACATTAAAAACTCACATGCCAGTAGGAAATCAACGAAACGAGCGAGCACGCCTAACGAATAATAAATGTCTGTATTACGCAAATTTCAGTGTATAAACACGAGCTAGCACGCCTAACGAATAATAAATGTCTGTATTACGCAAATTTCAGTGTACAAACGTAATAAATAAAGACTTACATTAAATAATTTATTGAGTTTTACTTGTTGTGAAAAGTATGGCTGCATATATTTCAAAAGGGGTATTGGATTGTTCATAAATTGCTGGAATCTTTTTCGTTAGGGTCTTGTAAAGTACATTTCGTTCGTAAACAATGTACATTCATTAAATTGGTAATCGGAACGACAATCTTGTTAAACCATATTAAAGTTTAAAAGTATATTTCATAATCCAATAAACCTCTCGGGTCGTAAGGCAACATACGTATATTAACCAAAACATGTATGTGAAGGAATGCGGAGAAGAGACAATTAATTTACATTAAATTAAACATGTGTGTTGACCAAAATGTAATAATTCTGCATAACAATGTATATATTATAATTATGATGCAAACTATTATTTAACAATAATTAATTATTAAAAATTACATATACCGCATTTGTACTTTCCATGAACCTCAAAAATAGCAAAAGCATATACTTACGGTCCGTCCGTAAAAGGAATCGCCGACTGTTTTCTAAACATAAAATATTGGAAAGTATATGATAAGTCATGTAAACGCTTTTATTCACGTGGTAACAATATGTCGATTACCCTATAATTAATGAAAGCACTGAAATGTTATAAAATATTACCTAACTTTTACCTGAATTGTGGCAATTTTGAATCCCAAGCATAGCGATTACATCACATTATTTTAGTGCACAGACCTTTTGCAGTCGGTGATATTTTAAACGCTTTTTATATCCGTAAAAAATCGTTCAATAACTGTTTGGCATATTCAATCTTAGAAATAAACTGTGATGATATGAAATATGAACACATATATTGTTGAATATTACTAACATTAGTTTGCATTTGATGTAGTATATGGTATGAACACAGAGAACCTATGATTACTAACAATTAACATTATGATTGACAAATAAGGGTTGTCGCACAGATTGTTGAAGAATTAATATTCTTTTCCGGATTCAAAATAAGTACTTACAGTGCTTTGATTATAACAATAATTCAACTTTATTCCTAACACCTTAAGTGATACTTTAAATCCTTTATTTATTTAATCATATGTAAGTGATGCTTACTACCAGTACTATGCTTATTTATTTACTATGTTTTAGCAAATGCTTAAAACTATATTTTCAGTCATTTGATTGCATAATCAAATCCATACAAACGTCCTTTCAGTACTTCGATTCTTACTCACGCTTAGAACTGTAATTTCAGGTATTTAATTATTTTTTATCATGCTAGAGTCGATGATTAAAACTTTGGATATTTACCTGCCTTCACGCTTACGACCTGATGGCAAAAGCACCCGACTACCACCACCAACAACAACAGTCCTGAATTAATACGATGCAACCAATAGAAATATCATATATATAATTATAACAATACACTACAGAGTAATCTCAATGTTATCTGTATTTTAGTTTCAATTCTTATTACAGTAAAACCTCAATAATAAGACCACTAAATTTTGAGGTTGAATGAAGAACAAAACATGGAAAAAATGGACTTGACAATTGTGTTTTTAATTTTGAGGTGGTCTTATTATCAAGGTGGTCATTAAGTGAAATTTGATTGTACTTAGTTTTGATTGGTTGTGGAACAATCTCTTAGAAAGTTAACCAATCACTCTCGATGGCGGCTCCCAGGGGTTGCTCTCAATGAGCCTTATTCACAAAAGCCCAGATACAGAGTTTAAATTTGCAAAAGCTAAATTAACCAGTCTTTCCTTGTCATTCAATCTGAACGAATTATTTTTTGTCAGAATAATTGTTGTCACTCAATTGTTATATATAAAATGTATATTGTTATAGCAACATAAGTGCAATAAAACATGTTTGATTTTAAAGTCTGAGTTTCAGTCTTAAAATGTTAAATTTGAATAAGGCCCCAGTACTCGTGCCAAATTCAGGGATTATGCATTACGTGATCGAACCCATTTCAATAGGCCTCCCAGAATATATATTGTATAGTGACATAAAACTATTCTATTTTTTATTTACAGCTGAACCTCGTTCATTCGAAATCATCGGGTAGTTTTGAAAAGCCCATTTCAATTCGACTAGCCTAAATAGATATATCAGGATCTGATATTTATTTCGGATGATAATAGGTTTTCGGATAGAAGGTTGTCGAATAAACGAGGTCCGACTGTATATTAAGATAAGTATTAGTTATAGTTAACATACATGAAAACATATACAATGTAAAATATCTTGTTTAAAGTGTCTACTAAACATAAAAACATTGTTTGTTTTGAATACATACGTTGAAATCATAGAAAATAACATATGCTAATGAGAGGGGTTTTAACAACAGCAGATTGTTCAAAACAACATATGTGTGAGCAATCTATATTTATAGGTATCAAACTATGTGAACTTCGTATGAATCATTTTTGGCTTAAACGCAACGATCTTTTGTGTGTTATCGTGTTCTATCAGTTGAGGCTAGTGCTAAATGTGTCTATGGACTAAATACAGTGACTTATTGACACTAAATACATGTTAGCAATATATATGACATTACGAGTTCGTCTATTATACACAAGTATTTATATGATTTGTTTTGTAAATCATACATACTTTATAGACGACGTTTTGTTACGTAATCTCTCGCACAATTTTCCTAGCAAACATGGCAGATTTGAATGTATATAAGACTTTTCAGCGCAGTCGTATTAAGCTCGCCTTTGCTACATTCCAGCTCCGTGTTTACAACTTGCAGATTTGAACGAATCAGTGTCCAGTTTACAAACACAGAACGGCTGTCCAAAATGTCGAAATTTATAACGTTAGCTTTGACGCATCGCTGAATACATTCCTCTGCTTAAGAAATAAATTATGGCTTGAATGTAGACATACGTATCTATGATTGTGCTACACATCCATGCTGACAGTCACTAGATATTTAATAACTGACGAATTATTGCAATGTATGTATTTTATACAGCAAAATAATTGCAATGTTATATAAATAAAAATAAACAGTGTTATGTTAATCAGACAAAGTCAACAGCAATTAATATATTTTCTATAGTTTTGATTAGGGATGTCAACGAATGGCAATTTACGTATTCGAATATTTAAACATTCGACTTTCTTATTTAATAGAAATACATTTGAAATTCGAACTTTATGCTTATCAATTTTGTGTTTTAAACTGCTCACTTAAGTTGTAAAATTACCCGCGATTACTAATAATTTAAGGCCCTTAGTGTCATCACCAGAGTGTTATGTCTCTCTTGACCCCGAATAAACAACATGCCACATGTAAAATGTCATTCGATGCGACAATGCCCATCATCGATATTTAATACAAATGCTTTCAGCTTTTATAATGAAAACATATATTTTATCGAATATTCGAAGGCCGAATCAGTATTCGAATATTTGAACGTACGAACTAATATTCGAATATTCGTTGACATCATCCCTAGTTTTGATAGCTACGCAGATTCGACAAAAAAGTACGGTGACAATAAGATTAATTGTACGAAGAAATATTGTTTGCTTAAAAAATGTATACGATATTTCTTGAGCAGGTGAAGAAGATTACAGCGGAAATATTGTCTATGCTTTGCACGACTTCATAGATTCGAAATACATAATTATCATCTTTAGTGTAGTTGACTGGTCAATTTATTAATTATTATACATTGTATCGTTTCTTTAATTTAGACTCAGGTAACTGCATAATTATCGTATTTAGTGAACTTTATTTTCTAAAAATATATACATAAGTAGTAATTATATGCAAACCACAATGGGCAATGCCACAATGGTCCTATAATTGTGTTTTGATGTACATTTATTTACGAGCTTTGTTAAAGGTCATTGAACATGAAAAAAGCTATAAGAACTAGGCATGTTATAAATATTGACTAAATATAATACAAATGACCGAAAGCAGAGTTTTAATGTGTCGTTGTCTTTATTTATTAATTTATGAACATGTATTTATAATATAACTCGAAATATTAACCAATAAAATAAATCTTCGCTTATTTCTTTTTGTGCAAATCATCTTTTGTAAAGATATTTCTTGTTTTCTTGTATTTTGTATCACATGCATGATTTAATGTTAATAAAAGCCCTACGGAAAATGTATACAATTTATTATTTTTTCCGCGTGAAAAAGTGGTCAGTTACGCGAGGCCTAACGTAAGAAGGCGGTTTTTAACCTATACAGTAGACTGCACTCTATAGAAAGTCGCGATATGGAATTACGTCTAACAGACATACGCCGTATCTGAGGACGAATGATCCGTACATATAAGCATACTATATCGAGGGTTCAGTGCAAGCCTATCCTAACTCCTATATCAATACATAGGAGTAAGGATAGTCTTGCGCTAAACACTCGATATGTAATGTTGATTTCAAAAAGATAAATATACAATTTACAGTATACAATGTACAACCTGGTGTCGTCTGCATTCTTGTCCCCAGCTGATCGTAGACTATTGTCAAAACACGGTCTGGTAGATAGGAGTGACCTTACATGTAGTGCAGTTTGTTGAGATAAGTAAATCATTGGCTGGTTTTATGATAACAAGGTTAAAACAAGTACGGAAGTGATTTGTATGTATCTAAGTAGAACTGATAATGCTTTAAATATATCTGACCCATCTGAACGTAAGTTTTTTTACCAGGCTTCAATCTTTGTTTATTGTAACAATGGCTAAAACACAGTTTAAACCATCCATTGAAATGTTTCATCTTACGCACGGACAAAGCTCGTAAAAACATCACTAGAAGTCTTTATTTCATTTGAAGTAATATTATGCTAATTTTTGTTTATGTTAACTTGCTCAGATGTTGGATTTTTTGTCCATAACATATTAAGTGCTGTTTGAGTTTTACGTCGAGTTTCAACACAAATACCGTTATGCAGACTGTCAGTTGACCTGACTAGTGTTCCTGGATAGCCAACCTGAATCAACTTGTATTTCCAAAATATCTTGACAACTTTCCACCTTAACTGTTTCACCGTGAAACAAATCATTCAATGGAGGCAAGCACAGCGGATCTAGTGATTGAAATGTGCTGTCAAGAACGTCCCTTTAAGGCGATATTATGTCCTAGAAAATAACCATATTTGATTTTTTAGTAATATTTTTGAAACTACATATTATAGGAAGGTGAAATGTACACTGTTTAATCGTTATACAGTCCTTCAACTAATACTGCTATAATTTTGTAAAAATGTTGACAACTAATGAAGTTTTTTGAACTTTTTGTACTTTCAAATTGTAAATGTTGGTCCGGTAAATTTCCAAAAGCTCTTCACAACTATCCACCTTCACTATTTTGTCGTGAAACGAACCATTCAGGGGAGACAAGCACAGCGTCTCTAGTATACTATCTATGCTCTTCTTTCTGGTAGTTATATGGTACTTTCCAACCTTCCGAATTGCATTTAAGTTCACAAGACGACTTTCAAATGATAAGTAATCAATGCGTTTCTGAACCGAATATTGCCTGTTTTAGATATCAAGACGAATGTAGAAATTATCTGTGACCTAGAACATACAATTATAAAAATAGAACAGACAAGTTGCGTCGTCATTGTGTCTTCGAATGAAGTCAAACAATTACTCTCACACATCGTGTTATTCCCACAATCGCATGATACTATTTAGTAAAGTAGCAATTGTTAACCTCTTTGCTATTCGCACATGACAAGAATGTCATTGATATTTTCAACAAGTTAAATACATTGTATCATATATATTATACAGTAAAACCTCACTTGAAGACCACCTCAATGATAAGAAAATTAAGAACACAATTTTTAAGTAAATTTTCGTTGTTTTTGCTCTTTGCTCAACCGCAATATTATAACAACATTAATAAGAAGACCGGATTTCAAGGGTGCCAATGGTGGTCGTATTATTGAGGTTTCAATGTCAAACATATTCAAAATGTATTCGGTTACAATTGCAGAGTTTGATATTGAGGAAATAACTCGAATCGTATATGTATGCATATTAATATTATCGCAAGTTAACGCAAGATTTATGTAAACCTTAATGAATAACTCAGCATGACTGGTGATCCAAAGTGGCTTAATAATACATGTAAACTCATTTTGGTCAAACGCGTAAATAGTTAAATAATTAGTCCATAATGGCAACTTATCACATTTTTTAAAATATTTTCAAACAATTTTTTGTTGCTTGTAATTTGTTTCTGATTTGTTTATTCACAGCACGTCAAAGAGGAGAGCGGTTAGTTCTTTGGAACTTTAAAGTGACTCTGAATGACATCCTATCTGTTATTGAATACAAGAATTAATATTGAGTCTTATATAATGACCATAAAGCGGTTAAGTGTGAGGTTAGCTAGCTGTTAAATCGATTTAAACCCCCAGTATATTTACTGACAGTTCCAAGGCTGTAATTCACTGTATGGTTATTATTTATTTTAGTGTTTTGATATATGTTATATTTCACTTTCCCTGTGTAATTGTTTCATTTTATAGATATCATTTTCTGCCCAGTTTCGGGGAATACCACCAAAGGTCCAAGAATTGTACCCGATACAACTACTATCACTACTCACTCAGATGTGAAGAAACACTCCGCTGAGGATGAGTATGGAGATGTTAGTGAGTGATATGGATTACAATGCTTACTGTGTGCTGGGTAGCATGGGTAGCAATAGGTACTGAATCTCAAGGGTTATTTTGAAAATGTTTGACCGGATTTACCATGTAATAGCTAAATTACCTATAATTTAGAGAAAAAGACCATTCAGACAGAATCCCGAGTGTCAAAATGAGGCTTTTGACATTGCAGGGCTCAAAGTGTCAACTCAAGGGTCAAATGGATCCCCTGTGAGTGGTCTGCTTTGACACATTTTCTTATAATTTCAGTGTAAAACTTAGATTGCAATATTGAGGAGTATTTAGTGCTGATTACACATGATAATCATGTTTCAATTCCTAGCACTTACCTTACCAGGTGCAACTCTAGAGTAATTACAACATGAACATAGTAAATTGAACACCAAGTGAAAACCTGTAGCGAATATAGGACACAGGAAATGAAGAGATAATCATGTGCAAACTGATACGGTGTGTTGGAACCACGTGGTATGTGGCGTCACTTGATTGCTGCAGACCGGATTTGCCTTCATTTGGAACCATACGACGAGGTATCTTTTTATTTAATTTCTGATTTTCATGAATATAACACAGTCTTTGCAGCTTATTTGCTTCTATTCATGGCCAGCCAGGAGAGAGTAACAAACAATAAACAATACATCTGCCTGGGATATTGAGTGAGAGAGTAACGAGCGATAACTCAATCTAGATACTGAATAAAAGTTCAACGAACGACAATTCTGCATTGACATTTGTTGATGAACACGATTTATCATAAGCACAATGTGTTGCTATGAATGCAAATGTTCAGCCATTGATCTCTCAGTGATATAATTTTTCATTCCCTGTATAAACATACCTTGAATCCATTAGCATCACAACCGACAAACACACCGGAAGTGTCGTCCGCGGGTCGTCCTGACTTGAAACTTGCAATTGGTGTGTATGTCGGAAGCGCTTCAGCCCCAGAACAATGCGCAATTACCTATATCCGAGTAAAATATACACATACAGACACTTTTCTACTAAGTTAGATAGAAATTATTTATTGCACATTGATGATGAACTAATTCCTACACTTTATATTAAACATGTTGTGATAATATCAAGGAAAAGTAACCAATTACCTATATCAGAGTAAAATATATATATACAGACAATTATGCTACTAAGTTAGTTCAAAATAATTTATTTCATATTGTTGTAAAACAAATTACCACAAGTTATATTAAACATCCCGAGATAACATCCACGGTAACTAACAAGTTCACGCGTCGAACTCTGTTATTGTGTGCCGCGGTAAAATATCGCATAGGACGGGTTTCGAAACCATGCATTCTGGTTAAGTAGTCCGGCGCTCTACCACAGCTAAATAAGATCCTTTTAGACAGCTTCGCCACTATTCACCAAATTACCGCAACGTTGCAATTAAAAAGTTACTGAACGAAGAGTTAGTGTATATATCAGCACTTAGGATATGCGTCATGAAAACGATTTGGAATGCAGCTGAAGTCATGGGAAGGTCTTCAATCACATAGCAAAGATATGAATAACCTAGGAACTTTGGGTAGGTCAACTGACCGCATGGAACAAACCCCAACACGGTACAGCTGCAATACAAAAGTCATGCTCTAGACGGATTGCACAACTGCTTAATTTGATGACTAAATAGTTTATCGAAGGTTTGTGGGCACTTCGTTAAGTTTAAGACTGGAAGCATTTCGCAAAGCAAAATTTATCCTTTTAAATATTTCATCCGTACCAAGATATTCAGAAACTCGAGCTAAGCCAAACTGTAAACAAACAGTTTAAGTAAAATTGAATTAATTAAGGAAAGACGGATACCTGCATGCCTTTAAGCCATGTGTTCTCTTGCCCTAATATTTCTAACGCCTTTAGTGATACTGAAAAGCCTTTGGCTATTCAATCATGATTTAATCAATGCTTATTACTATCCTTTAAGTACTATGATTACTTTTTACTTAAGCTTTACAAAGTGCTTAAAACTATATTTTCAGTCATTTGATAGTGTTATCAAAAGTCCTTTCAGTACTTTGATTCTTACTCACTCTTTAATGAATGCTTAGAATTGTTGTTTTAGGTATTTGATTATTTATACATGCTTAAATGGATGATTAAAACTATATGTATTTACCTGCATTCACGCGTATGACCTGATGGCAGAAGCACCCGACTACCATCACCAACAACAACAGCTGCCCTGAATTCGTACGATACAACCAATAGAAATATCATCTATATAATGATAGTTAACAAATTATACTACAGTGTAATCTCAATTATATCTGTTTTTTAGTTAAAATCCTTAATACAGCTAAACCTCAATAATAAGACCACACTAGGACCCTTGAAAACTGGTTATATTGAGATAGTCTAAATATTGAGATTGACTGAAGAACAAAACAGCGAAAATGGACTTGAAAATTGTGTTTTTAATTTTGAGATGGTCTTTTAGTGAGATTTTACAATATTTATTTGCATTGGTTGTTGAACAATCTCTTAGAACGTTTACCAATCACTCTCGATGGCGGCTTCCTGTGATGCTAACCAGGAGCCTTATTCACAAACAATTTAAGATAAAGCCAAGACACCGACTTTAAATTTGCAAACCTTAAATTAACCAGTTTGTCGTTGTCATTCAATCTAAACCGATTAATGTTTGTCTGAATAATTAATGTCAGTTACTGTTTACTGTTATAACAACATTGAAGCAAAATAACATTCAGATATTCAGTCTTAAAATGTTAAATGTAAATAAGGCCCCAGAACCCATTTTAGTGCAGGCATCGAACCTTTAGATCAGGAGCAAGTAGCTCGTCCCGTTCGACTTCTAGGCCTCCCAGAATATGTATGTAAACAGGTCAAATTATTAATTACTATACACTGTATCGTATTTTTCTTTAGACACAATAACTGCATAATTATCGTATTAATTTGTTTCCCTAAAAATAAATACCTTACTAGTAATTTAATGGTAACACCAATGGAAAATGCCACAATGGTCCTATAGATGTGATTTGATGTACATTTATTTACGACCTTTGCTAAAGGTCATTGAACATGAAACAAACTATAAGTACACGGCATTATATAACTATTTACTAAATATAATGCAAATGACCGAAAGCAGAATTTTATATGTCGTTGTCTTTTTTTATTGATTTTATGAAGAAGTATTCGTACTATAACTCATGAACTTAACCAATTAAAATACATCTTCGCTAATTTCAAAGTGTGCCGATCATCTTTTGCATAGAAATTTCTTGTTTTCTTGTATTTTGTATCACATGCATGATTTAATAAACTTCATAGCCCTACGGAAAATGAATACAATCTATCTTTTTTTGCATGAAAAATTGGTCAATTACGCGAGACACAACGTAAATATGCGATAGTGGTTTTAGCCCTATACAGTAAACAATATTTTAGAGAAATTTAGCGATAATGAACTACGTCCGCCGTATCAGAGGAAGACTGATCCAAAGCATTCTACACATAATGTTAATTTCGAGTTGTAATTTCATAATAGATAAATACATTTTACAGCATACAACCTGATGTCGTCCGCATTCTTATCCCAGCTGATCGTGAAAAATATGGTCTAAACTCGGTCTTGTAGACAGCAGTGACCTTACATATATTGCTGTTTTGTTGAGATAAGTAAACCATTAGTTGGTTTTGCGATAACATGATCGAAACAAGTAAGGAATTGATTTGCATGTATCTAAGTAGAACTGATAATGCATTAAATATGTATCTAGCCCATACGAACGTTTTTTTACCAGACTTCAATCTTTGTTTATTGTAACATTGGCTAAAACAACGTTAATTATAATACCATCCATTAAAATGTATCATCTTACGCACGGACAAAACTCGTAAAAAACATCACTACTTAAAAACTCGTTGTCTTTTTTTCATTTGAAGTAAGATTATGCTCATTTATCTTTACTTTTTGCTTAAAACGTACGAGGGTGTTCCATAAATAATTTCATCTGTTCTTTATTTCGTGGAAATCGTGCAATTTGTGCACAAAACCACCTCGTCTCGGTAGAGTGATCACTCACTTGTTACACAGGTAAATATCTCGCTCACACGTTCACTGACCTTGGTACAGTGTACATTGCTTTATAGCGTATTCATTACACTGTAAATAAAATGACTGGAAAAAGAGCTGAAAACGTGCTTGAAATTAGGGCTTACATAAAAAGGACGCTACTCGGCATAAAGGCCATAGACATTCACCTTGAGGTGTGTGGCATTTATGGGGAGGGTCAAATGTCTAACAGAACTATTTTTAGGTGGGTGGGTAAAGTTCGTACTGGACAGCAGCAACTGAAAGATGCTGCTCGTCCAGGACGTCCTACAACATCTACGACCAAAAAACATCGAACAAATCCGCAATATCCTCAAAAATGATGCTTGATTCACAGTATGGCAATTGGCCCGAATGACAAACATGTCCTTAGCTAGAGTTCATGGAATTTTGAAGAAACACCTAAAAGTTAGAAAGATAAATGCAAGATGGATACCCCATTTGTTAACGACTGAGCAAAAGAAGACCGGTGTAACAATGGCAAAAGAACTACTGAAAATGTATCCAAAATACAGTGAAAAGGCTTTTGAGAATGTAGTTACTGGTGATGAGACCTGGGTGTATTATTTTGAACCAGTGCGGAAGGTTTGTAGCGGAATCTGGGCAAACTGCGGTGCCAAAGGGCAGAACGGTCACAGGCAAGTTCTATAAAAACGTTGTTCTCAGAAAATTGAAGAACTACTACAAACGTCGACGCCCCAAAACAGGACTTAAGTACGTCCTTCTTTTGCATGATAATGCATCCGCTCATAAGGCACACATTGTGGCCGACTTTTTGGAGTCAGAGAAGGTCACCGTCCTTCCACACCCTCCGTATTCGCCAGACCTGGCTCCTTGCGAGTATTTTCTCTTTCCGAAACTCAAGTACCATCTGTCTGGAAAGAGATACAATTCGAGAATTGCCCTGGGATCAGCTGTTAAATAATGATAACCATGCTCCTACTTGCCTGGTGCTCAGAAAGTATGTGTCCCATAAATCAGAACTGACTGGACCTTCATGTAGGGGTGACACAATGATAACTGACCACTTTAGTATGTCCATGTTTCCTTTAGAGATACTCATATCAAGCATATTTCTAAGGCAAAGTGTATTGTGGAATAGTCTGGAACAGACATGTCGCGTCTTTATTGTGTCTTCAAATGATGTCAAACAATTAGTCTAGCGCTTCGTATTATTCCCACAATCGCATGATTATATTTAGTAATAAAGCCATTGTTAATCTCTTCGCTGTTCACACATGACAATTTGTCATTAATATTTCCCAACAACTCATTATACATTGAATCACATAAGTAATACAGTAAAACCTCAATTAAAGACCACCTCAATAATAAGACCACCTCAAAATTAAGAACCATTTTCAATTTCATTTTCACTGGTTTTCCTCTTTAATGAACCTTAATATTAAGGCCACCTCATGTATAACGTACATAATTATACAGTATAATACCAATGCGTCTCTAAAGAATGCACCCAACCAGTTATATCATCCTGTGCAATTTGTCCATGTTTTCTTATATATTTGAAATGGGCTGCGCCATGACAAAGCTGGTATTAGTGACGTTATCATTGGTTATGACGTTGAGTATTTCCCAACCAAAGTGTTGACGTCACAAACAAAGCGTATTCCCCAAAGACATTTTGGAGGCCGAAATGTGATTTATATAGAGAGAAAGAATTAAACGAACGAGTGAATTTTTATAAGTATTGAATAATTTAATATTTCCATTTGAAAAACAGACGGGTTTTTTCTCAAGAATTATGAACATTGTGACGTGACGTCATCATTTTGTACCTAACTTTTGCTTTTTGTTCTTAATATTACAATTGCTATACAAAGAAAAGTAGACGTTCGATTTTTCTACTTTTGGTATCAAATTAAAGTTGAAACATACATCTATTCGATAATGTAAAAACCTGAAAATGCACTTTTTAGTCACTAATAGATAGTTCCAACATCTACAATATTTACCTCCCTTGTTCTTTTGCTGACAGTTCCAAGGCTGTAATTCGCTATGTGATTGTTGTTTCTGTTTGTGTTATGAATGTGTTTTGTATTTCTCTTTCCCCTATGCAATTCTGTCACTTTATACAGTGTTCAGATTGTTTCCTGCCCATGTTTGGCCTATTAAGACCAGTTGTCTTGACTTGTCCTGTGGTCTTTTCCATCCATTAATTCCCACCTCCCCTTCCCTTACTGCCCACTTTGATTCTCCTAGTTATTCCTTGTGGTCTGCTGGGCCATTCCTTGTGCTTCAGTTCCTTAATATGTGTACCGTTTGACCTCTTTTAGTGCCTTATGTTTTGTGGATTGTTGTTTTTTCCGAAGATCTGCGTGGGGAGGCATTGTCTTATGTATGTGGCTTTCCCTGTAGTTACGTATTCTCTCTCTTTTAATCATCAGCCATTTTGATAGGCAAAACTGATAAGCCCTCATAGGAGTGATTTTTAAATCATTATGTGATAATTGAGAAAATACCTAGACAATCAGAATGTGACAACCACTAAGCCAACTGCCATCATGGGCTTAATGAATAAGTTTATTATATATCAGATTAGTTTATTATAATTTCCATTATATCCCCTATACGAACATAAAGGAAATTTGCCTATCAATATGGCAAACAATTAAGAAGAAGGGAGGTAACTATTGTAAATGTGGGAACTATCTATTCACGTTTTGTCGTGGTGAAAGCTCATAATTTATAGTTTGTGTCAGTTGTGCTGATTCGTTGGTTTTAAATGACAATTCTTCTGCAGTAAAATTGTCTGAACAACAGATGAGACTAATTGATAAATGACGCAAAATTATGGTTAATGATAATTTAAACCATGCAGAAAATATGCAGGATTTGAAGTCCTTTCCTCGACTTGATTGAAGATAAATCTGTATAATCAATAAACATCAAAGGAGTAGTTTGAAACATAAACGAGACGTTAGGAGTCCAGATTGAAACAAATAAGTTGTGTCAAGGTCAAACATATGCAAAATGTACTTTAAAATATAATTTTATGTCTACCAGTCAAAACAAAAAAGTCTTGCTTAGTCAATTTATGTATATATGTTGGAAATCAAGGACCATATAGCGATTAAGGGTGAGGTTAGCTAGCTGTTAAATCGATTTAAACCCCCAGTATTTTTTGCTGACAGTTCCAAGGCTGTAATTCGCTACATGATTGTTGTTTCTGTTTATATTATGAATGTGTTTTGTATTTCCCTTTCCCCTGTGCAATTCTGTCACTTTATACAGTGTTCAGATTGTTTCCTGCCCATTTTTGGCCTGTCTTGATTTGTCCTGTGATCTTTTCCGTCCATTAATTCCCCCCTCCACCACCCTTCACTGTCCACTTTGATTCTCCTAGTTATTCCTTGTGGTCTGCCGGGCCATTCCTTGTGCCTCAGTTCCTTAATATGTGTACCGTTTGACGTCCTTTAGTGCCTTATGTTTTGGGAATTGTTGTTTGTCCGGAGGTCTGCGTGTGGAGGCACTGTCTTCTGTATGTGGCGTTCCCTGTAGTTACGTATTCTCTCTTTGCAAACGTTATCAATTTAATTATGTTTTCTATTTCGAATGCAATGTCTCTTACCTTGTTCGATATTGACGGTAAACTGGAATGAATCGTATATGTACATGTTTGAATATTCTAATATCGCAAGTTAACGCGAGGTTTAAGTAAACCTTACTGAATAACTAACGTATCAGGTGAACCAGAATCGCTTAATTATGAAAGCATTTTGATCGAACTCGGAAATAGGTTAATAGTTAATCCTTAATGGCAACTAATCTCATTTATTTTAATATTTTCATTCAATTTCATCAAAGGTCGTGACTTGTTGCCAGTAATTTGTTTCTGATGGTAATTTTATTCACAGCACGACAATTAGGAGAGAGGCTTGTTCTTTATAATTTGAAAGTAAGGATGTAAACGATTAACCGGTTAACCGGATAACCGTTCGAACTTGCGGTAACTGGGTAGTAAAATAAAAAACCGGTTAATCGTTTGTTTTTTATGATTTTTTTTTTATCATTTTATCATGTTTGATATAAATATTGATGTTTTCTTAAACATAATTGAAATTATTGATATTTGTTTTTTATCATTTATGTTCGGTATTTAGCAGATGTAAAACAATATCCGAACTAGTACTAACGTCCGAATATCGGTCTTAAATAACGGTGTCATGGTTAAAATACACACGGCAAAATTCGAAACACGAACCGAATGTCATGTTCGGTTAACCGGTTATCTAATTGGAAGAGTAAAAGGTAAACCGGTTTGCAAAATAAACGAATAGTGACATCCTAAAGTGATTCGCAGTGTCACCATTTCTTTGAATGAATACAAGAAGCTAAATTAAGTCTTTATTTGAAGCTAATTGTAAAATCACACGAGGTGAATGTTCTGAAATATTTCTTTGATGCAATGCATTGGCTTGCAGTACGTGACAAGAGTTAATTTGAAACTGTGTTTGTTGTATAAATTGTAATCCGTCAACATTGTATTTATAACATAACATACGGTGGAGAGTGGTTTAACACCCAGGTATAATTATTGATATTTCACTAGTGAAATAACATGCGGAAAACCTCGGCCAACTACGTCAAGTGCCTCGGATATTCGTTAGGCACTACTTTCGGAAATACCATTCGAAAATCATGAAAACAAGATGGCGGCGTGAACGCTGGAGTGCTGATGAAACGGGATTAGAATCTAATATTTAAGCTATATGAAAACTGAAATATGTGAATTTTTAACTAGAAATGACAACGATAATCCATCTCTCTTACGTGAATTTATCGAAGTTAATGAAGTTGTTAATCCGTTTTACGAGAACTGTTTGTTGACCGCACAAAATGTTGAATTTTGCCGCATAGTGCTCCGCCTGACATACACTAGAAGGTGTTATTAGAGTAACGAAGTGGTACGGAAATATCCGAAAGCTGTCGAGAATGCAAAACAAGCGTGACGTAGACGCGGTCAAATGATGTTGACATATTTATTCATTGAACATTAATGTCTTGTTAATTTGAATTGAACTCGTATCTTGTGGCTGAAAATCAAAAAAGGAAATTATCGGAACTACTTTTTGATGCGTCAGCTTTTTATTCCGGTTTTGTCACACACGTCATATTTTGATTGTATTTAAGGGCGGTTTTGGCGAAAATCACTCGTTTCTGCTGTTATGTCATAAATAGAATCTTACATTCGTGTTCATTTTTATTGAATTTATTAAACTCATCATCTAAAACCGATAAAAACTCGTTTTATCGTTTTTAGGAGACTTGTACAATAAATTCAATACTAGTACATACTGACCACTCATATAAGATCCTCTATTTACTTCATTGCACTGCGTAATAAAAAATAACACATCGAAATACATGTATTACTTCGTAATTACGAAATATTACTTCATGACTAAAAATTATTAATGCATTCGTAATCACGACATTTAATTTCGTAATTACAAAATAAAAATAATTATATATCATTGTTTCGTAATACCGAACAATTATTTCACTTTTACGCAGTATAATTTCTTTTTCACGAAATATTGTTTTGCAATTAAAAACTAAAGTGAGATACCACTAATTATTTCGTATTTACGATATATCATTTCGATTAACGAAACAATATTTTGGAAAAACCGAAATAATAATTCGGAAAAAACGAGAAAATATTTCGGAAAAAAAACGAAATAATAATTCGGAAAAAAACGAGAAAATATTTCGGAAAAAAAACGAAATAATAATTCGGAAAAAACGAAATAACATTTTGGAAAAGACGAAATAGCATTTTAAAATTGTTTCAGGATGTCTCGTTAGGGCCTCCGTATTTTAAGGCATTAGAATAGCTTTGGTATACCTGAGAAAAACGGCAACTCTAATATTGGAAAACAGCGGTGGCATATAACGGTACTATAAATAATACGTCATCGTTGTATGTGAATCAAAGACAATCAGTGTTACATTATGAACAAGGACCGATATATATATATATGTGGTGAGAGTTGTGATTCGTAATGTCGAATACAACGGACATGTCGCCGAATGTTACGGCTGTCGTGGAAGCGGAAATTTATGAAATAACATGGCAGAACATTATTGTTGCCTGCATTTTGTATACTATCACGTTGGCCACACTCGTTGGCAACATTCTTGTGCTGATTGCCGTAAAAATGGACAAGAAATTGCAGACTACTTTTAATTACTATATCGTAAATTTGGCAATTACCGATGTAGGCGTGGCCACCACCGCCATGAGCTTCATGGCAACGCACACAGTTCTTGGTTACTGGCCTTTTGGTGAAGCCCTTTGTGCGCTGTGGATTTTCTTTGACTACGGTAAGCATTTTAGTGTGTTAATGGTATTTACGCAACTATGTATCACAGCCTTAAAGTCACCGTACTGCATTCCTGTTATACGGTACTAAGATTCGAACAATTTTCGACTTGATAATTTCATAATTTGCACCGAATAAGGGATTTCATTCAACATAGCGCCGAACGAAGAGTTAAAATCACAACCAGCCTATGGAGTATGGAGTAAATATTGTTTCCTGCTTGCAAATAGTGATATATTATCTTGCGTTTTCTGGAAATGACGTCTCGTACAGAAGAGGTTCGAAATTAAACAGCGTCGCTCAAATGTTAATCCCTATTTGAGAATTGATATCAACCTAGCTGATGATCGCATATTTATCAAAGCATGACTTAAAATTATGATGATTTACCTATTTAACAAGTATCGTAATATCAATCGTATTATGACGTCCATGTCACGATACGTATCGTATCGCAAGGTGAATTTATCGTTACATACTAACATTTTGATAGCAGTATTAGCCATCGGCGTGTAGGGAAGTGTTACCTAAATGGTTAATGTGAACAACAACCAAAATCACAGACATAAAGTTCGACTTGAACGATTGATGTTTCGTTCTTCCTGTTATAATTGATATTGGCACTACTAATACATTATGAATAAATATAATTTTGTTACGCTGGAAAAGTATGCTAACCTAGAACATATTTACTAACGCAATATATAATGATTAAATACGCAGAATATATTTTCAAACGCAGTATACGATTATATGGTAACTAACATAAATGCAAGGTCAACTCAGAATATACTCGTACATGTAATTACTAACACAGAATGATGTCAACTAACGCAGAAAACATTAACTAATGCTGAAAATAAGAAATACCCATCTATGCAGATATACTATGTGACGCAGAATCAGCGTGAGGTCAAAGGTTTGAATCCTGGTTGGGGTCCGTTCTGATATGGCCGGTTTGTGAGCCGCCAGCTAGTTATATAACGGGTACTGTGTGCCTACCTGTCTGCTGTCTGGCAATAAAGGAAAGGAATCGGGAACTAAATGTGCTCAGAAAGTATGTGTCTCGTAAGTCAGACCCTTCCCAAATAAGTGAGCAAAACCCAGTTTTAAACTTGGTTTAATCCGAGATAAACACGGCGGGATTGGCACCAGGTTAAAAGTGGATCTTTTAGCTTACCGAGCAGGTTTTTTCTAGGCAAAATATGGGTTTTCCATAGAAAAAAACCTACAAAAAACACTGTTTTAAACCCAATTGTTTTCTAAATGTTTGTGGGGTTTTTAACACATTTCTCCAGGAGTTGGTTTTATATTGGCTCAAAGTGAGCAAAAGCGAGATTTTAGGCAAAACCCTACTTTTTCAAGAGAAGCGAGTAAAAAACCCGCTTAAAACCAATTTCTTCGTAGGTTGTTTTAAGCGGGTTTTGAAACCCACTTGAACCAACTTTAAACTCACTTATTCTGTAAAGACTTAACACCCACATTTTTGTAGAAAAGGGGAAACAATCACTTTTTAGTAAAAACCCAGAAAAAGCTTTTAAACGAGTTTTGGTAAATAAACTTACTTCATTCGAACAAAGAGTTCATATGTACGGACATATCGAATGATGCAGGATATATCAATATTACGAAAGCCTGGTGGTGACATTTCAGCTTCAATAATTCGCGACTTCATCTTCATCAATTAACGATTTCACGATTTCTATTCCACGAATTCACGACTTCAACTTCACGAATTCACGATCATGAATTCATTAAGGTGCAATCGTGAATTCATGAAGTTGAATCGTGAATTCGTGACTTCGTTAATTGAATTCGTGAAATTGTGAATTCATGAAGATGAATTCATTCTTGAAGTCGAAATGTCACCACCAGACTTTCGTACACTATACTGGCAACGTTCTATCATAATATGACCTATGGTGATTTCTAAGAATGGTATGGTTAATTAACTGCGATTTATAGTTAATTTGTATAAATAGGTATTGCGTAGGTTTCTATAAAACCTTATTTGCTTAAATAATCCGTATAAATATAAACACGATATTCAATTCCCCAGGGTTGAGTTGATCGCTCAATGCTTTTAGCATGTATTATGTTGTGAGTTGATCGCTAAGCTAAGTGCCTTGATCATGTTCTGTTAATTGATTCTACCAAACGCAAATATTACTGCAAAGTGCTACATTGATAACATTCGTTTTTATATAATTATATTGCTTATTTCCAATCAAAATTACCTGGAAATTAACTTTTATCTCTGTGTATGACATACTAATAGGGTTTATCATGGCATATATCCAATGAATGTAATAACTATGTCAAACAATTTCCTAAGTGAATAATAACGTCATGGAAACTATATGACATACCGGTGGTGTCGTAAGTTCGAATCCCGGTGTTTCGAGATTCATATAAGGTAGGTGGTACGAACGCGTCTCAAAATCTATGCAGACTAAATCTACGGTCACAACCGGGACACTGTTACCGTACGAGGGGTTTGGGGACAGTTTCCTGAGGTTTCCCCACGGTATCTGTGCGGTATCTGTGCGGTATATGTGCGGTATCTGTGCGGTATATGTGCGGTATCTGTGCGGTATCTGTGCGGTATCTGTGCGGTATCTGTTTACAATATTGCGCGACGTAATAAAAAATAACACATCGTTTTTACGAAATATAATTCCTCTTTATACGAAATACATGTATTACTTCGTAATTACGAAATATTACTTCATGACTAAAACTTATTAATGAATTCGTAATCAACACATTTAATTTCGTTATTACAAAATAATTATATATCATTGTTTCGTAATAACGAACAATTATTTCACTTTTACGCAGTATAATTTCTTTTTCACGAAATAATGTTTTGCAATTACAAACTAAAGTGAGATACCACTAATTATTTCGTATTTACGGTATATAATTTCGATTAACGAAATATTATTTAAACGACATATAATTCGGAAAAAACGAAATAATATTTTGGAAAACCGAAATTTCTACAAAACCTTATTTGCTTGAATAATCCGTATAAATATCAACACGATTTTCAGTTCCCCAGATTTGAGTTGATCGCTAAATGCTTTTAGCATGTATTATGTTGTGAGTTGATCGCTCAATGCTTTTAGCATGTATTATGTTGTGAGTTGATCGCTCAATGCTTTTAGCATGTATTATGTTGTGAGTTGATCGCTCAATGCTTTTAGCATGTATTATGTTGTGAGTTGATCGCTCAATGCTTTTAGCATGTATTATGTTGTGAGTTGATCGCTCAATGCTTTTAGCATGTATTATGTTGTGAGTTGATCGCTCAATGCTTTTAGCATGTATTATGTTGTGAGTTGATCGCTCAATGCTTTTAGCATGTATTATGTTGTGAGTTGATCGCTCAATGCTTTTAGCATGTATTATGTTGTGAGTTGATCGCTCAATGCTTTTAGCATGTATTATGTTGTGAGTTGATCGCTCAATGCTTTTAGCATGTATTATGTTGTGAGTTGATCGCTCAATGCTTTTAGCATGTATTATGTTGTGAGTTGATCGCTCAATGCTTTTAGCATGTATTATGTTGTGAGTTGATCGCTCAATGCTTTTAGCATGTATTATGTTGTGAGTTGATCGCTCAATGCTTTTAGCATGTATTATGTTGTGAGTTGATCGCTCAATGCTTTTAGCATGTATTATGTTGTGAGTTGATCGCTCAATGCTTTTAGCATGTATTATGTTGTGAGTTGATCGCTCAATGCTTTTAGCATGTATTATGTTGTGAGTTGATCGCTAAGTGTGTTTATCATGTTCTGTTAATTGATTCTATCAAACGCAAATATTACTGCAAAGTGCTACATTGATAACATTCGTCGAAGGCGACTCTTCATGCGGTATCCTCACGGTTTCCGTTCATATACGTGCAGGCATCGTCTCATATCCATTAGATGTTTGCACTTTTCTCCACTGGCTCCAAACCCGTGCGATGACTTGTGGTCTACGGTGACCATAGTAGGTTGTGGCTCAGCCCTTCCCAAATGAAAAGTAGGATTGTTACCAAAACTAGCTTAAAATCGAAATTACAAAGAAGTGGGTTTTAAGCGGGTTTTTTAACTCGCTTCGCAGGAAAAAGTAGGGGTTTTATGCCTTTTGTGCACTTATTTGGGAAGTGTTAGTCTAAACTAAGCGTAAACAACTGGCAACTAATGAGGATATGATAACTTTTACCTATGCATTATCAATTTAAACATTTTTCTTAAAAAATGCTGAGAAGTCGAACAGGAAATGCCTCATACAAAGTGAACAGTCTACCCCGAACGCACCAGACTTGAAAATATATACAAAATGTACATGCTTGTACACAACTACACAGTAACAAGGACAACAGAGATAAATGCTAAGTGAAAATGAGCGCTGCTATGGGATTAACAACCTCCTGTTAGTGACGTCATTTCAAGAAAACGCAACATTTGATGTCACTATTTGCAAGCAGGAAACAATATTTACTCCATATGGTCACTTTGTTTTCATATTGCCATAAGGGGCAAACATTGCTTACTGTCAGTACATGGTGACGTCACATGTGACGTTTTCTGGTAATAATGTCACTTGAAGAGGGGGTAGGAAATCGTACAGCGGCGCTCAAATAGGTGTTCTAACCTGGTTTTAGGAGAACGAAAGCATTCCATGTGATTCAACAGTTTTAATATTTGTTTTCGCACGCCCCTTGCCTTTTTATTGACCAAGAAAAAACCTTTTGTTACATTCTCGCACTTTTTCTCTTTCAAATACTTTGTATACAAACACTACAGTGTTTTCATTTGAAATTTCAATTTTTGGTCAATTAAAAAGGCAAAGGGCGAGATCGCGATGGCCCTAACAAGATTCCGTAATCAAATTAACAGCTTATGTTTTTCTTCATTACTCGTACATTATCGCTTCATTACGTGTTTAAAAAAGCTAGCAATGTATTTGTCTCATTAGAGAAATGTACGGCGCAATAGAATAATTTGTATCTCATATGTCTCCACTCAATATTGTTATATATTTCTTGTTAATGAGTGCAACTGATGGCAAAACTGTGTTAATGATAAACCCTAACATCGCCTCAGATATCGAGACAGATTTATTAGTTATTCTATTTTACATTGGCTGTTGAACTAAGTTTATCATGCAATGACACTAGGACACAGATGGAGTCTCAATAATTGCTCCGTCAAGATTTTCCATTTATAAAACACATTCTCTTGTACATGTCTAGTTGTCTAGTCGTATACGGTACAACCTCACGTATAGACCACCTCAACAACAAGACCACTTCAATAATAAGGACACAAGCTTCAAGTCCATTTTGAACCGAGTTGCTCTTTATTCAACCTCAATATTAAGACCACCTCAATAAGATTTTCAAAGGTCCCAATGGTGGTCTTATTATTGAGGTTTTACTGTATATATGAGCGCCGCTGTACGACTTCCAACCTCTTCTTTAAGTGACGTCATTTCCAGAAAACGTCACATGTGGCGTTACTATTTACTGACAGTAAGCAATTTTTGCCCATATGGCAATATGAAACGAAGTGACTATATGGAGTAAATATTGTTTCCTGCTTGCAAATAGTGACATCATATGTTGCGTTTTCTTGAAAATACGTCAACAAAGGAAGAGGTTGTAAGTCCCATAGCAGCGCTCATATTTGCTTATGTGTAAAATTGAGACACAATAAGCAGCAGGCCCGTAGCCAGAGGCAAAATTAAACCGAAGCAATAAAGGCGAGGATCTGGGGGTCCTCTCCCGGGAGAAATTGCGTATAGAAGCGTGTTCCAGCGTTTTCTGGTTATATAATGTTACAGTAAAGTGATTTGTCAAGTGCAATTTTGTTTTATTTTAATAGCTATGAATCGAAAGCAAGGGCAAGTCTCGAAGCGTCCCACATTTTTTTTAAATTTTGGTTGCTTTGGAAATGTTAACCGAGGCAGCTGTCTCGATGTGCCTCAGCTTAGCCACGGTCCTAAAGAGGCTCGCTTCATATCATTTTATTCAACTCGTTCAATAAATTCAATATTAATACAACACTCATTGAATATCCTTTATATATAATCTCTCTATAGGAATAACAGTCGGAATCATACGGTGCGTCTCCCGAGTGGTGTTGTTCTTGACCCAGGATAAAAACGGGTTCACTTAGCACACAAATCACGACATTTACTCATATGAGTCTGGCATTGACACATGTCTTATGTGAAAATGTATACATAAGAATGCTAAATGAGTGTTGAATATTCTTTGAGCCCATTTGTTGAGTGCTGAGTGCTGAGTGCTGGGTGCTGGGTGCTGGGTGCTGGGTGCTGGGTGCTGGGTGCTGGGTGCTGGGTGCTGGGTGCTGGGTGCTGGGTGCTGGGTGCTGGGTGCTGGGTGCTGGGTGCTGGGTGCTGGGTGCTGGGTGCTGGGTGCTGGGTGCTGGGTGCTGGGTGCTGGGTGCTGGGTGCTGGGTGCTGGGTGCTGGGTGCTGGGTGCTGGGTGCTGGGTGCTGGGTGCTGGGTGCTGGGTGCTGAGTGCTGAGTGTAAGTATCGGTTAGAATTCTAATCCCTGCAGGAGAGGTGACACTATTAATAAATCAAAGGACTGAAGGTCTTAGGAGGCGCTTTCAATGCAATTCTGCACGTTTTCCATATTATCGTATTAGAAATTAATACGCGACTATTCGGGTAAACTCATTCGCCAAAACATGACACAAATAATCCAGAAAAGCCGTTTATATCGAGACTCCTGCCATTCCACTATTAGTGATATATCCCTGACAAATAAGCAATATATAATCTATAATAAAACCAGAGGACTTTACATGTACTATTTTCTTGAGACCATCTGGTTGGCGATTATAGCAATGAGACACTAAAGCGCCTCAAAAATGAGTTAAACAATGGACGTGTACTGGTAATGCGACTGAATTCAATTAAAAGGCGAATATAACTTAAATTAGCTGACATTTATGGCGACTTTTTTTCAGCTGAACATACGTAGTTTCAGTTGCCATAGCAACCAACTAAATGCAGTGATAAATTCAGTACACGTTGGATTTAATAATAACATACTATGACACACCCCAGATGCGTCGCGGATTGTTAATAAAAACATCTGTAATTTTTAGATTTTCTCCAATGTCATCATATCATTTCCAATATAAATGGAATTTGATAACCATAAACACAGTAATTATCTTCCTACTTCGTTGCACACACGCACGCTGTATTAAGCTTTCAGAAACTATATGTTTCTACGTTTGATAAAATAAATACAATACAGTAAAACCTCGATAATGCGACCATCATTGGGACCCTTGGACATTGGGTTATTATTTAGGTGGTCTTACTAATGAGGTTGAATAAAGAGCAAAACAGGGACAATATGGGCTTGAGAATTGTGTTCTAAATTTTGAATTGGTCTAATTATTGAGGTGGTCTTTAAGCGAGGTTTTACTGTAATACGAATTTGTTTCAAAATGAAGCGTTAGAAGTGTAGGATAGTGTTTGTCGGCAATGACTCGTCCCGTAAAGTACATTCCAATTTGTTTATTATCTTTTACAAATATTTACACGCGTTCTTAGTCGGCGCCTGATTAACCTCCTTAAAGATTATACGATTCTATATTTTCGGTATTGATACAAAAGAGGAATATGAAAATGATAAGTGTATGATGAGTAAAGTGTTGTGATATGTAGGACAGATTATGAGAAAAAGAAATGTTGAAAATTACACTGAAAATTAAATAATACAGTCAGACCTCGTTCATTCGAAATCATCGGGTTCTGAATTTGTATTTCGAATGAAACAGGGTTTCAAAAAAGCCCATTTCAATTTGACGTGCATAAAAGTACATTGGGACCTGTTGTTGTTTTTCGGATGACACCGAGTATTTGGATAGAAGGTTGTCGAATAAATGACGTCCGGCTATAGTATTTGTCGCCAACAATAACGCAATCAATTTGATAAGGCATCATTTTGTATCAACTGTCTAAAGCACTAACTAGATGTGTCATTAGGACATGGCTGCCCTCACTATAGACTTTTAAACTGAAAAAGGGGCCGTAACTAGATTATTGATTGGAAACCAATGTTCCGCATGGATGAACGCACGGACGGAGAGGACAACACGTCGAATTCCTCATTCCCTAAATGTGGGGCATAATATCACCAGAACTTGCTATGTATATAGAACGCGGATGTCTCCGCAATGCACCTTTCAAGCGTTATTAATCGGAAACCAATTTTGAGGTCAAATAAGGGTCATAACTCCTCCAAATATTGTAGAAGTGTAACCGAAATCGAACAAGACCTGTATTGTATTATCCTATACTCATGTACTCAATTTGTATTGCATCTTAACATCCTTTCAAGAGTTATCGACCGAAGCTTGGTTTACGTGATATGTCTGCAATCAGTCATTCTAAACCATTGAACATAGAGAAACGTTAATTATTACTTGCTGCTTTACAACGCTCTCATAAAAAGTTGACAATGGAGATACACGCTAAAACACAGTCTTAATTGGCAGTTCTAACCATTGCTTAGATAAGACAAATGATAGCAGAGTTATGTGCCCCTGATTAAACAAAGATCTTATGGTTACTTTACGTTTTAGATATGTTAATTGATAGTAGAGTTATGTGCATTTGAGTGTAATTAGAGCTTAGGGAGAAGTTGTTTAGTGCAAGTGTGGCACTTAACCCAATAATTGCTCCCATATCCCATAATCACACTAAACTCTCAAAGAAAATGGATTAAAAAGAGTATTCGCACTCATTTGACATTTTCAAAGGCCAATTATATACTGAAATATATAGACTGAAATTTTACCTTTTGAGATCCTGATAAATATTCATACGCAGCTTTCCGTGTCTTTTAGCTGGCTCATCACAGTTTGGGTCAATAGATTATTTAGGGAAATTATTTTCACATGTAAATCTTAACACTAGAATATTTAAACAATACCATGCCATGCCATGCCATGCCATGCCATGCCATGCCATGCCATGCCATGCCATGCCATGCCATGCCATACAATACAATACAATACAATACAATACAATACAATACAATACAATACAATTGCATAAAACATGTTACAATGTTTATAGCAAACAAAGTCTATACTATAAAACATGCAGAGGAAATACATGGATTTTCAAACAGTTAGCCAGTTATCACAGTATACTTCAATTTCCTCTCTTTCATTTAGTGAAAACATATTTATACTAACTATACATCTTCTTGATTCCAATTTGGTTTTAGACGTATCACCTTTTGTTAACATAATCTTGAAGATTATTCACCACTTTTCTCTTCCACGTTTACGACAACCGTTCCGTGGAGTCTACAAATGATTTCGTCAATGACTGCAGTAATGGTGGTCGAGCTAAATCAATATTTCCGAAATGATTTCAAGTATGAAATTTCCCATAATATTATATTAGAAGTCAGCGTTTCAACTAATCGCAGATCACGATGTAACAAACGTGCGTGTCACATAAAAAACACTCGTCTGTCATATTTCCTGTAATGTAATACGACCGCCTTGTTTGATCAAACGAATACATGAATCTTCTGGACTAAAATAAACTGTGTATTGACAAAACAAACTGTATCAGCGACTAAAATAAATATTCAGATTTTACATAAAAATAGTTAATAAAATATCTTGATAAAAAAACTTACTCCTACATACAAGAAACGGCATTGAAACTTTCCCAATGTAGCGGTAGGTAGAATTCTAATATCCTACCTTTCAAAAACGCCTCTGGAGTAACGACTAAAAATCACTACGTTTTGAGAAATCCAAGATGGCCGCCAAATCTTGGAGAGAGAAAATCAACCATTTTCTGCGTAGAGGGTAAATTAAGTAGGTTTATGGGTTTCTTTCGTCATAAAATGTAATTAAATAAAACAAGGTGACTGGAGACAGGAACATATAAAATATATGCAATTTTATAACAAAAACCAAAAAAAATAAAAATCTATAAAAAATCCGGTCAAGTAGTAGCATCTATTGGCTTTGAATTATAGTCCAGTCACAAAATGGGTGTGTACAAATCTCATGTGACGTCACTGACGTAAGCATGTGACATACACCATGATTGCGAAAATGAAACCCCCCAGATGTTTAACCAATCAAATAAATGTAGCATGCACCGTGATGGTGAAGCATATGACGTAGAACCATTGATATGAAATTTCCTTTGAAAATTAAGCCCCGCCCCTTCCTTTAACTTTGAATTTAGCTCCATTCTCTCCAGATGATTAATGCACTCTGTCCTTTGAAATATTAGTCCCTCCCATTCACTAAATTTTGCATTTATCTCCACCCTCTCCAGATGATTAATGCACTCTGTCCTTTGTAAAATTTGTCCCTCCCCTTCACTTAACTTTGCATTTAGCTCTACCCTCTCCTGATATAGCACAAAACGACCGAAACTATGATACAATATATGAGCGCCGCTACACGATTTCCAACCTCTTCATTAAGTGACGTCACTTCCAGAAAATGTCACATGTGACGTCACCATGTACTGACAGTAAGCAGTATTTGCCCTAAATGGCAATATGAAAACGAAGTGTGGAGTAAATATTGTTTCCTACTTGCAAATAGTGACATCACATGTTGCGTTTTCTTGAAATGACGTCACCTACAGAAGAGGTTAGAAATCCCATAGCAACGCTCATATCTTGTTTTTATTTCATCATTGCAGGTATGACATTCGTCTCAGTATTCACCCTGTTGCTGATCTCTCTGGATAGGTTCTGGAGTGTCACCTGGAGTGTACACTACAGACAACATCACACGAAGAAAAAATGTATAATTGCTATTGTCAGTGTTTGGTAAGTGACGTAACTTATATTTTACGATGCAACCACTCAATGCAATGACGATCTGTTGAGCAATAACTTCTGCATAACGACCCTCTATTAAGCAATAACCTCAATATGACGACCATATATTCAGCAATAACCTCTGCATAACGACCATATATCCAGCAATCACCTCTGCATAGCAACCATATATCCAACAATCTCCTCAGTATAACAGCCATATATCCAACAATCACCTCTGCATAACAACCATGTATCCAGCAATCACCTCTGCATAACAACCATGTATCCAGCAATCACCTCTGCATAACAACCATTTATCCAGCAATCACCTCTGCATAACAACCATGTATCCAGCAATCACCTCTGCATAACAACCATATATCCAACAATCACCTCTGCATAACAACCATATATCCAACAATCACCTCTGTAAAACAACCAGATATCCAACAATCACCTCTGCATAACAACCATGTATCCAGTAATCACCTCTGCATAACAACCATGTATCCAGCAATCACCTCTGCATAACTCGATGGCATACAAGCTAAAGCAATCACATCAATTATGACGAGCCTAGTTCTTCAATTTTCAGCATTTTTGTTCACCTTTAAGAAGCAGTAATTTGAAAATCTTGATTCCATGATTGTCGAAGAATTATAGGAAACATCCTAAATAGGGACCCACGATGGTGTAAAAGCTCCTGGTCCGAATGTCGTGAATTGAAATCCAGCATTGGGCCAGAATCTTCGCTGTTTTCCACATCACTGAATATAAGCACGATTACTGGTTAAAAATCCAGGGAGCAATCTTTGAGACTAATAGGTATAAATTGCAATAACTCTCTTCACAAAATAAATATGTTATAACTAACTTTTGTTGTTTTCTAGGCTGTTTATGCTTGCTCTGTGGTTTCCGTCTTGGCTTGTTGATCGCTTAAGGAACAGCCAGCCAGACATATGCTACTGGGATCCGTCGCACAATCAAGAATTTGTATACATTGTTGCCGTATTTGGACACCATGGGCCGTACTGCGTAATGGTAGCATGTTACATTCATATATCTCTCTTCATGCGTAAGCGAACCAAGGTTAGTGACGTCACTTCCACAAACAGACCAACAAGGCCTATCGCTGCGACATCAAGCTCAGATCACAGTGCGATGCCAAACGTGGAAACCGACCGAGCCTCTTTCACGACAGAGGTTTTTTCCATTAAGGAATGCACTAACGACCCGAAAACCACTTCGCACACTTCAAACACATTTTTAAAGGTTCCTTCGACACATGTTTCAAAACGTCAAGTCCAGTCTGTAGAAAATCGTGCGGCTCGGGAAAAACGGGTTTTTATCACACTCACGTATATCCTTGTGGCTTATGGTATACTTTGGTTACCGTTTCATATTATCTTTGATATAAGCATCGTAGATCCAATGCTGGTACCAGAACAAGTCCTGAATTTATCTTTCTGGATGGCGTATTTCAACTCGACTATCAATCCATTCCTGTATAATTTCAGCAGTCCTGAGTTCAGGATAGCCTTTAAAAGAATGTTCAAGCGTGTTGGAATGTGCAGGTGAAGATAAAAATTGATGTCGTAAAGTGTTTGACAACATTGCGCCTCCTTTATGTTTCCTATATTGTATTTCTATTGGTCAGGACATGTCACGTGTTGCCGCAATGTGATCAAAATTAACTTATAGAATTATTGTTGACTTTCTGATTAAGCCCAAAAGTATTCTAATATAAAATAAAGCATAGTAGTAGTCCATGGTCACTTACAGTAGTATATATTTATGAAAAGCCCTGTTTTATAACTCGACAGAGACTTATTACAATTACGTGTGATAGTGCGGAGGTCAGTGCGTCGGTCGCATATTTCAGATGCTTTGGGTCCACACTGCAAAGGTCACTTCCACAGTCATTAGACACATGAGCTGTATTCTCCAGAAGTATGTCTTGTGTGTGATAAAAACATATTGTTTATATCATTATCAAGCTAACGAAACAGGGTGTGCTTTGCAACAGGACAGCGACAAGAGGAAAAGTTTAGTGTGTCTATAGCATAAAGCCTTTAGAAGTACATTACACAATTATTTATCATTCATTGGCGCCGCCCATGAGGGCGGGGCCTTTAATGGAATCACGAAATTTTTGAGACTATGGTAGGAGCATCTATTTATAACTGAATCTATTTTTTTATTAAGGGTTAAACTGCAGTAAATATTACACGTTACTTTTTGTATTTTTATGATTTAGAAATAAAATATTTGTAATGCATTTGTATTGTCGAATAACTGTCTTTTACAAAGTTAAAACAATATGTTTATGATAAATACTTGCTGATCCCCGAAAAATAGGACGATTCTACATAAACAGCATGTGTGTTAGGTGTCGAAGATAAAATAATAATAAATTAATTATAAAAATCTTCATTTTCACTTTACTTAAATCAATATTAACACAGTGGTACTTGTAACGTGGATATTCATGCAAGTTACGGTGTTTAAAAAGAAATACACGCCAATGATAGTATGAAAATGGACTATTCCAAAACATTTTTCCGCCATTACGCTATTCCAACACATTGTGCACCAGTTTTGCGGCGCCCTTGGATGCTTTGCATCAATGCATTTCTTGTAGTTTCTTTTAATGATGAATATATAAGGAAGAGTTGGTAAGGAAGGCGACATTCACAAAACAAACCAATGTTTTGCTGCAGAGACTTTCGCCAGAATGCTACATGGGCATTTACCACACTGGCAACACGGTAAGTGTGTGCGTCATCGACTGGAATATTGAAATTTCATCTTTTCAATGGATAAACTACTTGATGATGCTATTTTTTGAGGTGGAAAATTATGCTTGGTAAATTAGTGGATATCTTCTGTTTTCAATAATTATTATGGGAGTATGGTATTTTGTTTTGTATGTTTTCGCTGCTTTGTTGGTTGAGGTTAAGGTGAAGATGGTGTAAAGTTGCATGAGGCTGTATGAGGTGATATGAGTTTGTTTGGGTAATAGTAGTAGTAAATTGTTTATTAAAGTGACATGTGTATGAAGTTACAAGACAATAAATATATAACATATAACAAATACACCCGGCCCAATGTACCTATAAATCACTGTTAACATAGGGTATACAGCTTGATATGATATGAAATTAAATAAATGAATAACATATTAAATACAGTAAAATTAACATTCCTCTGACAAAAACGATAATTTTATATACGAAATGTTACAAGCATAATAATTTGACAATAATATGAGACTGTATGGGGTGAGATGTTGTTCTATTGAGGTGATTTGAGATTGTATGTGGGTAATATGAGGTTGTATGTGGTTGTATGAGTTGGGATAGTATTGTATAAAGTTACATGGAGCTGATGTTAACCAAACTACTTTTTTCCGTTTACTGCCTGGAAATTGTTGTTGTTGATGTTTTCAAAATAAAGACCACGCTACCAAGAAAAAAACATTTCCTTGCCCCTCTGTTTCCTTACGTATGTACCGTTGAGCCTCTTCAAGTGCCTTATGTTTTATGGATTGTTGTTTTCCCAGAGGTCGGTGTGGGGAGGCACTGCCTTGTGTATGTGGCGTTTCCCTGTAGCAACTTATTCTCTCTCTTTTATCTAGTTTACTATTTGAATCAGGTGGTATTTCACATGACTTTGATATATAGTATAATGTATATGATATGACTTTGATATGTTTATCGGAAATAAAATTAAATTATAATCCATAAAACAGTAAAATATGGTATCGTGTCTTCAGTGAAACCGCAGTGACCAATTAGAAATGTATACGTGAATAATTGTCGCGTGCCAACACGACGAGAAACTCTAATGTTCCATTAGGGAATGGCAAATATTGATAAATATCACGTTAATGTCTTTAGCCACAATTGTACACGTTTTGAGAATACTCTCTGCACTTGTACAATGTTGTGATATAAGAAGATAAAATAATCGTATCGACGACCAGGCTGTGTGGAGGTTATGATGGTTATATAAACACACTAGAATAGGAAAACGGTGTGCTACACGAACAATAACAACGATGACGACAGTAGAAGAGATAACGAAATTCATCACCTATCTAATTACTGTTTTGTATACCCTAAATGATTGTCCTATATTTCTTTGTACATGTATGTATATGTACGTGCGGTCCAACCATCAAACAGTATTATGTAATCTATAAATAAACGCGTTTTGATTGGTCAAATAGTGAATTTTTCGAGTCCGTTATATTTGATATTCACCAAGTTTCACTGATATTTACTGATCTATTTTTATGTCCAATTTCAAACAGTCAAACATCTGATTATCACCCAGTAAGTGCAGATGTCGCGATTTAACCTAATCGTGATTATAGTGTATTATTTCATTATTTGACCCTGTGAAAAGTGTTTGTGTTGACTTTAGAAAGTTTCACACGATTTTATGAAATAGCCGCTTGTTTTTCTCGCATGTACTAGTATTTAGATATTACGAAATCAATTGGTCACAAAGTGCGTATGATATTAACCGTAAGCGGCAGATCATTGTTGCACAATAAGGTGGTACACGGACTTATATCATTCAGAAATAGATCAATGTTTGCTTTGACGAGATGCCTGTCCGAAAACAATAAACATTATGGAACATTTGTTCTTGTTTATTTACTGCCTGGTTTTACGAAATTTTATTTAACAATCGATCATATGTTTAGAATGATATGTTATTTCCTTACACATGATATGGGTATTTGCTATGGGCTATATGAGCGTTGCGGTGTGAATCCCAACCTTTCTATGTATGACGTCATTTCGAGAAAATGTCACACGTGATGTCACTATGTGCAAGCAGGAAACAATATTTACTCCATATGGTCACTTTGTTTTCACATTGTCATATGGGGTAAATATTGCTTACTATCAGTACATGGTGACGTCACATGCGACGTTTTATGGAAACTACGTCACATATAGAAGAGGTTGGAAATCCAACAATGGTGCTCATGTATGGTCCTCGATATTTCAGTACCTTTGGTATTCAATTTCAATTATCGCACCTTTGCAGTAGCACGCTTTCAAGCTTCACTGCACATGGGGAAATGAGAACTTATCATACATCTAACCATAAATAGAAATAATAATCAAGACAGGCTGATTAAACTAGGTGTTAGAGCGATGGGCTGTCGCCTATGAGGTCCGGGTCTGGGGCGTGGCAAGCTTTGTTCTCCAATGATTCAAGAGGAGAAGTTGTCGGCTGCTTGCTAAAGGGCGTGGTAGTCATGATTAATTATTTGTTTCATGAAAACTGACAAAGTTAACTTATAGCAAGATGCAACAAAAAGGTAATCACCTACGCATTGTACTCGTAAAGAGGGCGATGCGGAGTATAAAGATAGATAGGTAAATTCTAGTGATGTCATTTAATGGCAATTTTGGTATACAAATATTCGGTCAACCTTCCGAACGAATATTCGAACATTTGACCTTCTTATTTAATAATAATGCATTTGAAATTCGAAGTTTAACTTTTAGTTTATACTTTTCAATGTTTTGTTTTAAACTGATCAATCCCCGCGATTACTAACAATTTCAGGGCCTGAAGTTCTGACATTACTAAAGTGGTATATCTCTCTTGCCCCCACGATATACAACATGGCATGTCAATTAACACCTGTAGATATTATTTTCACGCGTAAAATGTCATTCAATGCGATGCTATCCATCATTGAAATTTATACACATTCATGTTATTTTTTAAAGCAAGATCTTTCTGTAATGATTTTTATTCTTTATGTGATCTAAATAAAATGAATTTTTTATTTTCCAGTCAATGTATGATACGGTCAAGTGCCAAAACCTGCTGTGATATTCTTAAACACAGACAATTTCTTTTAAATAAGTGAATATCCTTATCACATTTTAATTGTGAATTGTTTTACACATCTTATCATAAATGTATGTACATTTAAATGTGTTATATTGTTTTAATATATTGTATGAATGTTCATGTATGTTTTATTTTGTTCTATAGTCTCTTATAATTCAAATGTGAATGGTATTGTGCAACACTGTAAATGGTTCTATGTAAATATGTATATGTATTGTTGTTAACAATAATGAGACTGAAATAAAGAAATATATATTCATGCATCTTTTAAGTTTAAAATCTATAGTTTATCGAATATTCGAATGCCGAATATAATTGAACGAGGTTCGACTGGAATGTGTTATATAATTATGGGATGTTAAAGTCATCGTGCTACTTGTTTTAATGAGCTGTATAATTATGACTATTTGTCTTAATCATGATAAATCTGTTCATCATTCATTCATCATCATTTTTGCAATACCAATGTCTTATAAATCACAATCAAATATGTGTTTTGTCGTGCAATATGACAAGAACAAATGTTTTGTTATGGTTGACAATTGCATTCGTATAACTAAGAGGTCATTACACTATAATTAACTTCATCATTTCATGTACAGTAAAACCTCACCTAAAAACCACCTCAATAATAAGACCATCTTAAAATTAAGAACACAGTTTTCAAGTCCATGTTCACTGTTTTACTCTTTCTTCAACCTCAACATTGTTTTCAAAGTTCCCAAGGGTGGTCGTATTATTGAGGTGTTTCATGTTTCCACACTGCCAGGCTCTTCGACAAGTTATTGACTAAATATCATGATCTAAGTCTCGCTAACATTCATTCGTAAAGTTATATTTAATGCTCATGTTTTGTTCATTTTGTTACATATAAAGACATGTACAGTTGAATCATCAATCAATATACTTTAACAAAGAATAAACTAATTGTGTATTCATTCGTATGTGTCGAAAATAGATGTGTGTATTATGTATAGAAAGATGAATATGATAAACTAGAATTTTTAATTGGTTATACATTGCAATGGTTTTTATTAAAAATGGTTTAGCCTATGTAACAACAATACTGGATGAAGCCGACTAAAACATTTTCCGATCAAATGAGTCAGTTACATCTTTGATACAGTTTAAATGCTTCAATCACTTAATTCTACTGTTCTTTATGTATTCAATGTTGGAGGCTATAAACACACACTAAATGCATTGCATACAATTTGCTTTGTTTTGTAAATGAATGCGTTTTTTTGCGTTTATTTATCGTCGCCTACGGTTTACCATATGAGCGACGCCCCCGGAAAAATGTAAGTCATTTTAGATATCGAAGGATAGTGCATGATACAAAAGATGCCCAAGTTCCAGAACCCCTGGTTCTTTTACGTCCCCCGGTGTAAAGCATCATACACAGGAACTCAGTTTTTTAAGTCTTATCCGAAATAATGTTAGTACTGTTAGTGTTGAAGCGGTGGGTTACTTGTCCAGCGCGTTACCACTAAACCACGGATTTATACAAAAATATGAATGAATGCTCTTGTAAGCAACAGTTTTTAATTGTGGATTCAGCATGCATTGAAGCGTATATACGTATATTCATTGGTGTGTATAGTCTTAATAATGGACAGACTGATATACATCATGTTTGAATAACATTTATCATTGGTTATCACGTTAATCTTCATACTGTTATAACGATTACTGTTGTTGTTATTAAAACGATAATGTATTTCTTCAGCTGTATTTTTTGTTTCATTACGCTCTGTTTACCAATTAGTTACAACAAGACGCCCGGTATGATAAGGGCAAAACGCCTACTATGGATGCACAATGCTCGTTATCAATATGTTTTTTGCCCTAGACACTGAGGAGGTGCAAGGGTAAACACGCATGTGAACAGAGGCGCTCGGAATGGCCTGGCCGACCAAAAAGAACAACTAAGGATAATTAAGGGGGGCAACCAGATGGAACACATTCCGAAGAGGCTAAGAATGCTAGCAACAATAAGCAGAAACATAAAATAGAAAATACTGATATTATTAATGATACCTGTTCCATATTGCTCACAATGCTTGTTATGCGGATCCTTTCGCCTGTCTGTATCTTTTCAATGGGTGGTCTGGATACATTTATTTCGGTTGTTCAGTCTAAAACCATATTACAATTTTCATATTAAACATGTTTAAAACTCTGTACGTAATTTAAAATCGATTACTTGTGTTTTAGCTCCATATATGATACGTTGAACTATTTAAATTATGTATAAATACAAACAACATTTCCAATTAGATTTTTTTTAATTATGTATAATTAGTCTGTGTCGCGTAAGCCAAATTTGGCTTGGCGTAACGTATGTTTTAATTTTTTAGGTTGTAAATTGTACTGTAAGGTTTCGTATGTGAAACTAATATAAACAAATTAACTACGGTTAAACCTCAATAATAAGACCACATTTGGGACCCTAGAAAAATGGTATTTTTATCTAGGTGGTCTTAATATTAAGGTTAAATAAAGAGCAAAAACAGTGAAAATGGACTTGAAAATTGTGTTCTTAATATTAAGATGGTCTCATTATTGAGGTCGTCGTTAGTTGAGGTTTTACTGTACAACAAGTCCGTATCTCGTAAGCCAAATTTGGCTGGGCATAAACTATTTTTATGTTTTTACTGTGTAAATTGTACTTTTAGCCTATGTAACAACAATACTGGTTGACGCCTATTCAGACCATTTACATCCAGATGAGTCAGATACATCTTTAATGTGTATAACGTTTTTTCTTTACTTGAGAACGGTTTTAAACAAATTGTTAAATGACAGCTGATGATATCAACAAATATATCAACAGAAAAAGAATATTCAGTGGCGGTTTCGTCAGCTAATTTTGAATCAATTGTAACCAGTATCGCCTGAATAAAAGATTTATTCACCGTCTCTGCTATATTATTTGATGCCGATGTATGTGAAAAGATGAAATATGATAGATATGTACACGTAATGTGTCAATAAATGAACCGCACAGAACATTGTACCGGGAATAATAACGATTATGTTGGATACTAGTCTCAATTTACAGTGAACTCAATTGCAAATGTGTTGAATTGCAAATATTATGCTGCCTTTTAATGATTAGTTACTGCCTTCTGTGTATATATGTTGGAAATCAGTGACCATATAGCCATTAAGTGTGAGGTTAGCAACTGTTAGATCGGTTTAAACCCCGAGTATTTTTACTGACAGTTCCAAGGCTGTAATTCGCTGTATGGTTATTATTTCTTTTTGTGTTTTTAATGTATGTTATATTGTCCTTTCCCCTGTGCAATTCTTTTACTTTATATAGTATTCAGGTTATGTTCTCCCAAGTTTCGGCCTCTTGTTGCCAGCTGTTTTGACTTGTCCTGTGATCTTTTCCATCCATTAATCCCCTCCCTCTACTTTTTGACCTCTTTGATTCTCCTGGGTCTTCTTTATAGTCTGCCAGACCATTCCTTGCGCCTCTGTTCCCAAACGCATGTACCGATAACCTCATCTAGTGCCTTATGTTTTAAGGTCTGTTGTTTTCTCGGAGGTCTGTGTGGGAGGCACTGTCGTTCCCTGTAGCAACTTATTCTCTCTCTCTTTGACGTCTGTGCGCGTTCACTGAACATTAAACAAACATCTAACTATGCGCCCTGTACTCGTTATAGGGGAAAATAACTATTTATTATTCAACAAGCTCATACAGTGTTGTTGTTTACTAAACCGAAACATGCTTAGACAAGGTTTTATTGTATTTAGTAAGCCTGACAGTTTAAGCACTTAAAAGCTACACCACTTTTTTATTACCACATATTAAGAACAAAGACATTGTGACATAACAATAAATAACAACATTTTGTCTTTAAACAATAGTGTTACTCTTTATTTATCAAGCCGTGAAACCCATGCTGGTAATTAACAACAGATTTGCAATTATCTAGTAGGCTCATTTGACAAGACAAACTAGTCAATTTATTTTCATTATATCATTATATTCTTGTCTCGTCAAAATTTGTAATAAACTCATGTTTAATAGCATACGCCCTTCAGTTAACCAGCCAACCTATCAAAAATGACAATCGTTTGTGTAATATAGTATTTTGAACTGCTATATATTCTACTGAACATCAAGTGTTTTAGTTAGTTAGAAACAATTGTCGAAGATGAACGCTCAGTGTTTTATTGTACTCGTCGTTTTTACGGCAATTGCCGCTGGAGCATCTGTTGCTCAACCAACTACTGCGGAAGCGACAACGGCACCGTCGAATAACCAAACGACATCCAGTAATCCGAACGTGACCACATCTTCCTCAACTTCAGCTTCGACCGAGAATACTACCTCGGTTACTCAGTCATCACTGACCACAGAAACAACGGAATCAACAGCTACGGCAGAAAATCAAACGTCAGCAACAACAACGGATTCAACAGCAACGGCAGAAAATCAAACGTCAGCAACTTCAACGGAATCAACAGCAACGGCAGAAAATCAAACGTCAGCAACAACAACGGAGTCAACAGCTACGGCAGAAACATCAACAACAGCACCAAAACCGGAATTTACCACGATAGCTTCTAGTTCTCATACTACGGATTACAGAGGAGAGCTTGAATCTGCTCTATCTGATGAACAAATGGAAAAATTCATGGCATATCGTTCCGAAGCTTCCGAAAACAGGACATTGCATCTAACCAATAGTAACATGAATGCTGCATTTGTTGCAACACTTTGTGTTCAGCCAGTTGAGGGAAACAATATTACGGTGCAGGTTCTTAATATAGCGTATTCAAACGACGGACCCGCAGATAATATTTCACTCACCGTTAATAATCAACTAATCGGAAACGCCATTGCACAAGAGGCCTGGACAAATGGGTTAGGGTGGAATACTTTCAAAAGCACAGGACCAATTGGTGATGCTTTCCAATTACCAACGGGAAATCACTCACTGTACTTAAGAGTAATCTCAACAGACCAATGGGGAGTGGAGTTTGATTTTATGGAGTTTCGTGCTTTAAACCAAAAACAAAATGTTAATCTATTGTGTACGGCTGAATTTTTTGAATAAGTTTAATATCATGGGATGTAACTCTTACAATTATTGGACAATAACCATTAATGTCATCCCAAGGGACGTTACTGTGTTAAGCTGTATTTAATTTTAAATGTTACTCTGTACAGGTCAATTTATCGAAATATCAAAGGGACGTTACTGAGCACGGCTTTAAATAATCAGGCACTATCTAAGGACATTACTCTGTCCATGTATATTAATCGAAGAATGAGTGTAATGTAGTACAGTTGAATTAGTGTTTTAAGTGTAATACAAAGGGATGTTACTCTGTACAGCTTCATTGTGGAAGAATAATTGACATGCCAAGGGAAGTTACTCTGTTATAGCACATAGTATTCTTTTTACACTTGATATTAAAACTCATACGGTTTTGTGTGTAATCCTATATACATTGTGAATTAACAAATAAAGTATACTTTACGATTATTGTGTTTGTTGGTGGTTTAACGAATACGCCCAGTAATCTGCTTCTGTACATCACAAGGTCGTGTTCAAATGTTATCTTGATACTATACTTCTAACAAGCAAGTATACACGCTGTGTAAATCATTATGTTCAGATTGATATATGACATTCTCATGAATGTATTCGCACCTGTTATCACACAAAACCCATGTATACAAATATATACAATGAAACATACCATTAACCCCGGATAAATGGCATTTAAATGATATATTAATATTTTGTGATTTGTGTTCATCTTAACTACTTAAACTAAATTCTTCACTTAGTTGCTTTTGTCTTTTTGTCCAACGTTTCAGTTACAACCGTACTGCGTTTATTCGACAAACTTCTATCCGAATACAGTGTGGGAGAAGACACAATTAATTTACATTAAATTAAACATGTGTGTTGACCAAAATGTCATAATTCTGCACGAGAACGCTATATCCAAATTCACTATAACCGTGTAGTTATACAATGAAATATAGAAGAGCTCTGTCGGGGAATAAACATTACTACGTACTATCCGAGTTTCCGTTATAACCGAGTACGTTATAAGCATGCACCACTGTATACACTGGATATGTTCATGTACATGTATCATTATTCACTCACATACTTTTTTATATTGATTCCAACTTGCAGCTTATACGACAAATTTTACAGAAACATCACTCGTTTACAAAAGTTACAACAATACAGAAATTAAACAAAACAAAAAACCCAATCTTATATAGACATAAAAATTATATATAAGCTAATGCGTTAAAACAAACAGTGCGAGTTATTTCAATGTTTTGCCATAGTTTCAGCAAATGTATAGACGCAACGTGTGCATCTAGACACTGTCAATATCGATGAAAATTTAGTTAATTCACTAATTGAATTTACACAGAGGAAAACTGTTTCACAGACAATAAATCGCAATAAACAATTTCACACGAATCCCCAATTTAAGACTGAAACTCAGACTTAGACTTTAAATTTGCACAAGTTACATTAACCAGCCTTTTTGTTTTCATTAAATCAAAATAAATTTCGTTTGAACAATGGTCGTTCACCATAGTGATGGTGTGATTATCGATAATAATCGAAAATCGTCATTAGACATCCGATATCGGCGACAATCGAGTATGAACTACAAAAATCGATTATAATCGGAAATTTAGACTTTATTGACATCTGTAAATTGTGGCTATTTCTTCAAGCTATAGATCAAATCTTTATTAACATACACATTTGTACTTATCTGTACATAGAAAATAAAATATATTTATTTCAATTTCTACAGTCAAAAACACAATATAAACGTACAAAAACAAAATAACTAATTTGAATGATAAAATGTTCTTAAACATCATTGTTGGGAATTTTTCTACATTTTCAGTTTTGTTTATTTACCAAATTCCGAGAACCTACCCGTCTGAGGACACTAATATAGGTCTATGTTGGTATGGCATAATAAATCTCATTCGTTACTTGACGTTATTATCAAATTATTATAGGCGTGTGGTCGGTAGTCGGATATGGACATGAACTGTGAACCTCGGATAAGTACCAGGGGTTTTCTCAAAATAATATACAATTAAGGCCCTCATGACCTCATAAAACAACATAAATGAAACCCGATATAATAATGAAATAAACTAACAGTCGGCACTACCGCTATCATTTCCTGTCAATGTATAATACAGTCGGATTTCGTTCATTCGAATTCATCGGGTCCGACATTTTATTTCTAATAATACATGGTTTAGAATAGCCCAATTCAATTCGTTGTGCCTAAAAAGATACATTGGGACCTGATACTTATTTCGGATGATGCCTAGTATTCGGATAAAAGTTTGTCGAATTAACGAATAAGTCCGATTGTAGCTGATTTTCCCCATCGAAAGGACTGTTGTTTTCCAGGAGGTCTGTGTGGGAGGCACTGTCGTTCCCTGTAACAACTTATTCTCTCTCTTTTTGGCGTCTGTGCGCGTTCACTGAACATTAAGCAAGTATCTAACTTTGCGCCATGTACTCGTTATAGGAGAAAATACCTATTTATTTTTCAACAAGCCCATCCATGCAGTGTTGTTGTTCACTAATCCAAAACATGTTTAGACAAGGTTTACTTGTATTCAGAAACACTGACAGTTCACGCACTTAAAAGTCACACCACTTTTTTATTACCACATATTAAGAACAAAGACATTGTGACATAACAATAAATAACAACATTTAGTCTTTAAACAATAGTGTTACTCTTGATTTATCAAGCCGTGAAACCCATGCTGGTAATTAACAACAGATTTGCAATTATTTAATTGACTCATTTGACAAGACAAACTAGTCAATTTATTTCCATTATATCATTATATTCTTGTCTCGTCAAAATTTGTAATAAACTCATGTTTAATAGCATACACCCTTCAGTTAACCAGCCAACCTATCAAAAATGACGGTCGTTTGTGTAATTATAGTATTTTGAAATGCTATATATTCAACTGAGCATCAAGTGTTTTAGTTAGTTAGAAAAAAATGTCGAAGATGAACGCTCAGTGTTTTATTGTACTCGTCGTATTTACGGCAATTGCCGCTGGAGCATCTGTTTCTAAACCAACTACTGCGGAAGCGACAACGGCACCGTCGAATAACCAAACGACATCCAGTAATCCGAACGTGACCACATCTTCCTCAACTTCAGCTTCGACCGAGAATGCTACCTCGGTGACTGAGTCATCACTGACCACAGCCACAACGGAATCAACAGCTACGGCAGAAAATCAAACGTCAGCAACAACAACGGAATCAACAGCAACGGCAGAAAATCAAACGTCAGCAACCACAATGGAATCAACAGCAACGGCAGAAAATCAAACATCAGCAGCTACAACGGAATCAACAGCAACGGCAGAAAATCAAACTTCAGCAGCTACAACGGAATCAACAGCAACGGCAGAAAATCAAACATCAGCAGCTACAACGGAATCAACAGCAACGGCAGAAAATCAAACGTCACCAGCAACAACGGAATCAACAGCAACGGCAGAAAATCAAACATCAGCAGCTACAACGGAATCAACAGCAACGGCAGAAAATCAAACATCAGCAGCTACAACGGAATCAACAGCAACGGCAGAAAATCAAACGTCAGCAGCTACAACGGAATCAACAGCAACGGCAGAAAATCAAACGTCACCAGCAACAATGGAATCAACAGCAACGGCAGAAAATCAAACGTCAGCAGCTACAACGGTATCAACAGCAACGGCAGAAAATCAAACGTCAGCAACTACAACGGAATCAACAGCAACGGCAGAAAATCAAACGTCAGCAACTACAACGGAATCAACAGCAACGGCAGAAAATCAAACCTCAGCAACAACGACAACAGCAACGGCAGAAAATCAAACGTCAGCAACAACGACAACAGCAACGGCAGAAAATCAAACGTCAGCAACAACGACAACAGCAACGGCAGAAAATCAAACGTCAGCAGCTACAACGGAATCAACAGCAACGGCAGAAAATCAAACGTCAGCAACTACAACGGAATCAACAGCAACGGCAGAAAATCAAACGTCAGCAGCTACAACGGAATCAACAGCAACGGCAGAAAATCAAACGTCAGCAGCTACAACGGTATCAACAGCAACGGCAGAAAATCAAACGTCAGCAACTACAACGGAATCAACAGCAACGGCAGAAAATCAAACGTCAGCAACAACAACGGAATCAACAGCTACGGCAGAAAATCAAACGTCAGCAGCAACAACGGAATCAACAACAGGAACGACAGAAACAGCATCAACAGCATCAACAGCATCAAAACCGGAATTTACCACGATAGCTTCTAGTTCTGATGCTACGGATTACAGAGGAGAGCTTGAATCTGCTTTATCTGATGAACAAATGGAAACATTCATGGCATATCGTTCCGAAGCTTCCGAAAACAGGACATTGCATCTAACCAATGCTAGCATGAATGCTGCATTTGTTGCTAGACTTTGTGTTCAGCCAGTTGACGGAAACAGTATTACGGTGCAGGTTCTTAATTTAGCGTATTCAAACGATGGGCACGCAGATAATATTTCACTCACCGTTAATAATCAACTAATCGGAAACGCCATTGCAGAAGAGGCATGGACACAGGGATTAGGGTGGAATACTTTCAAACGCACAGGACCAATTGGTGATGCTTTCCAATTACCAACGGGAAATCACTCATTGTACTTAAGAGTAATCACTACAGACCAATATGGAGTAGAGTTTGATTTTATTGAATTTCGTGCTTTAAACCAAAATCAAAATGTCAATCTGTTGTGTATGACTGAATTTTTTGAAGAAGTTTAATATCATGGGATGTAACTCTTACAATTATTGGACAATAACCATTAATGTCATCCCAAGGGACGTTACTGTGTTAAGCTGTATTGAATGTTAACTTCCAAGGAAAGTTACTCTGTACAGGTCAATTTATCGAAATATCAAAGGGACGTAACTGAGCACGGCTTTAAATTAATCAGACACTATTTAAGGACATTACTCTGTCCATGTATATTAATCGAAGAATGAGTGTAATGTAGTACAGTTGAATTAGTGTTTTAAGTGTAATACAAAGGAATGTTACTCTGAACAGCTTCATTGTGGAAGAATTATTGACATGCCAAGGGAAGTTACTCTTTAGTGGAACATAGTATTCTTCTGATAATTGATATTATAACCTCATACGGTATTGTGTGTATTCATATATATATTGTATATAAACAAATAAATTATACTGTGTATTATAATTGTGTTTTTTTGTGGTTTTAACGAATACGCCCAGTATCTGCTTTTGTACATCACAAGGTCGTGTTTAAATGTTATCTTGATAAATACTACTAACAAGCAAGTATACACGCTGTGTAAATTATTATGTTCAGATTAATATATGACATTCTCATGAATGTATTCGCACCTGTAATCACACAAAACCCATGTATACCAATATATACAATGAAACATAACATAAACCCCGGATAAATGGCATTTAAATGATATATTAATATTTTGTGATTTGTGTTCATCTTAACTACTTAAACTGAATTCTTCACTTTTTTTTTCTTTTTTATGTTGATTCCACTTTGCAGCTTATACGACAAATTTTACAGAAACATCACCTGTTTACAAAAGTTACAACAAAACAGAAATAAAACAAAACAAAAAGCCCAATCTTATATAGACATACACATTATCACTAGTGGATTCAGGGAGGGGGGCCCATCCGGCGCCCCCCTAAAATTCCCCAACCTTACATGTATGTCCATGCGCGTAGGAGCTTGGGTCGCAGGAATATTCTGGCTGGCAACGGCAATGGGGCCGCGGACATTTTATGACCCCTACTTCTCATTTGTATCTTAAACCAGTCACACATTGTATTGGCATTCAGACAAGATATTTAATACGCATGACTAAGTGTTATCATCGCTACCAGACAGGGACCGTCGCTAGTATCCTGACTGCTATCTAGGGTGTGAAAACAGTCGGCGGATTAATGAAGGTATGAAAGGAAGCATACTAACCAAGTGACCAGTATATTTATATTGGCATTGTTGTGAATCTTAAACAGTGCCCACAGACACAAATTAAATACATGTTCTGAATCTCCATTATGAAAGTAGACTTTGAAATGGATGTTCCAAAATATATCTCTAAATGTCCCGTGTTTTTTTTTACAAAAGTACACATATCACGGACACATAAACCATGTCCGAGCACATATACATGTATGAATAAATGTAATAATGTTTAAACAAATTTTCGGAAAATATCAAGTGATGGAATTTGCGCCTGTCAAAGGTGATTTCCTTAAAATTTTCTCATCCGGAATGGATACACCTCCCGCACCCACCTCACCCGCGGCCCCAATGCTCAATACCGTCATACGTGCCTGGTGTCTGATTATGAATACGGAAATATACAGATAGCCTTAATCATAAGATTTTTATATATAAACTAATGCGTTAAAACAAACAGTGCGAGTTATTTCAATGTTTTGCCATAGTTTCAGCAAATGTATAGATACAACGTGTGCATCTAGACACTGCCAAAATCAATGAAAATTTAGTTAGTTCACTAATTGAATTTACACAGATATTTACTCTTTCACATACAATACTTCGCAATAACAAACACGAATCCCCAATTATACCTTTGTATTTCTTGGATCTTTATTTACATACATTTTAAGACTGAAACTCAGATTTAGACTTTAAATTTGCAAAAGTTACATTAACCAGCCTTTTTTGTTTTCATTAAATCAAAACAAATGAAATTTCTTCTGAACAAATGTCGTTCATCTTAGGGATGGCGTGATTATCGAAAATAATCGAAAAAAACTTCGCTAGACATCCGACATCGGCGACACTACAATAATCGATTATAATCGCAAATTTAGACTTTATTGACATCAAATTCTGTAAATTGTGGCTATTTCTTCATGCTATAAATCAAATCTTTATTAACATTTACACTAGTACTAATCTGTACATCGAAAATAAAATATATTTATTTCAATTTCTTCAGTCAAATACACAAAAAAAAACGTTCAAAAACAAAATAACTAATTTGAATGATAAAATGTTCTTATGATATAAGAGTAATGTAAACCGCATAGATGTTAAATGTAGTTACATAGAGATAAATAAACTTGTATAAATCACTGTCAGCATTACACTTTTAACAAAAAAAACTGAAAACGGATGTCAACCCGGTGTTGTACAAGGTGAGCTAATCGAGCGGGCTCTCTCAAACACTACGTCTCTCTTTATTACATGCTTATACCATCTTATCAAGTCTTATATTCCGACGATTACTGATCAATGTGATATATGTGCCATTTCAGCATGTTCATTTAGGCTGAAAAATACGTTAGAGTCATACTAGTCACTCGCTGTATTCAACCAATGTCACACGCAGTTATCTCCCCTTACAGCACACAATGACCCGTTGCCATCACAATAATTTAAACTGTATTTTATGATTTTATATATTAGATATTGAGCCTGTTATGAATACGTTGTAGAAAGTATTAACAGGACAACATTAGTATATATAATATACAGAATAATAATACAATGATAACGGGGCAATTACAATAAACAGATCAATGTATTATGCACCAAAACACAATCCGAGGATTCAACGCAAGACTATCGTAACCGTATGTATTCATATAGGAGTTACAATAGTCTTGAACTGAACCATCGAATTTTACAATACATTTATGATAAATACATAATGACGTGACATTCGTAAGGGCAGTAATTTGGTGTTTGGTATTCATCACCATGTGCCATACATAAACTAACAAAACATCACAAACAATTAACCACCAAAAAATGCATTAAATAACATTTAATTATCATTATGAAAGGTTTTAATTTCGATCCGTTTTCCACGCGTTGTCTATCGTTTATTTTTCTCTCTTTCATGTAACGTTAAGTTAAAAGCAATGGCCATCGATACATTACCATTCATTAAAATACCCTCTGTTGTTAATGAAGGCACTATTTGATTTACGCTCGGATGAACGTATTCACGGACAACCCATCATAATTTACGATACTTAGTGCAAATTAAAACCATGCGTACATTTTTGTGATGTCAATATATTTTTGTAGTGATTTGACAGTGAGTAAATTATACCAGCTTAATTCACACTCATTGTTAAATAACATTGAATGATTATATACATATTTTTTCCCGTTTCATGTAAAGACATTCCCGAATGAGAATAACATGGACGTTCGTGTACATATAGTCTGGCTATCGTCGAGATATTTTTTCTACAACTAAATAATTTCTTTCATTTTTTCAGCGTAGTCGTATTAAACTCGCTTTTGTTACTTGCGTCACAGCGGTGCGTAAGCCAATCAAATATAATGTAGGAGAACAGTCTGGAAAGTCGCATTTGTAAAATGGACGCTGATTGGCTCAGGTATGCACGTTGTAAAAGCGGGACTGGACTGAATAAATTCGTTGTTGCCAAATAATTGGGTTTAATGTAGACATTCGTATCAACAACAACACTAAAAAAATCTAGTTCCATAACTTTTTCACTTTCAATGTTATGTTTGAAATGTGAATTGTCTATTTGTGTTTTTTTTACTAAACCCCAGCTTCGAAGGTACAGCTTGTCTTTACAGATGTAATTCTTCCTTCAGTGAACTTAATTCGAATCTACAATAAATTAAGATGCTTCTCAGAACTACAAAACAAGACTGCCCCCATTAGCACTTGGACAAAATATGTTATGGATGTTGCACCCAATTTTATGGTTACGGATGTTAACCTGGTTCTGTGGACATTCAAAAATAATTAATATGTATTAATTAATTTATTAACAAGAACAATAAAAATCTCTTACTCAATTATAGTTTTATACAAGAAAATCATTGATGCAAAGCATCAAAGGTCGCCGCTAAAGAATTGAATGATATTTTGTTATTTACATTCTTTTGTACAAAAAACATGTAACTAAAGCATTACACTCCATTTTAGTAGTATCAAACACGTAAACAAAAAATATTAATCTGATTACAGACCCAGTTCCAACTTCTCTATATATAGCAAGGTCTTTGTTCACAAAAATAATAATATTTAAAATTACATTCTTTGAATCTTTTACATAAATTCTCATTAAGTTTCTAAATAATTATCTCAGACTATCACGACACTCAAAATTTATCACAGGAACACATTTTCTTTTCTGATCCATACGTACGTAAAAAATAAGCTTAGAATAAGCACTACTTTTATCTAAATATTTATTTCATAAAGTTAACGCATCACTTCTATTTGTTATAATGGGTCTATAAACAGATTAACTACTGTAATTGAATTTTACTTGATTGGTCCACTAAAGTGTCATGGTCACTAAACATGCAACCTAGTCAATAATCAAATAACAATCTCTAATTATAGGTACATGGTGACTATAGTTCAACTGTTTATGTGTGTTCATTTAGTAATGTTAATATCGCTAGTTCTGTCATGTGATTGAAGAAATCTAACCATGTGCTGGATTTCCGCGGGATTTTATTGTTTGCATCACGTGAGAACTTTTTTTAACTTTCTAAAAATAAACTTTCCATAGACTGGTTTCAAATATTTTATCAGTCAAAATAGACCTTGACCATTTGAAATCGTGCACCACATGAGGGAATCTAAAAATAAACTTTCTGTACACTGGTTTCAAATATTTTATCAGTCAAAATAGACCTTGACCAATTGAAAGCGTGTACCACATGAGGGAATAAATTAAAAGATTTAAAAAAAAATTAAAAAAATAAAAATACTTTTTCTGTAAAATTATCTTGAATCGAATAATTTTGGAAAAAAATTAAGTCACGTGCCCCTCCAGGCTCCACGTACATAAAAATATCCCATTCCAGACAGTACGCCGCACATCAATGCGACGACAATGAAATTGAAATCCAGTGTTACACATAATCTTAATGTAACCATATTCTTTTTTAGGACAACAAAAATGCAAAAAATCAGTTTGTTACAATACTACCTGAGCTGGAGACAGGGATGAATATGAAGTTATACAAATACAGTTACAAAGCGTTACATGTCTATTTGTTTCGTGACAACGTCCCTCCATTTATCGATTTATATGCGTTTAAATTGGTTACTTTTTTTATTTACTATACACTAGATTTTGTTTTTCTTGGTAATTCTGCTATATATATTTAAGTTACTGAGAGCTAGAATAGTATAAGGCTGCTTGTTACTTGCAATCTTCAAGTTAATTTTCTTATAATTAGGCGCACATGTAATCGCTGTAAAGGATTAAATTTCGCCAATTAAATCAATGTATAGTATTACGTTAGAAATGATTAACCATCCAGAGGTTAAGTGTGGGGTTAACTAGCTGTTAAATCGATTTAAATCTCCAGTATTTTTACCGATATATAGCTAAGGCTGTAAACCGCCATGTGTTTCTGTATGTTTATAGGTTTCCCCAAATGTTTCTTCTTTTGATCCATATATACTATTTCTTGTTCATTTCCGCCGACTTGCTGCCAGTGGCCAGAATGCTTTCTTGGCTTGTCCTGTGATGCATTCCCTTTTCGTCTCCACTTACTTCCCTTAATTGTTTGTGATAATCAGCTAGACAGCTTTATTACCCCATTCAAATAAATGCTTGCCCGTAAACTCTTCAACTCTATTTTATTAAATGTTTTTTTAGAGAGAATGTTGCGTAAAAGTCCTATGTAAGGAGGGTTTCCCGATCCTACGTGACGAAATTTTGACCGAAAATATTTAACCAGATATAATTGTTCTAACTCGATATTTGATTAAAACGGACTCCATTCTTGTTTCTACGTTTATTTTAGTTACACTCAGATCACGTATACAGAAAAGCATGAGGCTGAATATATTACAGTATGTAGTAACGAATATAACAAGGCATAAACAAATATAATATTGGTGAGTTACAAGTAAAACGAAAAAAGCAAGATTACAAAAGCAACAGAAAATAATCAATATAAATACAGTCAATCTTGTATTAAGAGACCAGCCAAGGGACAGCTAAAAAGTGGTCGCTTAATAAAATGGTCTCTTAATAGATATTGACAAAAGTTAAGAAGATATAAATGTCCAACTGAACATTCAAACCGTATAAATACCATCCTCATAACTGAAATAATACTAAAACTTTAATCCATGTGTGTATTTATACAGGCTGATAGTAATAAACGTTTTTTATTAGACAATGATTTTACGGGGTCTATTAAAAAGGATTACATACGAAACAAAGTGAGTCTTTACATACTTTTTGTATATTTCAACCAAGTGTTAAATTATGCGATGTGTTTTGTCTGACATTTTCATTCTTTCAGTGAGTATAAAGAAAATTAAATATAAAGTAAAGATAAAAGCGGGCGAGTCGGCATACAATTACATCTCACACATTTCTTCTCGGGACATCGTAGTGTAAAAACTCGGTGACATCAAGGAACTTAAGTCGCTTAGGAATGACGTTACATGAGCTTGGTTCTTGTTGAAATTATGATCGCTATGCTGTGTAATTCATGTACATTTAAGACCCCACTCAAGTGGACAAAAATGCAACGATTTTACGTCGTTTTATAACTGTGTCGTCGAGTAATTACCTGGTCGCATTTATTACGCCTAATTGTTTATTCAATTGTTTAAAGGACAATGCGCAAATGCAGTTTTGAATCAGGTGTGAAATGCCCTATGGGATTAAGTGCATGTGGTCGTTTAATGAATTATTTAACTATCTTTTTTACCTGTCGGGACTGGTTTAATGCGGTCGGTGGTCGCGTTAGAGAAAAGTCGCTTAATAGATACTATTTATATACGCTCGGGGGAATTTAAGTGGTCGCTTACAGCAAATGGTCGCATAAGACACGTGGTCGCATCAGCAAGATTGACTGTACACACAATGTTCTAATGTTGCAAAAATGTGTACATGTATATGTTATCATAAGTTATCATTTAGTTTAAATAGACAGAATAAATGTAATGTCAAGTAAGAATATAATTGAGCGACGCTGTACGATTTCCAACATCTTCTTTAAGTGGCGTCATTTCCAGAAAATGTCACATGGGACGTCACCATGTGCAGACAGTAAGCAATATTTGTGAAAACAAAGTGACCATATGGAGTAAATATTGTTTCCTGCTTGCAAATAGTGACATCACATGTTGCTTATTCTTGAAATGACCTTACTTTCAGAAAATGTTGTAAATCCCATAGCAGCGCTCATATGTAATATACAATGACATCCGGAACACTGAACATGCGACAATTAAATCAGGTAGGTCGTCACAACGTATTTGAACAGGACAAAACGTTATTTTACCAAAATATCACTGTTTATTGACACAGCTGTAAAATAGAAATAACATGATACGGAAACCTTTTGAGATTATGATTAAACAAGAGTACTTATTAAAGATGTATCTGGCTCATCTGAACCTAAATATTGTTAATGGACTTCATCCAGTATTGTTGTTACATAGTCTAAAACACCATTAATAAGAACCATTGCCATGTATAACCGTTTAAAAAAAAATTGTTTAGTGATATCATTAAAAGACAAAACTAGTGAAAAAAACCCGCTTGTTAAAAAACAGGATGTTTTTATTTTATTTTATGGTAATACAAATGTCTTTTTTTGTCAAATACAGAGAAATACATTATAAATGTACTCTGTGATAAAGCATATTTATTGAAATTTAACTAGATAAAGTATATTTTTCATGATTGTTTTGATAAACAAATGAACCAAAAAATGAGCATAATAGATTTTAAATATTTCGCCTAAAAAGGCGTATTCACAATTATGTAACTTTTCTAACAAACTACTTTATGATTCTCTTTACACAATGCTCAAAACAATATGGCGTTACGTCAAAATATTATCATTATATCACCATCATCAACCATCACCACAACAGCAACAATAAGAGTTAGACGATGAAGAATGATAACATAACAACCCTAAAATAACAAAATTAATAATGATGATAATAATAATGAAAATACTGATATTACTTATGTAAATATCACAACTCATTAGATAATAATTAAAATATTTACTACAATAATATTAAAAGAGAGAGACTAAGTTGCTACAGGGAACGCCACATACATAAGACAATGCCTCTCCACACATCTCCGGGAAAACAACAATCCATAAAATATAAGGCACTTGAGGTGGTTCAACGGTACATACGTAAGGGAACAGAGACGCAAGGAATGGACTGGTCGACCATAAGGAATAATTAGGAGAATCAAAGAGGACAAACAGTGAAGGGAGAATTAATGGATGGAAAAATCACAGGGCAAGTCAAGACAGCTGGCAACAACAGGCCCAAACTGGTCTGAAAACGACATGAACACTGTATGAAGTGAGATAATTGCACAGGGGAAAGGGAAATATAACATACAATTAAATCACAAGAAACGTAATAAGGACTGGAAGACCAACAAAAACAAAAACACATAATATCATGATGGTTGCAAAAATATTAATTCTAGCGTAATGCAGCATTTCCTGATCCTGAAAAAGACAAAAAAACACGAGTGCGGTGAAATGTTTGGTATTATGGTCCTGTATCACAGGGTGCAAAATTTCGTTGAGGTAAAGAATGCAAAAATGTTGATTTCCAGCATGTTTAGAATATCACAATAACTGGGCTAGGAGTTTATGAGAAGATGTTTCAAGTTTCAACTATAATACATATATGAAAAGTTGTTCCGTCCCCTGGCTGCCATGTTTTTTAAAAGAATCCAAATAATTTGAACTTAGACATAAGTGAAGTTAGCCACCAAGGATATAATGCACGCATGGAGCTGCAGTTGTAATAGCTTTGTAGATGCAAACAATGAATGAAATAGGGGCATGACCAGTAAATCATTCACTGGATAGTTCCGATATTGATGTCGCGAAAATATGTTACTTTTATACTGTAATTAAGCTCCGTACTAAGATGCACAAAGTTGACTTTCATGCTGGTTTACATGACTTTCAGAGTTGTCCTACCTTAATCAAAATGCTGTAACGTTATAATGAAATATTTAGAAATGGGTTTATCCCATTAGAGATATATCTTATAGGGTCACCGACTTAGAATTTGCTCGTCCCATATTTTAATTATTCATATTACAATGTATATACTGAACCTCGAAAGTTATGCAATGCTGTCCAAATGTTTAATTTGCCGTCTTCAGGCGAGTTATTCAGCTAAACAAAGTAAGCACATTCTAATGTAACGGGAGGGACCCAATCGGAAAAGCTTAAGTGTGATATTCGATTAGTCCGAAAATAAGCACAAAAATGAATAAATTTTATATACGATCAGACCTCGTTTATTCGACAACCTTCTATCCAAATATATGGTATCATCCTAAATAAATATCAGGTTCCGATGTATTGTATTACGCCTGTTGAATCTAAATGGTAGATAGTCGAAACCATGTATTATTCGCAATAAAATTTCCGAACCTCGTGAATTCGAATGAACGAGGTCCGACTGCAGCTCATTGTAGAGGCAAGCCACAACAATTTCAATGGTTTAAGATGATTATAATCATTATTTGAGAGTATTTTAGACACATGAATGAATGCAAAATTCAACATTTCTCACCCGTAATGCTGAATTGCTTGATTTGAAGGCCCACTGTATTTGATTAAAGATCAAGGAAATTGAAATGTTTGAGAACAATGCTATTCGGTTACAGGATAATTTATTATTCAATTCCAACGTATTTAATAATATTGAACATCTACACTTTCGACGTTCAGTACATAAATAAAGTATAAATTCACTTACACTCGTGGTATTTCGCATGTTCGCCTTGCACATGCTATGATTCTTTCTTTTAGCGGCGCTTTCACTACCCCAGTTTTGTAATATATACGCAGTAAGCCAGCAAGCATATGCTCCTTGTTATATTGGCGATTCGTGGTCTCAGTAGCTAGGAATTTATCGCAGATATAAACACTATGTTCATCTTCTTCCGTTGGGAACGTATCTGAACTCAGAACAATATTACAACCTTTCCATTCATTGACGTTACGATCTGTCTTTTTAACATTGTAATACTCAATGCATGCTTTCACGGTATCTTCGCATTTTATAAGCGTTTCTTTTCCAGGCTTTTTGAGGATAAAACACTTATATTTGGTCTTCAATGGCACTGGTGCATTAAACAAAAACCCGACTATTTGTGGCCACCATTTGTCAAGATGGTCCAAGTGGTCGACATTTATTTGATAGTTTGTGTTAATTTCACTCATCTGTACATCTGACGTCTCCAATGTTTTCCCGTACAAATCCCCCGTCATGGTCAAAATGAATCGATCGTGTTTACCCTTTGCGGTTGACTCACCAAGCCACTTAGTAATTCTTGATTTTGTACACTTGTCCAATCCCCAGGTCATAAACACCAACTTTTTGCAAGAAAAATTGATCTGTCCTGGGATTATACACACATCATACGTACGCTTGATATCAGCTGTATAGTCGGAGTACAAATGTTGTAAAGCATATATTATACGGAAAGCATACTTTCTCAGAAAGTCTTTCTCATCCGTGACAATCAGTACATCCAGCTTACTTTCATTTCCTTTTACGTTTTCTCCAAGCATTGTTACTTCCTCTTAGTATTCAATCTATTTGAGGTTTTGCGATCTTTATTCAGGATGTACCCATGTTTTCCAATTTGAAGATTTGTCCAAACGTTTTCACTTCCTTATAGTAGCCAATCTATTTGAGTTCGATCTTTATTCAGGATTTACGTTTTTTTTTCAATTTTAAGACTTATCTAAACCTCGTTGATTCTTCTAGGTATCCGATCTTCGACAACATTCGTTCAGGATTTCTCCGACGTTATGTTTTCTCAATTCCCTCTTGCTGTCTGTTTAAATAGCGTATGCATTTTAGTTAGGATATTTTATTTAGGATCTTTCCATTTTTAAGATCTCTCTAAAATTGTTCATTTCCTTTAAGTATCCAATGTAATTGAATTTAAAAATTCAGGATTTTTCAATTCTAAAGATTTCTCTCATTACTCTTACAGGTAGCAATCGATTAAAACGTCGAGTGTTTAAAATATCGTTCAATATCCTTTTCACAGCGACGCGTTTCGTATAGAAATCAGTATGTATACTAATTGCCTTTAGGTGATACCAAATTGCTTAGCGTCTTCGGGCGGGTAGGTTTTCGACTGTCAGGTCAAAAAAAAAACACCACACCCGAAGGAATCTGAGGGGCCATTGGAATAAACTGTTAAATGAGTGACGGTTTAAGACTTCAAGTTCTGAAACATTGAAATGTTTGGATTTTAGTCTCTATGTTCATGAGTTGAACTGATGGTTCTGATCTCTTTCGCTGTTTCATATTGTCTCAGTCTCAGTCGAGATTTACTTTGTAAGTGGTGTTAATCATATTATTGGGAAGTAACACTTTTTCAGTGTAGATTCCCGTTATGCATCTAAAACAAGTGAATGTTGGCATTAATGGCTTTGCTTGCAGTGAAACTTATGATGGAAAGTACCGGTACATTGTAGTATTCATTCAGCTATTATTTTTTCCCTTTTGTATTGGAATGCCTTCATATTAAAAATCAATACCCACCGGTACATAAGTTTGAAGTACATTCCACATCATAATCAGTACACTTCAATGTGCATGTAGAATATTTTTACTAGATCTTAGATAGAGTTTTTATGAGTCTTACATCTGTCCTTTGGAAATGTTATTGAAAGGCCATTTTCAAAACCTCACAGTTAATTTTGTCATTTACTTGGTACTATTTGTAGTTCTGTATACTGGCATATTGTATTTTACATATTGTGTTCAAATTCCTATTTTTTGTCATGAAAAATATTATAGATTACAATTTGTTTTTTATTGACACTAGTTTGTTTTTCAAGTCTGGTATCTAAATGATCACCCCTTTTTATGCATAGTGAAACCGTCGTCTAATTATTAGCATAAGTAAATATAACTCTGCCATCAGATCTTGGCCCTACTATAGGTAGGTCGGTTTTGAAAGATGAACCCGACGCTAAACATAAATTCAATTTGGTTTGGCCTTTAGTTGAAAGAACGTCTGCGTTTAAAAGAAAGTCCATGTGTAAGGTAATAGTTATGCTATTGTGAATATCGATATATTTGTTGACATTGTTTACTGTTTTAAAAATAGATTAAAATTTATTGATAGTTCCCACATTTACCTCCCTGTGTGGAGGTTGAGACGTCTGAATACGTGTGTATTTTGAGTACGGTTTAAGTTACGTATTCTCTCTGTTTTACAATAGGCTTTTATGAGCTATAATTTAAATCACGTTCATGGTTTAGATATTTTTTTTAGAAACAAAAGATGCAGCTGTTTCAAATTTCCCCAACAAAACTGAGTTAACAAGGTATTGATACAGTATAACATTACAGTCTCAAGTACTTTAATAATGTCCTATTATCCCCCACCCCCTGCTTGTCCTCTTTGATTCTCCTCGTTATTCCTGATGGTCGGCCAGGGCATTCCTTGCGTACCGTTTAGCCTCCTTAAGTGCCTTATGTTTTATGGATTTTTGTTTTCCCGGAGGTCTGTGTGGGGAGGTACTGTCTTATGTATGAGACGTTCCCTGTAGCAATGTATTCTCTCTCTTCAATATGTCCTTTTTACTATAATAAGTCAATATGCAAAATAGAACATTAAAATAGTTTGTTTCAAGTACCTGTGATTACAGCGAAGATAGGTCAATAGGCTTACGTATTAATATATTTGAAGGGCACAAATAGCAATGCCCTGTCAAAGTCCTGATATATTGGCAATTTCTTACACCAGTTTTGACCTTTTTCAGCACTTTTGATAGAAACTTTATATTTAGTTTCACGCCAACTTTTAACATATTTTCAGCAAAACATGGTTAACAACTATGTATTGTTCGAAATTAAATTCCGGACCCAATGAATTCGAATGAACGAGGTGTGACTGTTCATCCATTCATCAGTATATTATGACACCCCTAAAATAAATAATAAAGTATTTCAAAGTATAACTCCAATTCGCTATTTCTTTAATTGTCATGTTTACCTCAATATCGATTATAGGGGTATTGTTACAACCTATTCATCCGTTCACAATTGAAAATATGATTTAAACAACCTTCCCACCCTATACCTAATATAATGGATAAATCGATAATGAAAGCCTTATCGAATTTGATTATAGGACACTGATCAAAACAACACAATAACATGTTTATATATGAACATTTTTTTTATTTAATTATAAAACAATCCCATTACATAAGGACTATGAAAATCGGTTATTTACATTAGCGTTATAATTACTCACTTTCTCACGACAAACATTCACAATGTAATATTCACATACAAAAATTCTGAAATTCTGCATTGACGCAGTCATACATTTCACTTACTGATACATAGCTAATTGGACTGGTTATGTTTCTAATACAAAAATCATCATTTTCCTTGCACCAAATAATAAAACATAAGTGCTTTAGGTAACGTGGCGAAAAATATTAGGGTCCATATGGAAGAAATTCTGTTTATTGTAGTCTGCAAATGTCAATGTTTTATTTCAAAAATTGAAAATGATATGCCAAATTGTGAAAAGTTTGCTTCCGAGAGTTCAGCCAACTTCCACGTGCAATGATTTTATATAAGACTGAAATCCAAAAATGCGTTGGATATTTTGATCTTCAAATTATAATAACTATGGTTCTAGTAAAGATATTTTCATAATGTAAAGTGTTCTGTGCAGCTGTTTTCAAGCTCTTTCTGTTTCTGTAATTAACTTTTATGTAAATATACTCTGAAAAAAATGACTGCAGTTGCTAATTATACATACATTTTTTTTTTACTTTCATTTGGAAATGTAGATGATGGTTATAGTAAGATATGTTTGATAGTAATTTCTTTTTTCAATTGGTTTTCTCTCCTCTTTAAATTGTGTTTAAATCGTATATGAAAATACCAAAAGTCACAAATATTCTGTACTTCAGAATTCTGGAAAAATAATAAGGACTGATTTGGAAAAAAAACCTTGATCCAGATGCTTGAACAAAACATACAGTCAGACCTTGTTCATTCAAATTCATTGCATGCCAAAATTTATATCAAATAATACATGGTTTTGGATAGCCCATTTCAATTTGACATGCGTAAGAAGATACAGTGGGGTCTGATATTTATTTCGGATGATACCGAGTATTCGAATGAAAGGTTGTCGAATAAACGAGGTCCAACTGTATATCTATGACTTTTTGCCATATTTAATTAACAAACAATAGTTACTTGTGCACTAAATAATCAAATACAAGGGAAATAACTCTCTGTATTGCAACCATACTGGTTGCTCAATACCACTTCACACCTTAAAATCACAACCGTAATATATTGGACATATAGTTTGATGTACACATTAAAAATATATGCTGAAAACATTAAACCCTATCTTCCATAATTTACAGTAAAACCTCACTTAAAGACCACCTAAATAATAAGACCATTTCGAAATAACACAATTTTCAAGTCAATTTTTACTGTTTTGCTCTTTATTCAACCTAAAATAAAGAAGACCACATCAATATGGAGAGTTTTCAAGAGTCCCAAAGGTGGTCGTATCATTGAGGTTTTTACTGTTTCAGTAATAATAACAGAACTTCCTTGACATTTCCAAACCAATACAGGGAAAATATGACAATACACTTCAACATAGTTAAGTATTCATAGTACAAAACTTCATCAAATAGTTTGATAGTAATACTGTACATAAATAAGGCCATCCGTAAAAAAGTTTTGTTTGAGAGGTTATGCGACCGATTCATAAATGTCTCAACTCAATCTAATTTTTTCTGGTTCATCGCTGAAACTTTTTTTTCGTCATTACAGTTCTGAACTAATAAAATCTACCAACCTACATACTGTTCAAACTCAGGGTCGCATAACCGCAAACAAACTTTTTTTAAGGATGGACTAATGTAACAAATATATTAGACATCTGATAAAAGCAAGGAATTTCTCATAAGAAATGTCGTGCCAGGCATTAAACAGTTGAACAGTATTACAACAAGTCACCTAAAAGCTTCCACATTGAAACAAAGAAGAGTTTTAATTCAGCATAAATTAGAGCCAGACATTGCGGGTGTTGGTTCAACAATGCCATACCAATGTCTAGGTTGGAGTTTTGGTTATATTTTCATCTCAATCAGTCCTCACTGTTTTCATGTGAACATAAATAATTTAGTTACATGTCTACAAAGCTTAAAGTCTTTGAAATTGACCCATACTAAGAACCTTAAGAAGACAGTATTTCCAAAAAATGGCAATTGTGGCATCAGGGACTTAGGCTATGATATGTAAACTTCATCCTCACTTTCAACAGCCTGGGTACCGAGGATGGTTAACTTAAACATTGGTTAAAGCTCAATACTAGTATAAGCCACAAATAATCTGAAGAAAAAAGAACATTTTCGATTACATGAATATTCTAAGTAGTTTAACTTAACAACAGTAAAACCACACTTCAATAATAAGACCACCTAAAAAAACCAAGTCCATTTTCACTGTTTTGCTCTTTATTCAACCTCAATATTAAGACCACTTCAATATTAAGACCAGTTTTCAAGGGTCCCAAAGATGGTCTTATTATTGAGGTTTACTGTAAATTCTAAGAACAGTTTGTCATCAGTCAAATCAAGAGTTGTTTCCCATTGTTTAACCATACTTTGATAGCAAATTTTGCTAAAAATGTATAAATGCACTAGCAAGCATGGACAAAACCTGAAACCTGGGGGGCTGAACTCATTTTGGGGGGAGGGGGTAACCTGTATCAAATTAAGTATCCGACACTTATGCAGCGCAACAACTGTGTAAATTATCCTGTGGCGTATGATCAATGATCTGGTACCCACGGGATTTGTTTACCTGGTATTCCCGAAATAACTTTGGATTTATTGACTAGGTACCCGAGTGATAAAATCCAACCTTCCATTTTCTTCCTTCAGAGAATATTATTATGTGTTAAAGAAAATACAGTCAAGCCTCGTTCATTCGAATTCATTGGGTCCGAAATTTTATTTCGAATAATACATATTTTGGATCAGCCGATTTAAATTCGACGTGGCTAAGAAGATACATCTTGACCGGATATTTATTTTCGGATGATACCAAGTATTCGGATAGAAGGTTGTCGAAAAAACGAGGTCCAACTGTATATATGCATTCATACAGGTGCACTATGCAGTTATTCTAACAGCTAACATATTTCAAAGAAAATTTTATTTTCTTAAAAATCAATTATTTACATTTTATAGACACTAAAATAAGCACCTCCTTTACGAAGAATTTTACACGGATTTATACACGGATTTATAACATTCAAACACTTTTAGCAGTTGTTTACAATAGGCAATATTTCAACTAACACTAAAAATTTAATTATCAAAATACCAACAACAACAAAAGAGCAAGTATTTTTTTACATAAAGAGCATGGCCTAATCCAAAACAAAAATATTGCTAAATCGCAAAACAAGAGCATGGCTCCACTGAAAAAGAGCATGACTCGATCTACAAATAATATTGCTCAAACGAAAGAGCATCAAGGGATGAGCGTGACGCTGTCACAGGATAGAGCAAGACTCGGCCATACCACGATATTTGTAGTAGCGTATATTGCACACATGAATGTCACATTTACACAAAAGACCAATCTAGCAGTCATTACAGGATAAACTAGAGGCATTATCAGAACCATCTTCATGTTATCTCTTGGCATACTGTTGTATATAGTCTCTTACTTTGCTTTTAAATGATTCCTGAAAAAGAAATGGCATAAAAGTTTTGAAAGTGTAAATCTAAAAACTATCGGGAAAAACTGACCGATTTTTCATGTTCCTCAAAACATGATTTGATATCAATATTACTACAGCTAGTGTTAAAAGCAGTGTGGCGAATGTTAAAATTGGCTATTTCGTCCATAGTGTAGTGAACTTTTTCTCACTTTGTAAGTTAAATTTACACGAAAATTATATAAGGTCGCTGTGGTGTAGTGGTTAGCATAACAGACCGGCAATCCAGAGACTCGGGTTCAAATCCCAGTAGCGCCATTGACCGATTTTTCATGTTCCTCAAAACAAGATTTTACTTAATGCTCAAATGAGTGAAAAACTCAAATGAGTGAAGACTCAACAGTTTTAAACTTGAAGGAATCCTTAAAATGAGTTTTTCTGAGAATATGGCAGCATGCTTAAAATGTTTTCAGAAATACAACTCTGATTTAGTCTTGAAGGAATTCTTAAAATGAGTTTTTACAAGAATACAGCGCCTCGTTAAAATGTTTTCAGAAATACATTACAACTCTGATTTAAACTTCAGGGAATCATTAAAATAAGTTTTTATGAGAATACGGCGGCATGCATTAAATGTTCTCAGAAATACGAGCCATCTCTTACCTTATCCCTCTCATAATGTTCTGCAGCTTCAACGTTCAAAGGATCGTCAAAATTTAATAAATCCTGCAACATATATGAATATCAATTTGAAAAAAATGGTAACAAATATGAAACGAATCTTCTAAAATGATTGTACTTTTATTCAAGTGGGCACTGAAACTTGTTATGTTGAGATTGATACAAGACCAATGTTTACTCTAAAAGAGATACATAAAGACTAATTTTGACCATATAATTTGATTGGATGATGCAGAAAGACGGGCTGGCAATAAACCAATCACCATCGCAGACCCAGAATCCTGTCTGGACAATCGGAGACTGCCTTCACAAATACTCAAGATGATATAATTATGCATTGTAGTATCATAAGGCTACAGATTTCAAGAGTGTATAGTACGATATAAATGTAATATTCACTGCTCCCAAAAGACGCTGCACACTGAGAAAAAAAGATCTTAAGGGTTGGAGAGTGAATTCAGGTTTTTATAAGTTTAAAAAAAAGGGTTTTATAGGATTTTCCATACAATAAAGGGTTTCAATAAGGGGCCAGTAAAATGACATAATACATACAATATGACACTGGTTGCAAACATTTCAGTGTGTCTTCTCTTTTCCATGCTGTGATAATATAAACAAGAAAGTATATAATCCATAATTGAATAAAACAAAAACACTTACCGAAAATAAAGAATTCAAACCCCATACAACATCTTTTAACTTCCTTGTAGGGGCCCAGCCTGTAAATAAAACAAATATTAAAGTTAAACAAGAAAGGCCACATACATAGTGAGCAGGGGTGTCAATAAGAGCTGGTACCTTAAAGATATATCATGCTCATTTTTTGTTCAATTATTTTACCGAAACAAACATGAAAAATATATTTCCTACAGTTAAAACATAAATAAAGATGCACTATCAAAGAATGAACTCATAATGTATTGGTCCGCATTTGGTGAAAAAAGATGTTTGAACATCATAAAATTAAAAAAAAAATCCAGTCTTTTTTAACAATCAGGCTATTTTACAAGTTTTGTCTGTTAGTAATATGGTAAAAAAAGATAGTTTCAATCGGTTATACATTGCAATGGTTCTTATTAGAGACGTTTAGCCAATGTAACAACAATACAGGACGAAGCCAATTCAAACATTTTATGTTCAGATAAGGCAGATACATCTTTAAACATCATCAACCGGCTACTTTTCTTGTATGGATGATCATAATTAAGGGGAGTACCCCCAGGCCCCGCCTACTTTTGATAATTTCCCTGCTAATTCAAAAATTAGTGACACCCCTGTTAACAATACAGAATGCAAAGGGAGACAATACACAAAACATAAATGATGAGAGAAAATAGGAGTTAACTCCCTTTGTGTGTTATTCTAAACAGACAATCCCTATTATCAATATTAAAATAAGCAGATGTCTTAACAATAAAGAACACAAAGGGAGACAATACACAAATGATGGGAGAATAACAGGTGTTAACTCCCTTGGTATGTTCAGAGGCAAAAATGCTTCAATTAATGGTAAATAAAACATTTACTCTCAATTTCACCGCAAATATTACAGTATGATTGTATAATAAAGGTTTTCTGCCCGACTGGGAGAATATAGCTGGTGCTATATACGCAATGAGAGCAAGGTTTGTCTGTCTCTAAGTGAAAAGAAAGTTGAAACTATGTCATTTGTTGAGAATAAAAAGAGCTTTAAATGCTGTATTTTAACAATATTTCAGTTCTAACTACAAATGAAGTGGTCAATTTCCCTGATTCACCTACCTGTCGTCGCCTTTTCAGAACCTGTAACTCAATTTTTAGCGGTTTTGAGTATTTGGTATGATTGAAACCGTCTTTCCAAGCTCTTTCTATATATATGTACTACCTTAATTGTTCTGGAATGCACATAACTTAAATAAAATGCAATTCCATAACCCTGTATGTAACTATTCTCTACAGGAGGGTAAAACTTTATATAAAGTGTTTTTTTCCCCAAAAACACAAAAAACAAGTTATGGTGTTCTGGAAATAATATGGTGCTGGTATTATTGGTTCTACCACAAGCAACTAACAATTATCCTCACTTGACTCAGTAGCAGAGAACAAAGAACTTTGGATGTATTATCTGAAGACAAAACATCACAGAGGACAAACCAGGGGTATCACTAGGTGCTGAATTTCAAGGGTCAATTTGATAATTTTTGACATAATTTTATGTGGATTTTTGGAAATTACCGGATCAACTTACTTATGCTATACCGACTGAGCAAACCGGGAGGGCTGTGAATGAAAGAATAAAGCATACCTAGACTATCAATAGAATTCTGTCGTAGAAGACTGAGACAAACTTCTCCATTCTCCCCAATATTTGGATGCCATATTCTTGTATCGCAGGTTACATTGGGCGGCTAAAATATAAATACATGTACATGTAAAGTTCATTGTCAGGATTTTACATTTTCTAATATATATTTTTCAACTTTCACCTAGTACCAAAAGTATTACAGATGTCTACTTTTTCTTATAACAATACCAGTATTAAGAACAAGATGCAAAAGTAAATCTACAAAATGATGAAAGTCGTATCAGAATATTATACATAATTCTTACAAAAATCTTCTGCTCTTCAGATGGAAAAGACGAATTATAAATCACAATTAAGCCAAAACATCTTCAGATAAAGCTCTTAGTTTGTGACTTAAAACCTCTAATTGGAAACTACTTGACGTCATAACCAATGTCATCAATAAAGGTGTTGTCATGGCAGTGCTCAAATGTTTTTGACTAGTTTTTCTTGTACCTCACTGATATTATATAAATATCAGATGGCTTCCTGTGTGACAGTACATATTGTCAACATGAGGGAAATACTATTACCCGAGGCTTCGCCAACAAAATATAAATGAAAAAATTTCAACACTAGAGCTACTAACTGTTTGTTTAGTTGTCGTCATTTTGTCAATTAGAATACTCAATAGTTGCAAGCGCCGGAAGCTACTGAATAACATTACATTTCAATAAGTGTCTACCATCATGAACTTGGGACACAAGAAGTGTCTATTTTAGCCATGAGATAGTATACTATCACCCGGTGAAGAACGTACTGTCAGGGTAATAGTATGGAATTATTCATATTGAGTATATGGAAATGTAACAAGGCAAAGTCACGCGAGGTAAACTAATATACAGTATATGCCTTGTTGTATTCATTACCACATACTGTCAGATTTTCATACTCGTACTTTCATGTACACATGAACTGAGCTAAGTTAAAAAATAAACTCGTAAACTAAACCAACAGGGACACTCTCGCCGACAATCTCGTTTCTTACCACAATATTATATTCTTCCGGAACATCAACACAGAATTGAAACTTTCCACCGCTCCAGAAACCTTCATCGGGATACACAATTAAAGAAAACATATGTAATTTGTTATGATCGTCAAAATTCACTTTGCACGTTCGAGGCATGTTCTCCTCCATATCTTGTACCTCTGAAACAGAAATAAATATGTTTTAATTGGGTGATGGTAGGATATATGTGTGAGATTAGGAGAACTATAGTATACAGGGACCTTCAATTTATATCGTCACAGAAAATATGACAATGATAAAAGTGTGAGACCCTCAAAAATCATCATGGACTCCCAAAATGGCTGAGTTGGGGGTCCCAATTTCAGGGAAAACCCTGAATTTATTCATAATAGTTTTATTAATACCCTTACTTAAATTTGATTGCAAATTATCAACACTTGTTTTATATATACCATGGATTCTAAACAGGTTGATATTGGTAAAACGACAAGAAGAATTAATTTACCCACAATCATTAGCACGCAATTTACCCACAATCCTTCGAGCGCTCCGAAAGAATGGTGATAAATACCATCAAGAAATATATAGCCGTTATAAATATGAGGATAAAGGCGGTCCAAAATATCAACTTCTCTCGATTCAAAAACAAGATTGTGGACGCTGCCAGATTTTTTATTGCTAATCGGAACACCTCGGTTATAAATAATTATGGATCATTTTCGTAAAATCTCAATGTTCGGGGGAGTTCAAACAAAGTCTTAATACATGTATCAGCCTGTTTCGAATCCATGGTTTATATGTCTGTGACAAAAATCAAGAGTTTCATGAGTTTATTTATTGAAATCACCTTTAACAAGAAGCTTGTCGCGTATTGATATTCTTTTTGGTTCATCTTCCTTCTTTGGCGTTGTTCCGGATTTCAACTTCTTTGACAATGTGATCATCACTCCTGAAAGTAGAAATCATGTTGCATATGTGTATAAAGGGAAGGCAATGTCAACGATACAGGGTAGCAACCCTGACTAAATTTTCAAAGTGGACTGATGTAAACGTGTGTTAACGCTTTAGAAAGAGCGTATTTACTGCTTTTCAAAACTGTCTTCATGTTTAAGATATCTCAATTAATAAAAAAAGTGATGATCATTCGAAGTTTGGGGAAAATCTGGAACCAAACCTTTTTTACTGCTGGCATTTACTCACGAAATGTTCCATATATTTTTTTAATTTATTAATACCGAGATATCTTTATGAAACTTGGCATTTTTTTAGCTGTTTTTATAGCCGTTATTCGGCTACATTCCCAATCCCTCAAGTCTATGTGGAAAGAACAATTTCCTACCAATGTCAAAACAATTACATTGAGCAACATTTGTTGAGAATCATTGAGATAACGCCCTGACTTAATCTGACGAAGGACTTTTACTACAACCTATGGAATGGTCTCTAAATTATCTGGGTGGCCGAATACTTTCACCCCCCCCCCCCCCCCCCCCGCCACAGCGACTCGATCCTACCAGCGAGTGTCGGTAAAGTACTATACAGCCACACATAAAATCCAATATTAATGAACATGTAAGAAGCATATATGTGATCTATGTAAATATGGCCGCAACAAGCCACATAATAATGGATGAAAAGTTACACTTTGCAAAACAAAACATACCCGCTACTGATATCGGCCATTTAAGGAAGTCTACTTACTGGCAATTATAATCCAATCTGCGGTCCTCCCAGGATTGACTAAATACCAGTATGACCGGTCGTCCCGGATTTCGGTAAAGATGAAGCGATGAAACGGATAAATGAAATACCAATAATTTGTAGTTGAATTGTTACCTGAATTAAAACATGTCCTAGCACTGATTTCTCAACGACTTAATGTAAGAATTCATCGGACATATATCTCCTGACGTCAATTGTTTGAATTTGGTATCGGGATAACTCGACCCCTACTATTAACCCTGACCAACTCGGCCCCTAACCAACTCGACCCCTATTTTCCAATTTTTCAGCAAGTCAACTCGACTCGATTGAATGTATGCTATAAATATGCTTAACATATAAAAAAGCTTACCCGCTCCAAAATAAAATAAAGTTATGACACTTGTCTTTCCTGAAAAACGTCAGGATAAGAATATTGCTCGGGCGCGTTCTTCTTCAGTCATTCTCACCATGTTTTGTGTTTTTCAAAAAGGATTTTCATCAGCAATGACATAAGTGTACACGAACACGTGCAAATATGTGTCCATGCCCCGCACGTGCAAAACGTGCTATAAACGTCAATACGCCTAATACGATTAATTTCATAGCGAGCCGGCTAAAAAAATCAATAATTCGCTGCATTACCTGTTCAAATATAGGTATGTGAAATTTTGTGTGAATACATGTATTATTAAAAAAAAAAATACACTATAAACTGACCGATTAGGAATTTTGTTGAGTGTGGATACCAACCACCGTGTTGATGTCTGAACCCACGGCTACGTTTCGGCATAACTTTACACGTCTATATCTAACTATATGAATGTAATGTTTACAAAATAAAATACAATTCGGGCGGTCTTTAAGTACCATGTCGCTACAGCGTTAAAAGGGACAACCTCTAAGACAAGCTTAAAATTTATCATAATATGATTAAACGCCTTATAAAATCATTATAGGCAAATATTTGGACTCTTATAAACCTTTTGCTATATTTTGTACATTAATTTCGATATCTCTTATTTTATTGTGATGACAATTTGACATTCAAATGAAGCCGTTAAGTCACGTGATAGACAAGTAATATCATTGGCATTTCAAATGCCTGATGTTTTAATGACTGTTGTTTTCCCGGATGCATGTATGGAGAGGCATTGTCTAATGTTTGTAACGTTCCCTGTGGCAACTTATTCTGCCTATTCATACATCAGTTAGCTTGTACAAATTTGAAGCAGGCGACTGAAAATATATTGCCCGTTATAAGAAGAATAACGGGTAGGTCCTAATTTCTATGCGAACGTTACGCAGACCATTGACTGTATTTAGATCTAAATAGTCTGAAAATGCCAAAAGGTTTATGGAATAAATCATAATGCATAACATCTGTTTCGAAATGTATATGATGACCCATATAAACAATTATTCTTATCAATGACTTTGTCTACGTTTATACTTCGCCTTAATCGTTCGATTATAAAATTGCACGAAGGATCTTCCGCAACGTTAGCAGATTCGAAAATTCCTACCAGTAAGTCATTTTATTTGTTATAATCTTTTATCTTTTATGCTCTCTTTAAACGTATGTCTAAAACTCGGACATTTTGTAAATTAATGGTTGCCGACGCTTCTGTGTTCATAATTGTGTATATATACACACTGTCATGAAATCTGACAAAGCATCAAATCAAGCATTTATATTAAAATCTATTAAAATATAAACTTAATCAAGTGGGCATTTAGTAACGTAAATAACAACACACTAAGGGAATACGTGTAATATAAGATATAAATTGAAACTGTTGTTTTTATTTAACCTATTGAAATGTGTAACGTTTTTATCAGATTCAATAATGATAAGGATGTGTAATGTCTTCTCAAATGATAGCGTAAGAGAGCAAATATCACCCAAGATCCAGGCCGAGTTAAAAATAAAGTATAGTGTCAAATGTTGCAACATGTAAAATATATTTCAAGAGGGCAGAATGAAGTTTAAAAGTATAATGTATTTCCAGAATGTTTATCTAAAATGCAATTTGTATATAGAGAATAATAGGTTGGCGACGTGCAATGAGTAAGTTTATCAGACAAGGCGGAGGCTCACCCGATAAATACGCCGAGAGAAATAGTTCCCATGGCTCAGAGACTTTGACAATAGCAATATGAATTTATCTGCATTTGGGAGCACCTGATGAGCATTAATCAATAACAAATCTGAGAATTTGCAACAAGTTAGTAAGAGTAAAATATCAAACATTACAATTTGTTAATAGGCAATGTCACACGGTTGTTTACAAATGACGAGAAATACCAAGCGCCGCAGAAGACGTGAACAAAGAAATTATATTTACATTTATTTCATGAGTATTTGAAAATTTAAGATTGCTCTAGAAGACAAGGAGTGCATCTGTACATTCAGCCTATCAGTGTCATTTCCGATTGCAAAGGGATTTCCGACACAAATGGATGAAATGGTAAGAGATTCTAATATTGAGAATAACGTATTTCCCGAATGCAAATTGTATAATGTATTTCCAGAATCCAGAATGAAATTCGTGTTCTGTCTGCTTGTCGTGCTGCCTTTGGCATTCTGTCTCTCAGTAGATAGGCTTGATGAAGAGAAGAGATTTTGGGCTCCAGATTTGTTAGGTGATGGTAAGCTTATAAATATACAAAATACGACATTAAATTTAGGTACTTAATTTAGCTATACATGTATATAAGACATGTCCATGATTATAGTATATATAGTCTTGATCCGAGTTTATTTTATGTAAGGATTTATATTGCGACATGTTGCAAAAATCATTATTTCTTTTAACATACCGGAAGACATCATTCTATCTAGCTAAAGATATTTCTTTTTAATCAATACAATTATTTCGAGATCAGACGCACAAAATAACAAACGCTAGAAGAAAAGGAGGTATTACTGCACTTGTAAAAAATAATGAATTGAAATTCATTATTTTACCCGTTGTAAGTCAGTTTAAATACATTGTATTATGATTAAGTCTTTTCGTTTTATATTTGTTAGACATGTGTGTTTTATAACAGTTTTATTTAGGTTATTTCCTGCTCAGTTTTTGCATATTGTTGCCAGCTGTCTTGACTTGTCCTGTGATATTTTCCTCCACCACCCTTCCTTCACTGTCCACTTTGATTCTCCTAATATTTCCTTGTGGTCTGCCAGGCCGTTCCTTGCGCCTCTGTTCCTAACGTATGTACCATTTAACCTCCTTAAGTGCCTTATGTTTTATGAATTGTTGTTATGCCGGAGGTCTGTGTGGGGAGGCACTGTCTTATGTATGTGGCGTTCCTGTAGCTACTAATTATCTCTCTTTTATAGCCGAGACTCGGCTAGAACAGGCACTTGGAAATAACGCAACTCTGGCTGAATGCGAAGCTTACTGTCCCAGTATAATTCCTGTTGCGTCCACGGTATTTTGTAAACCCGCATGTGAAGTGTAAGTATTTACGTATCAATCACTGAGTGAAATTCGGTAAAACATGCATTAGGTAACTTTTATGAAGTGTACAGAAATAACGGATGAATTGTTTTTGTTTGTGAACAATGCCATTAAGCTGTACTTCCTTTGATTTAGTGTGTAAACATAATGTATAGCATGTGATTATTGTTTAATATTGATATATTTCATTTGTTTATCTTAACTATGCCTTCGCTTCAATAACTCATAGTTTTTTGGCCCAGTCGTACTATTATGGCTTTGCTTTTTGCATATCAGTGTTTTGTAAAAATATCGAATCTTACGTTAACCACCAATACAATTTCGCTGCAACAGAACAACTTGTGTACCATTGACGCGGATTGGTTAACCTTTTTATAAAGAGTAGGTTACCTTACCAAAATCCACTGATTTTTGTGTGAATTTATCGAAATCCATTTTTGATCTGAATTGACCAGCAATCGTAACATCTCGGCATTGTTTTATGTTGCACAACAAATTTTGACCTTCAAATTGCGCCGATCATCTATTTTCAAGATACTTCTTGTAATTAATATTTGTATTTGGAGAAGTTCGACTTAATGTATGTTTTATTGTTACTTTATTGGTAGTACATTACACAGTCATAAATGACGCAAACTATTTGCAATATCATTTGTATTATTGTATTACTAGATTACGATAATTGGTTTCAAATTAATTTATTATTCGCATGTACAACACGTCAATATACACAATACAATACTATTATGTTAATATGGAACGGAAAGCAAGTCAAAGCTTATCGGGTATCTTAATTCCTTTTCAAAATTTATGCTAAACATAGTTCATGTCAAAACATAGGTTTGAGGAAAAAAAGTAATTTCGTGAAAAAGCCAGGTGAATTTCTTTCTTCATGTATTCTTAACGAGAGATTACGAAGTTCACACGACTTTGTATGCAATCTTTTTGTGTTGGTTTTTGTATCTTTTAATAAATTACGTATTTTACCAGTATATACAGTCGGACCTCGTTGATTCGACAATCTTCTATCCGAATATTCGGTATCATCCGAACTAAGTATCAGGTCCCGATCTGTTTTCTTAGGCACGTCGCATTGAAATGGGCTATTTCAAAACCATGTATTATTCGAAATAACATTTCGGACACGTTAAATTCGAATGAATGAGGTCCGACTGTATTTATATCTCGTCTAATATAGAACTCCCTTTTATTGTCAGGTATGTGCAGCGTAACCAGGCCTAATCGCGAAGTTGTTTCCTATTGTAGCGTAAATGTTTGAAATAAAACAAGTACAAATTAACTTCATTTTGTATTTTATTTGTAAGAGACCCTAAGTTACATTCGTAACTACTCGGCTGTATCCGACAGAGCTCGAAATACCGACTTATGCAAATAATCGCCGAGGTGTACCGAGTGCATAAGTTAGACAACCTTACGGCTTAAACCACAACATATCATCACGAGTTCTCTCCCTTTATCCTTTCGAAAAGTCAAAGCAGAAGTTTTGGACATGTGCGCATTTTGAAGAATTTCTGAAGAGAACGAAGACAATTCTTGACAGATTTGTATGAAGTCGGAATCGTTTGAAAGATACAGTACTCATGCTTAGAATTTGTTGTATTTCGCGGATATATTTTTATGTTTGAAGGAAAATTTCGGCCGCTAAAAGAGGCCAGGTATTAAAAACCGGAGGCTTCTTGTATTATATAATTATAACGTAAAATTCCGAATAGAAACACGTAACAAATCATCAGAAAGAAGCAGTGCATTCATGAAGGATTTTAGGTCTGGCTATTTGTACAAATTGCACTCTGGAATAGCAATTTGTTCCATAGTAAAAGTGGGTCAATTACTGTAAGCGATTATTGCCCCCAACAACAACACTTTATCAGAGGAAAAAAGGACGCTTCACTCTAAAACTATGGACTGATCCTAAACCACTTTTTCATAACTATGTACACTTAGCGATGAAGTTTCATTGGAATCCATTGAGTACATAAAATGGATCAAGTTTATAAATAGAGGATCTTATATGAGTATTCTTTATTTATTGAATTTATTAAACCAGTCTTCTAAAAAATATAAAAACGAGGCTTGTCGGGCTTTTATCGGTTTTACATGACGAGTTTAATAAAATCAATTAAAAAATGAACACGAATGTAAGATTCTATTTATAAATAAAGCTGTTAGGTCACGTGATAGAATGCATATTAAAAAAGCAATATCAGTGGCTTTATAGTAATCTACACTTTTACCCTTCATACATCGTTTGGCTTGTACAAATTGAAGCACGCGACTGAAAGTTGTTTTGCCCGTTGTAACAAGAATATCGGGGTTTTCACAGCAGTCATGTTGGTAACAATGTGTAGGTCCTAATTTTTGCCCATTGACTGTATTAATATCTGAATAGTGTGAAAATGTCAACAATGTGATGGAATAAATCGTAATCTATAACATCTGTTTCGAAATGTATACGATGTCCCATAAACACAATGAATCTTATCTACGACCCAGTCTACGTTTGACAACATCTTAAGAACTTCGCGTTAACATTTTTATTATTATAAAATTATACGAAGGATCTTCCGAAACTTTAGCAGTTTCAAATCTTCCTATCAGTGAGTCATTTGATTTGTTATATATGTTTTTTGATCTTTTATGCGCTTTCTAAACTTATGTCCAAAAATCGGACATTTTGTAAATAAAGTTTTGCCGACGCTTTCGTGTTCACAATTTACAGTCCTGAATTCTGTCACAGCATCAAATCAAGCATTTATATTAAAATCCATTAAAATATAAACTTAAGTGCGAATTTTTAATGTAAACATATCAACACATTTAAGGAATATGGTATAAGGTATAAATTGAACTTTTTTTATTTAACCTATTTAAATGTGTAACGTATCATTAAACTGGTTTTAATCAGATTCAAATAATGATAAGGAAGTGTAATGTCTACTCAAATGATATATAGCGTAAGAAGGCAAATATTATCCAAGATCATTTGTTTGTTTCATCGGGTTTAACGCCGTTTCTCAACGATATTTCAGTTATATACGGCGGCCGGTTCACATAACCAGTTTTTCCTGGACTGAATTCTAACCAGTACTAACTTACCCTTCCACAAGGAGCCGGCAACTTCTTCACATGTGGAGGAAAATCGACATTTTTGTCAAATTTTCATGGAAGGGTATGACCTGCCGCGACCGGAAATCTAACCCAGATCACCGGGTTACAAGTCCAGCGCACTAACCACTGGACCACGGCCGCGGCTCTATCCAAGATCCAGGCCGAGTTTAAAAGTCTAGTGGCAAATGTTACAATATGTATAATATATTTCAAGAGAGCAGAATGAAGTGTACAAGTATAATGTATATCCAGAATGTTTATCCAGACTGCAATGTTTTTTAGATTGCAATTTTTATATAAAGAATAATAGGTTGGCGACGTGGAATGAGTAAGTTTATCAGGCAAGGCGGAGGCTCACCCGATAAATACGCCGAGAGAAATAGTTCCCATGACTCTGACACATTATTAATAGCAATATGAATTTATCTGCATTTGGGAGCACCTGACGAGCATTAATCAATAACAAATCTACGAATTTGCAACAAGTTTGTAAGAGCCGAATATCAAACATTACTATTAGTTCATACGCAAATTCCCATGTACCAAGACCAAATTCTGATTTCTTTAAAAGAACATTTAAATATTCTGGTCTTATTACCTGGAATAATTTGCCAAATGATATTGAGGAAACAAATAATTTAGACGCATTTAAGATCAAATGTTCAAACTATTTTTTAACTTTACAGAATGAAGATATCTGAATCAAATGTATTTTACTTCACATTGAATGCACAGTTGCTTATTCAATATACCTTTACTGTTAATATAGTTTACTGTTCTATGTATTTTGTATGTTTGTATTTTTCTCTTTGTATGAATTGTTCTTGAAGGCCTCAGGGAAGATTAAAACGTCATAGTTAAATGAGTTACCTTCGTTAAATAAAGAATTATTATTATTACGGTTGTTTACAAATGACGAGAAATGCCAAGTGCCGCAGAAGACGTGAACAAAGAAATTATATTTACATTTATTTCATGACTATTTGGACATTTTTAAAATCAGCACTAGAAAACAAGGAATGCATCTGTACATTTAGTCTATCAGTGTCATTTACGATTGCAAAAGAATTTCCAACACAAATGGATAAAACGGTAAGGGGTTCTTAAACTGAGAAGATGGGTGGGGTACTTACACTTATTGCTACTGTTACGTTATTGTCATGAGAAACTTGACCGCACAGTCATCCCTGATAGGTTCACACATTGCAGTTTGTATAATGTATTTCCCGAATGCAGATTGTATGATATGATTTCCAGAATCCAAAATGAAATTCGTGTTCTGTCTGCTAGTCGTGCTGCCTTTGGCATTCTGTCGCTCAGTAGATGCCGTTGATGAAGAGAAGAGATTTTGGCTTCCAGATTTTGTAGGCATGCGTAAGCATATACATATACTTACACATTACAAAATAATGTTAAATTTAGAGACTTAATTTAGCTATATATACATGTATATACTATACTCAACTACAATAAAACGCCTATGTAGATGCGCCATGTTTACCCATTATTACATTTAATCAGTTTTTTTATGTACGGTAAAACCTCATTTAAAGACACTCTCAATAATAAGACCACCTCGATATTCAGCACACCATTTTCAAGTCCATTTTCACTGATTTGCTCAACCTCAATATTAATACCACATCGATAAGAATACCAGCTTTCAAGAGTCCCAAGGGTGGTATTATTATCGAGGATTTACTGTACTTGTAAAGACTAATTAATCGAAATTCATTCTTTTACCCGTCGTAAGTCATTTGATATACATTGTACTAGTATTATGATTAAGTAGTTTCTTTTTTATTTATAAATGTTAGACATGTGTGTTTTATAACCTTTTTTTATATACAGTCAAACCTGTCTGTAAAGACCACCCATGGGAACAGCAAAATGTGGTCTTTGTTTATAGGTGGTCTCTATTAACAGATTAAATATCATTGAAAATGGTCTGATGGGAGATAAAATTGGTGGTCTTTGCAGACAGGTTTTACAATAGTGGTCTTTGTTCGAAGGTGGTCTTTTACACAGGTTTGACTGTAGGTTATTTCCTGCTTAGTTTCGGCCTATTGTTGCCAGCTGTCTTGACTTGTCCTGTGTTTTTCCATCCATTAATCCCCCCTTCCTTCACTGTCCCCTTTGATTCTCCTAATTAGTCCTTATGGTCTGCCAGGCCATTCATTACCGTATGGTCTGCCTCTGTTCATTAACGTATGTACCAATTAACCTCAAGTGCCTTATGTTTTATGAATTGTTGGTTTCCGGAGGTCTGTGTGGGGAGGCACTGTCTTATGTATGTGGCGTTCCCTGTAGCTACCTATCCTCTCTCTTTTATAGTTGAGACTAAGCTAGAACTGGCTCTTGGAAATGACGCAACTCTGGCTGAATGCGAAGCTTACTGTCACAGTGTAGTTCCTGCCGAGTCCACGCTAATATGTAAACCCGCATGTGAATCGTAAGTATTCACGTATCAGTCATTGAGTAAAATTTGGTAAAACTTCCATTACGCAACTTTTATGAATTGCACAGAAATAACGAATGAATTGTTTTTGTTGGTGATCAATGTCATTTAGCTGTACTTCCTTTGATTGGATTTGTAAATATAGTGTATAGCATGCCATTATTGTATTTGGAGGAGTTCGACTTGAATGAAATGTATGTTGTATTGTTATTTTGTTAGGGGTACTTTACACAGTCATGAATGAAGCAAATTGTGTGCAATATCATTTGTATTATTGTATTACTAGATTACGATAATTGGTTTCAACTTAATTTATTATTCGCATGTACAACACGTGAATATACACAATACAATACTATGTTAATATGGAACGGAAAACAAGTCAATGCTTATCGGGTATCTTAATACCTTTTCAAATTTATGCTAAACATAGGTCATGTCAAAACAAAGGTTTAAGAAAAAATCATTAAGTAATTTCGTGAAATAGTAAGGTGATTATTTTCTACATTTATTATTAACACTATCATAAGAACGAGAAACTACGTTTGGTATTTATCTCTTCTTATTATAGTAAATTGTCCATATATAGAACATTAAAATATTTTGCTTCAAGTACCTGTAGACAGTTCCAAGGCTGTAATTCGCTGTATGGTTATAATTTCTTTTTGTGTTTTGAATGTATGACATAATTATTTCCTTTTTACAATGCGCAATTCTTTCACTTTATATTGTGTTCAGGTTATTTTCTGCCCAGTTTCGGCCTATTGTTGCCAGCTGTCTTGACTTGTCCTGTGATATACTCCATCCATTAATCCCCCCTCACTGTTTGTCCTCTTTGATTCTACTAGTTATTCCTTATGGTCTGTCAGGCCATTCCTTGCGCCTCTGTCCCCTAACGAATGTACGCTTTAACCTCATCAAGTGCCTTATGTTTTATGAATGTGGCGTTACCTGTAGCAACTGATTCCTCGTCTTTTTGTATGTAATATATTGTGATGGCTTTTGTAACTTTTAATAAATTCAGTATTTTACCAGTATATACAGTCGAACCTCGTTAATTCGACAACCTTCTACCCGAATATTCGGTTTCATTCGAACTAAATATCAGGTCCCGATGAATCTCCTTAGGCACGTTGAATTGAAATGGGCTATTCAAAACCATGTATTATTTGAAATAAAATTTTGGACTCGGTTAACTCGAATCAGAGGTTCGACTGTATTTATATCTCGTCTAATATAGAACTCCCCTTTCTTATCAGGTATCAGCAGAAAACCCAGGGCTAGTTCCGAAGTTGTTTCGTATTGTAGTAAAATTGTTTCAAATAAAACAAGTACATGTATATACTAACTTAATACTGTATGCTATTTGCGAGAGTCGTTAAGTTACAATCGTAACTACTCGGCGGTATCCGGCATAGCTCGGTATACAGACGTATGCAAATAATTGCCGAGCTGTACCGATTGCCCAAGTTAGACAACCTTGGGGCTTAAACCACATAAGATTATCACGAGTTATCTCCCTTTTTTCTTTATAGAGTCAAAGTTTTGACATGTGGGCATTTTTAAGAATTTCTGAAGAGAACAGATTTGCATTAAGTCGGAGTCATTCGAAATATACAGTATTCATGCTTAGAATTCGTTGTATTTCGCGGATATATTTAGATGTTGGAAGGGCAGTTTCGGCAGCGAAAAGAGGCCTGGTGTTAAAAACCTTAGACTTCTTGAATTATATAATTATACATATACTATTGAAGGGGTAAAGGGAGATACAGTCAAATCTGTGTTAAAGACCACCTGCGAACAAAGACCACTATTGCAAAACCTGTCTGCAAAGACCACCAATTTTATCTCCCATCAGACCATTTTCAATGATATTTAATCTGTTAATAGAGACCACCTGTAAACAAGACCACATTTTGCTGTTCCCATGGGTGGTCTTTACAGATATGTTTGTCTGTACATTTAAAAACGTTCACATTTTTACCAACCATGCTTCTTTAAATTTCATTTTGGAAACTCATTTCTTATGAAAATACGTTTCGATTGTCATGAAATTTAGCTAACATGTTGCATACACAGCAATATCGGGTCAAATTATTTTCTTGTATCCTAGAAAGTCAGTCAATGAAAATTTAGAAATCCTACATTGTGCGTTTTTAAATGTACTGAGTACAGTTAGGCATTTCAACAAACATCGAGTATTACCAAATTAAAGTTTGTGAGTATTCCATGCGACTTTGCCAGAATTTTTTAAGATTTTTACTTGATTGTCTCCCTTGATTTTCCTTGATTCTCCAATGTGCGAGACTAATTGAGTTGTCTCCCTTAGACAACAATCGCGGGGACTGTGTTACGGATAAAAAAATCAATACTGGATCGATATTTGATGGCTATTTAGTTGTTGTCAGTTGTTGATGGAGTCATTATGTACGACACCTACAGTTCTTTGATTACAGCAACTCAAGTGTGAAACAATTGACAAAATGGACACACAACAACATGAAAAGAAGAAAGTCTCTTAAAATATGTTATTAAAATTTGTTTTCAAAATTATCACATATTTTCAGTAATATAAAAACAAATAAATAACAATATAAATAAGACATTGAAATCAAAGCATACAACATGAAATTTATTATTATGATTTGAAATGATAAGTGTATGTAAATGTGTAATGTTTATTTCGTGCATTTTGAGCTATGGCGGTTAATAGTTAATAAACCTTATAAATAAATATATAAACACAAAGTTTGTAGAATAAATCACACATTATCCTCAGTTGCAATCATTTCGTCGGCTGAGTCTAAGAGACTGTACTTGCACTCCGTCGTGACGTCATTTCCTTTTGGTTTGGCGCATGCGTAGAATCTTCGTTTGATGACGGTTAGAACAATGTAGGACAGAATAATGAATATTATATTTATATTCAGTTGAATTCCGAACGCTGCTACCATAAAATGAACGTTTCTCTCATCTGATTGGTTCCATGCTGGATTGTGATGAGGGCCTAAAATAAATGATTACTGTTTATATATTTGCTATACATAGTTCCTACATGATGTAACATCTACAATATTTACCTCCCTTGTCCTTTACTGTCGGCCATTTTGATAAGTAAAACTGAAAATTGAGAAAATACCAAGAGAACTTGCATGTGACAACCACTTACTGAGTCAAATGCCAACATGAGCATAATGAATAAGTTGTTTTTGATTTATCAGATTAGTTTTATCATCATTTACAACTTAAAGGAAATTTGCCTATCAAAATGGCCGACAATTCAGAACAAGGGAGGTAAATATTGTAGATGTGGGAACTATACATGTATTTAACAAGTTTGGGTTCTATATTTATGTGCGAAGTGACTAATTTTGCGTTCACCATTAGATAATCCCTACTTGCCAGCGTGATAATTTCAGGCAGAGAATTCAATGTACGGATAAAAGTCAATGTTTTGTGATGTAAACTTATCTGTGAATTTATACTGCAGAAGTAACACAAATGATCTACAATGACGTACTAATGACAGCCTATGGCCTGCGTTGTAATCTTACATGGAAATATCGTAGAAATAACATACAGTCAGACCTCGTTCATTCGAATTCATCGGGTCCGATTTTTGTCCGAATAATACATGGTTTCGAATAGCCCATCTCAATTGGACGTGCGTGAGATGATAAATCGGGACATAGTATTTATTTTGGATGGTACCGAGTATTCGGATAGATAAAATATCGAACAAACGAGGTCCAACTGTACAGTAGTGACATGTAGAAAGTCATAGCTTACCTGGGAACGGGTAGGGTAAAAATAACACGAACGACGTATAAGTAAACCAGGTGCCAACCGTCAACACACAAAAACTCCGGATCAATTGTGGATATACTGAATGTCTCCATATACACTCAATTACTATACAGACACCTGTCACCATAATTAGCGGTATAGGTAACCTGAAACAAAATCATATAATGCTAATTAATACATCGGATATTTCCGTACCACTTCGTTACTCTACGAACATCCCTCTAGTGTCATTCTCGACTGCTCTCGGATATTTCCGTACCACTTCGTTACTCTACGAACATCCCTCTAGTGTCATTCTCGACTGCTCTCGGATATTTCCGTACCACTTCGTTGCTCTACAAACATCCCTCTAGTGTCATTCTCGACTGCTCTCGGATATTTCCGTACCACTTCGTTACTCTACGAACATCCCTCTAGTGTCATTCTCGACTGCTCTCGGATATTTCCGTACCACTTCGTTACTCTACGAACATCCCTCTAGTGTCATTCTCGACTGCTCTCGGATATTTCCGTACCACTTCGTTACTCTACGAACATCCTCTAGCGTGTGTCAGACGGGCCAAACTCAACATTTTATGCACAGTCAAAATATAGTTCTCGTAAAACGGATTTACAACTTCAATAACTTCGATAAAATCATATAAGAAAGGGTTGTCATTTCTAGTTAAAAACTCACATATTTCAGTTTTGTTATAGCTTAAAAAAGAATTATCTCTAAAACAAGTATAGGAATCTACGCCTCTGGTGGCTTGATATGTGTAATACATGTGTACTATGCAAAATATATGTTGATTTAGCTGTTGTACGCAGGTTAAGTACATGAGTACTGGGCAAATGATTTATTCATCTTACCGGTGTATAACGTTTTCCATTTCTGGTTTACCCATATTTGGCATACTGTGATAATAAAACGTTGTTCCATACCTTAAAAAACAAAAAACATATTTAAAACAAGAAATATCTTTAAAAAAGAATTAGATGATCAGCGTAATGTTACGAGATGTTACGATTGCTGGTCACTACAGATCCAAAATTGATTTCAGTAAATTCACCGAAATTCAGTGGATTTCGGTAAAGTAACGTACCTTTTATCGAAAGGTTAACCAATCCGCGTTAAGGTTACAAACGTTGTTCGGTTGAAAAGAAATTGTCTTGGTGTTTTACATAAGATTTGATTGGTTTACACAACAGTGACTTCCGAGAACGCACCTTAAGTGTGTGACGTCACCATTTCATTGGGAAATACTCAACGTCATAACCAACGTCATAACCAACGTCACTAAAATAGGTTTTATCATGGAAGCGTTCAGATAGATAACGAAAATGTCAAAAGTCAATGTCGAGCTATAGTGAAGGAAAACCCGAAGGTTGGGATAATATAAATAAAACATATTGCTTGTAGAATTGTGGAACATCGGAATGTAAATAAGCTTAGTCAGCAGATCTAAAAGACAAAAGGGGTGAAAATTGTTGCCAAATCCCCTCCCCCCCCACCCGGGATTTCCAAAACGCAGAAATCTTGGGTCCCTGACTTCTTTGTGTTTATATGGACTCCCATTTCCTCTTACTGTGTATCCCTGGAACCCCTAAAATAAGCCTTTGTCAAATATAAACTGCATATCTTGGACCCTACAAATTTACCAAGAATCCCCAATTTGTAAAGCACGAGGGTCCAAGCAACCCTAGCTGAACAATTCAAGAAAAAACCCTGCCCCTTCCCTAAATAGCCCCCTCAATTTTGGAGACAACACATGACCTATGTTTTCCAATCGAACTGATTTGTTTCACCAATGATACAACCGGAAAACAATGTCTTGTAGACGGGGCTACAATACTTACCAAAAGAAAGCAAGGCTGATGGTAAAGTACCTCAACCCGTCAAACTGTTTCGGTCGATAATATCCGAGGAGATCCACTATGCCGTGTATTGTAAACAACATGTAAATGGTTGTATGCTGTAGATTTGATAAGTTTGAGAAATCCCCTTCTTCGTTTATAAACGTCTTGGCATCAATGAGTTCGGCACAAAATGCTGGAATAAATAAAGTGCACATAAAGAAGTGATGTCACACGTACATATGAACGCAGTTGTTGTTGTGACGTCATCAACTCGTTCTTGTGTCATTGTAAATATTTTACCACATACGGAAATAAATGGAAGCACTTCGGCAATTTACGGAAATCTCGACAAGGTCGAACATGGCGTATCTTGCAAACAATAATTATGATGTCTTTCATATCTTTGTTTCAACGACGAAAATGATCGAAAAGTTTTTTAGAACTGCATATACAAATGTAATTTCAAATTGTGCGGTTGACATGAACAAATGACCCTTTCTACTTACCACCAAATGTGAAAAGAATCTTCAAAATAATTTCTAATGGTATAACTCTCCCTTTAATCTCTGTTGTATAGGACAGTCTCGATGTGTATTCCCCTTTGTGAGCCTCAGCCTGTAAATATGCAAATAAATATGCAAATTAAACGACCACGTGACTATGAATATTCATATCCGTTAGTTATGTTACGTGTTTCCGTCTTTGTGTTCATTTGACCAGAGTTATTGTTTATGTGTATACGTTTGTGTCATTTTCTATGTTTAGATGATGTCATGCTTTGTACGAGTCATCGTCTGCTAGGCTTCTATGTTCATTTTTATTGACTTTATTTGCATTAGTGTATCAATGATACGTGACACATCGTCGAATGTCCCTGTTCCTTCTCTAGGTAATGCCTCATTGTCTTGATTACCGCCATTCTCGTCAGCTCTCGGATATTTCCGTACCACTTCGTTATTCTAATAACACCCTCTAGTGTATGTAAGGCGGAGCACTATGTGGCAAAACTGTCAAGAAATAGTTCTCGTAAAATGGATTTATAATTTCAATAACTTCGATATATTCATGTAAGAGATGGATTATCGTTGCCATTTCTAGTTAAAAAACTCACATATTTCAGTCTTCATATAGATGAAATATTAGATTCATCAGCACTCAAGCGTTCACGCCGCCACCTTGTGTTCATGATATTCGAATGGTATTTCCGAAAGTAGTGCCTAACGAACATCCGAGGCACTGGACATAGTTGGCCGAGGTTTTCCGAATGGATTACGCTAGTATTAAGACATTTCTTTGGATCAGCATTGAAGACTGTGCGGAATTATCTGACCAATGAAATAACGCCCTACGTCACCTTGTCAAATCAATGTATGTTTTTGGACTTCAATTGAAGAGTAGCAATTTGTTACACTCAATTTTATTGGTCAGCAGGTGACGTATAAGGTTCAAACATGTATAGGGGGCTCAGTAGATAACGCTGCTGACTACACTCGGTCTCAATATGATAAATGATACTTTCGATTTGTTTTTTAAATATAGTAGCTGATTTACTTATGATTCAAATATACAGTCAAATCTTGGATTTACTTAGTTCCAATTTTAGAGATTCATAAATAAAGCAACATAAATAAACATTACCATAGTAACATTTTTCCAAATGTTCCACAACCACCAGACAGCTATTAAGATGAATATCACACCTTCATCAACGTGTCCAGCGAAAGAGCCCATTGTCTATTTCTGTAAATATATCACAAGAAATATCTTTAAACAAGAAATATCTTTAAAAATTATGGTCGGCGCAACTTGAAGTATGCACATTTGTTGCAATCTGATGGTTAAAATTTGTTGTACAACATACAAAATGCCTAAATGTTACAACTGCCGGTCATTCAATTACGCTATACTACAGAAACTCCGAGACGTGTAAGGGGAGATCACTGCGTAAGAGACTGGATAAAATAACTTCGTAGTGTGATTAGTCATACACACAGTATAGTCTGTTTCAATATAGTTCATCGTTACTTGTTGCATAAGTCGTGAACTCAAACATTCATGTTAGTAAACTTGTTACATGGCGATTTATCTGATTAAAACAATATAAATGTTCGCGACAGGTACATAAAACCAAGAAAGTCTTTTTAATTCCCAACATCGGACAATTCCCCGTGATGATGACCAACAACACTACTTATGGGATAAATCTTGAAAAGTCTGACTCGGATTTGAGCAAAAACTCAATATTGAGCTGAGATTTAGATTTGAGATGATTTGGTAGATCGGGTCCTGGTCTCAAATATTGAGGTTGAATAAATAGCAGAGCAGCGAAAATGCTGCAGCACATTAAAAGTGTTATGCTTCCTGAATATAAACTCATCGCAGATTACTTAACAAATTTAAAATAAGATTTCATAAATATCAGTTTTTTTGTTTATATGGGGTCGGTAAGACAAGGCTTTAAACTGTGTCATATATATACCTATTCTATAAAATGGGCGGATAATATAAAATATATAATATATAGATAGATAGATAGATAGTTTATTTCAAATTCAGTAGGCCATAGGCCCATGTGAACATAATAATAACAAAATACAATTTCCATATGACAGTAACAAGAGGCAATAATTGGTTTTAGTAACAACTTGTACATTGTTATAAAGAATATATAGGTTAGTATTACATATTCTATATAAGGGGCTAAGGGAGAGAACTCTAGATTGGATAAAGGGAAAGAACTCGTGACAATTTCCCGTCGCTTATAATGATACTTAATAAACAAAATGACAAATATACAAGTATTAATAAACAAGATGGTCAAACTAACCATTCAATCGTCATGTCGCAAATTCCGGCCATGAATAAAAGAAATATTGCGCAACACCAAAGTAACCAATATTTACATTGAAAAGTTCATGTTTACAAAAAGACACGTAACTATCATGTAGAAAAGTTAAAACACGTGTCATTGGTATGTTGTCTGTTTGTACAAGTTATTGAACGCAACTTCAATCAGAACTTCATTTAATATTTAATTAGCGCAACGAGATCTCTCTAATGTATGGATTAAACTCAGGATTTAATAACGTCATGCGGGGGAAACAAGTCACTTAATCTGACTTCAAATTAGCTTCGGACGATCGTGTCTACTAGCCAAACCTCTTTTAAACAAAATTTATCTTAATTAACGTATTTATTGTATTAAAACCTGTTCATTAGTACAAATAGTTATACCTCACTTAAAGACTACCTCAAAATTAAGACCACATTTTTCAAGTCCATCTTAACTGTCTTTATCGTTATTCAACCTCAATATTAAGACCATCTAAATAATAAGACCAAGGGTCCCAAGGGTGGTCTTATTATTGAGGTTTTACTGTATATGAGTGGTAATAAGGTTAAAGTTAGATTAAGCTGTAACAGGTAACGCAACATACGTAAGACAATCCCTCCCCACACAGACCCCAGGGAACACAACAGTCTACAAAACATGAGTCACTTAGGAGGTGCTAGGGTAAAACATGTATGGGAATAGGAGTGCAATGAATGGTCTAGCCATAAAAAAACAATTGATGTGAAGTTAAGGGAACAAAAAAGGGGGGGGGGAGTTTAATGGATGGAATACATTACGTAACCAGTCAGGAATGTCAGTAATGACAGGCTGGAAGGGGGGAGAACAAGACTTTTATACCATGGAAAGGAAAACTTAACATACATCTAAAACATGAATAGACATAATAAACATACAGCGATTTACGGCCCCTGTAACTGTCAGTTAAAATAATTGGGATTTTTTCTACGGCATTAAACCTTGGTCCATCGGGAAGACAGCCTGTCGCTCTACCAAATGAGCTGATCGGTTAGTCTACAGTTAACATTACAATATCGAAGCATTAGCGAGTGCCATTAATAACGCAATTAAATTCCGCGTGGGAATGGTGACATTTTAAAGAAATCATCATATTTTAATTCTCTAAAATACTTTCCGAAACTAAATGCATTATTTATTATCAATTCTTAAGGCGTATTCTGTGAAAACTACACTGTACTTATATTACTAATTATGTTAAATATTTGTCAGACTTTTTGTAACTACCATCATATTTCATTTTAATCATCACTATGCTCTGATGACTATTTCTCTCTCATCGACTATATATGTGGCAAAAAACTTTGCAAAATATTTAAATGCCGAAATAAAATGTATTGTATTATATTCGATGAACGATTGGTGAACAAATATCAATACTTGAAAACAATTAAGCGCTTAAAAAATTAAGAATTGTTCGTATAACTAAAGTAAGAATAAAAATTACCGGAATGAAGTTGAATGTTCGAAGAATGACCAAACACGGAGAACTTTTACGACAAACTGAAGATTGGTGTTGACATTTGAAGTATCATCCTTATTTAAGGTGTGTACACGTAGTTTAATCCTCTAAGGTAAATAGCGATTTAACTTTCTTAAATCGCCTCACTATGACTTCAAAGGTCCATTTGTTATTATTGCCATGGAAATCAAATATTTTATTTTAACATGACTGATCGTGTTTTTCTAAAAATATTTTCACATTGTTTAATTTTGTCGTATTATTAATAGAAAATACATTACAGTTAACACTTATTCATTTACAGTCGATGATGAACAACTGAATATAAATACATCAGTTTATATTATTCAATACATTGTGTACATTATTTCTTATAATTAAAGCTTTCTTGTAATATAGCCAATTTGCATAACATATTTTTTATTCTCAATTGTAATAATTCCAAGAATTTAAACATATTTGGCCTAACGTAATAATATTGTCTAATAAACACTTTTCTCAAATCATTTTTTGTTGGTATTTGCGTTTATTTATCGTCGCCACCGGTTTTCCCATGTGGGCGACGCCTCCAGAAGAATGTTAGTCATATTAGATTTTTGGAGGATAGTGCATGCTACAGAAGATGCCCCAGTTCCAGAAGCACCCCTGGTTCTTTTACGTGCTCGATGTAAAGCATCATACACGGGACATCGGTTGTTAGAGTCACGTCCGAAAGACTGTTAGTACGGTCAGTGATGGAGCGGGGAATCGAAGCAGCGATCCCTGGATTACAAGTCCAGCGTTTTACCACTAGACCACGAATCCGCTACTGAAAATTTCAACTCAATTCAGTTTATATGGGGTAATCTTTACAGAGCGTAGCCCTCGACTGTGCGAGAAGAACATGAACCTACCAGGGTTGTCCCATTACATCGTAGATTATGTCTATAATATAATAACTTGACGTTCCAATGTAATAATTTTACACACATAATACTATTTAATCATTTTTGATCAGTTTTATTGAATTTTGTTCTGAAAATAAAACATACTTGTACATTTTGTGTAACAAATTGGACATTCACATACACGGGAGCGGCGAACGTCTTTTGATAAGATAACCGAAATAGCTCTTGCGTTATATAGGTTGTATTATCTGTGCCAAAATTCATTATTCCACCAAATTACGTTACACATGTGTTCTTTGATCATTTTTTCGCCATACTTTCAAATTTCACAAACGTAACGTATGTAATAACATGTTTGGCTTTACATGTATGTTCTTGGGAGAAGAAACCATTCCCAACAAAGTCGTTATGCATAATTGCTACAGGTGAAAATAATACCATTTGTATAGCTACACAACGTTATTTTCCAGAACTGTTTTGTTGTTGACTCAGTCGTAAATATTTTCAACAGTGATATTTAGCACGTCGTACATACTTCTATGGAATCCTGTTGTTATGATAGGGTAAGTCAGTTGGCGGCTCACAATTATTCGACGGCAACAATATTTCTTTTTCTGCTGTCGGATACCATATACTATGTATACATGTCGTCTTCGTTCGTTGGTTTGGTCGTTATATTTAAAGGGAGACAACTACCGCAGAAAACATGCGTGGAGTTTTAAATGAGTGATTTTACATTGCCGAATAAACGGAGCGAGCACCTGCTCTTTAATTACTGCCTTCATAATATGTCACGTGACCCTTCAACCGGGCTGGTACCCGAAGAAACAGTTGATTTATTCAAGTGGGAACACACTAAACGGTTCCTGATTCAAACTTTCTCTTTATTTAATATCTATTTATATTTCTCTGAAACGAAGTTTAACCGAAAATCTTTCCATTACGATTTATTGGAAAAGTACACGTATGTAATTTTATTAGTTTCAATATAGAAAACTGAGAAAATAAGAAACCAACTTGGGTTTAAAACATGTAATGACAGTTGTTACCGTATACTGCAAAGGGGAGTAACCGCTGCGGGGCGTTTGAAATTGAATCCATACGGATAAATATAGACATTGCATCATAATCGTAAAAACCACAACCATACTGACAGATACTGAACTTCCACTGCCTGAACGTTTCACTAATCAAAGCTCTGTGACCACCTTGGTAAATATTTTCTGTTGACGGTTTTGATTGTCATTGCAATGATATACTCGTGCCACAATGGGCTGACAGTAATTACAGTTTATAGAGAAAATATATCTATACCTGTGCGTGTCTGTCATTTGTATTACCATCTTCAAGAGAACACCTTTTAATCCCATAGAAATGTGAATGCGCCTTTGCAAGGTCAATGCATATTGCTAGTTTCAAATGTTCAAAGAAAGAAGGCTGACGATTTAAGCAGATTTAACTATGATATCGATTTTGGAACACTTTTAAGAAACAGTTTTATAGCTAACCCATGTTTTGGTAACATAAATGTTATTGTGCTAATCTCATTCAGTTTTACTTTTTAAGGTGCGAATGTGCATTTTTTATGTGGCATTTAATCGAATAAGCGTCCAGTTTCCAAACGAAGTTAATTGACTCATGTAGCAAAAGCGAGCACAATACGGCCGCGCGGCAAAACACATAGCATTTTCTCCTGTAAACCTTATTCAGTCCAATCGCAGCCAACCGGGCCGCTTTCTATAGCTTTTTCGAAAAGTTAATCTCGTTGAACAGTATCGTATACGTTTATGTCTCGTGATGTACTTCATGCGTGTGACTAGCCTAGAATCCTGGCCAAACCTTCTATTGCTCCGCGTCGGTAAGGCCAGGCGTAATAGAATCCACGTGACTATGTTTCAGCGCTGATCAGGACTGAAGTTTATCACGTGATCAAGATACCGGATAAAGAAAATGCGCGCGCATAAGGTAATCTTGTCCAATCAGATAATCGAAGTGATTGTATTCCGCCTGGATATACTGACAGCGTTTGTACACATCGACTGCTCAACAGGCCGCCATTTCGAAGGCGTACTCCGCTGAAGAAAACGTCGTCTCAATCTATAACACAAGGTAATGTTTGAATGTTTTGTTGTTATAAGAATGAGAAATTTAATTTTATGTCATAATAAATGTTGCTGAAGAACTATCTTTAAATGATATTTATGTTATTATTTTAAAATTTATCCACTTTGTACCACCATGTAATATCGTCATACCGATAAGCGTACATGTTTACGTGCATTTATGCAGTTGTCATCTTGTTTACTTGGTGGATGTCGGTCAAGATTGTTTAAATAATAGAGATTGAAGGTAATAATGAGGTACATGGTATGAGACTGAGGGAAATGGGTAGTAACGTAATTATTTATAACGGTCACACGACTAACCGGAATACCCGTACATTTTACATAGAAAAATCTAACGTAAATGCTATAATAAACCCGTAAATGAATCCACTGTTGACGTGTTGATATTGTCAAAATAATTTTCGATGATGTATAGTTAAATAATCTATTAAACAACTTCTTACACTTAATCCTATCGGTCATTTCACACCCTTGTAATTCACAGTTGCATTCATGCTAGATCTTAAAATATATTAAAATGGAAAAAATAACCATATTGTGATTTACAGCCTTGGAACTCTTAGTAAGAAATGACTTTTCACACATTCGGTCTGACAAACTTGGGAATCTTGTCAGACAGAAGGCAAACTAGTTAAAACATTACCAATGGATTCTTCAAATGACTTTTATTATGCTACATGTACACATATTCTTTGTTATTCTCTTGAATATTGTCCTCTTCAAACTCAAACAGTAATTGTAATTGTTCATTTTTGACTTCACCAAGCACTGAATCTACTTCGATCAGAACACAAATGTTCATCAGTATTAAAAATTTTATCACGTAAGATTTCTCATTGTACATAAGCCATTATCTGTCGATTTATATTGATTGTATTTAGTTTGTTTATATTCACTGATTTTTACTTATTTAGATTGTGGGCTTTCATCACTTGTTGGTGTTAACTTAATCTACTTTCCAGCTGCGCCCGCTTATGTATTTTAATTTGTTGAAAATGGGTATTATTTCACTGTAGTTTCTTTGCTGTTTTTCCAAATGGGGAAGTGAAGAAAATTAATTGGTGCGCGTAAGAAGCTCACGTTACAAGTATAGACAGACATGTAGTAAAATCAGCTCCGATCCGTACATTATGTAAACAGAACGATGCACAGACCTTCTATCTCTGACCAGGTCGTTTTGTATCAATCAGGTCTGACTGATAGGTAATCGCCATGAGTGGTTTATAGAAGATAAACAAACTTCAGTTGTGATAGGAATTATTGTTTTATACACTTTATCATTAGATATCAGGTGTATCTATTATTGGATGTCAACATGGTTTAGGCATATATATGAGAATATCCAAGTTTAGGTAAACAATAATCTTAGTTGAATTCATTATCGTTGTAGAATGCCCATCAAAAGTCATGTTCTACTTGCTATGTAAATACTTTGAATTGCATAGAATATTTATTAAAGAGTTGAATCATACCACGGAATGGTACGTATTAAGCGTATTAAATGAGCATTGTTGTCAAGCATCGATACATATCTAAGTATCAACAAGTATGAGGGTAAGAGTCGCATAGTACTGTAGCAAATAATTAACACCCATGATAATATTTGTTGTTACTGTAAATAGGATCACATTGGCTATAGTCTACATCCGAACTGTACGGAGAGTGCCGTGATATTGTGATTGAAGGTAGAGTTCAAGGTCGCGCTTGAAGTGTAACCTTTTTCGATGAGCACGCATGAGATGCAATTCTCATTATTAAAGTGCGATGAATGGAGATATCTAATGAAAACATGAATACACAGGAATTTCTCTGACGTAAAAATCTTGAGTCCCTGACTCCTTCTTTTTTCTAGGGACTCCCATTTTCAACTTACTTAGAATCCCTGGGACCCATAACATAAACTTTTGTCAAGTATAAACTGCATATGTGGGACCCTATACATTTGTCAAACACGAGGGTCCAAGGATAAAAACCTTACATTGACTACTCTAATGTCCTGAACATATGGAGAAGTTGGCAGTTGCTTGCGGAAGAGCATGTTTGTGAAGTACTGGTTGATACCTAATTCCAGGAAAACTGGTTAAGTCAACTTACTGCTGTATATGACTAAAACATTGTCAAATAACATCGTAAAAACTGATACAAATAAACAAAGATAGGTTTTGTGGAAAATGGTATCTTTATCAGCAAAACTCACCCTAATCAGGAAATTGCATGGGAAGCAATTAGACTGACAGGAACAATATGCTGATGCTACTAGTATGCATGCACTTCCTTATTCAGAGTATTGTTAAAGATTCTGGGTTTTAACTGCATGACTCAGTTTGTGAAATGTAAACAAACATTGTCGTCTATGGGTATTACATGTAGGGATGTATGATGCAACTATACTGTTTGTCCTGATTACAAATGCATTTTGTATACAAAATTCGAAATGTCCATACAAACAATATCTTAAGCACTTAATCATTTTTTTCAAATGAATTTTACTCTTAACTCAAAACTAAATCTTATTTTAGATAAAATTCTCTTTCAAATCGAGTCAGCCACATAACACTTAGCAGACTTCCCGAAAGTTTACAAGAAAGTGTCAGTCAGATTTAAGTCTTTGAAGGTAACATTTCAACATGGCCAAAATGTGTATTGTCAGAAGAAATTAAAATGTAAGTTCTGAGACGTCATTGGCAATGATTATGTCTCCCCTCATGAGGGGAAATGTTGTTTTTGCATTGTTTGTCCATCCGTCACACTTTGGTTTCTGCTCAATAACAGGAGCTCCATATAACCCAGAGTCTTGAAACTTCATTGGATGATTGGATAAATTGAGTTTATGATCCCTATTGTTTTGGGGAATCACTCGGTCAAAAGTCAAGGTCATAGGGACTGTAAATGTCTAATTAGTTTCTGCTCAGTATCTCAATAACCCTTTGAACCAGAGTCTTCAAACCTCACAAGATGATTGGACTCCATGAGTAAAATACCCATACTGTTGGGTCTAAGGTCAAAGTTCACTTTGGCTCGTGTCCCACACTTCTTAATCATTTTATTCTCATTTCCAAACTTATCATTAATGATTTATCTCCTACGACTGTGCAATTGGGGAGACATGTGCTTTTTTAAAAAAAGCATCAGATAGTTTCAGTTTGTTGCTAGTTTGGTTGAATTGACCACGCTATTTTAATGGCCATTGCTGTCTGACATTGTTTAAAGTCACTTTGTGGATATGAGACTTTACCACAAGGAACTGTTCTGTAAATTGTTTTTCTAACAGCACTTGATCCGATTGTATAAGAATGTTCCTTGTTGTTCGTTTTGTTAAGAACTCAAAGTGATTACTTCAATTCCTCCTACCTTCCTTGACATTTCTCTTCCTCCTCATAATAGTGCGATGTTTGAACTTTCAATTCTTTGGTTTTACATTGGCCATTTTCATGAGAAACGGCTTTTTTGCGATATTAATTCGAGAGAATAATAATAATAAAACTTTAATGTATAAACCAGAACTTGTGGCACTCAGAGTTGTCACATATTCAGTATCCACAATTATAGTTATCAGGCAAATAAAGTGTTATTATGGCGATTAGAACAATGCAAACATGTAAATCTATTCAAGTAATATTTTGTGATCACTTATATCACATGCTTTTCATTGATAGAAACATACACGTAGCGAAGAAACAATTTTGACATGTTTACGTTTGAGTTTTAGATGGGGCATTGATAACAACATACAATGTACTTAGTAAACATTAAATAAAACTTTGTGATGTAGCTATAACATGCAATACATTTTCCTTAGTACTGGAAATTTCGGAAATTTGTACCACTGGTAACTGGAGCATTTGCTAAAATCTTGTTATTAGGCACTGTCGAAAATGAGGCGTCTAGTAGTATATCTGACCTGCCAAATAAAAAAACACAATGTCTTCAGTAGTCTATGTCAACACATAAAATTCAAAATCTTCTCGATTATTATCTTTCATTTTCAATATTTATTTTCAGCTTCCTATATGGGGATAAATGTGTGTACATATAGGAGCAGAGTTGGTTTGTTCCGTCTTGTTGAAGTGCTGGTGTAATGCTGACGCCATTTATAACTGATTTCAGCCAGTGATCAAAATGATTGGAGCAGTCACTTTCATAAGAGTGTTGTTGGTAATGGCCGGTGTGGAACCAAATCCTGGTCCTGTTAACAGTAAGGACTTATAATCAACATGATTAGTTGTAATGCATGATATGAACACTTTCTGATCACATTCAAGATGGCTGACTGGCGGGCATCTTGGAATTATCAAAAACTTGTGGAGCAAACCACTTCTACAATTTTCATGAAACTTCACCCAAATATTAAAAATGAGGAGTTGTTAATTATATGATGCCACTAGTCGCTGGTATATGTAACACTATAGAACACCCATTAAATAGATACAGTTCATGCAGTAAATGCTCAGGCGGGAATTTAAGTGGTCGCTTAATAACGATGTCACTTGTACAATGTTTACTGCATATATCTTTGTGATATTCTACTACAAAATTCAGTCTGCCCGGATGTTAGAGAGCTAGGTTGTCACCCGGCAGATCTTTTTTCGAGTCCTTCACATGTGGAGAATTTGTTGGTTAGTACTGGTTGGTAAGTAATTGCAGAAAACTGGTTACGAAAAATGGCAAACGTAGTTAGGTGGAAAAGTCTTAGACAACGGTGTTAAACCCGATATATACAAAAAGGCAACTTCTTAACATTTGTTTCAGAATCATTTGTGTTCCGGTACCAATATCTTCTGATAGAGGTTGGCACAGAAGTGATGCAGAAGTTATTTGATGACGTGATTGGAACTGACTTTGGTACTTACTTGGCCGCCAATGTGACTGCAGCAAATAAACTCCAGTGGTTGATTGGTTCGGGTAAAATAACGCCAGCACAGCAAAATTATCTACCACCAATTGACACTACACCAATGTCTTTACCCGAACCAATCAACCACTGCGCCAGTTTATTTGCTGCAGTCACATTGGCCGGCCAAGTAAGTACCAAAGTCAGTTCCAATCACGTCATCAAATAACTTCTGCATCACTTCTGTGCCAACCTCTATCAGAAGATATTGGTACCGGAACACAAATGATTCTGAAACAAATGTTAAGAAGCTTGCCTTTCTTCTTGTATATATGTATATATATGAGTTTAGTAAGTCATGTGTGTGTCCCTAGTCTGTTTAACATCATTGTTTACATATTGTGTGAGTGTGTATTGATTTTCATTGGTTGGTTATACACTTGTGTAATATGCGCATGTTTCAAAACAGACTCTTGTTTTCTGGAAAATTCTACTTCATGGAAGCACAATCTACCTTCAAAACATGATGGACTGTACACAATGTTCTCTTAAACATCATGGACTGAAATCAAAGGTTCTCCAAAAAATGCTGGTGTTGATGAAGAGCTAGTGATACATGCTGGTACAGTGGACAACTTACCATGTCAACATCAGTCTATTGACAATGAAAAAAAAGCAACACTACTCTTCAAATTGAGGTGGTTTTTTTCTTCCACAGAGACTGTTCAGCACCACCCTTATTTTACTAGAATCAATAAAAAAATCAATTTGATGAATAAATCACTGCTTTTTTATTTCGAAGTGATGAAGATGCAAAAATGGAACCTCGAATAAATAATTCATTTATGTTTCAGGTGGCACACATGCGTACAGTTTATATATTGGACACAGACTTGACTGTCAAATGGACTGAATTAACTGAGGTAAAAATACCAAGATTAAAATAATTACTGACTTAATCCTCTTGCTGCTTATGTGACTTTTAATTTCTTTGTGATGTTATATAATTGGCTTGATTTTGTAATGAATAAGCTGTATTTTTTGCTGCAATTTGTACAGATATTACAGACATTTTGAACCTTCTGTGTGTAAAATTTGTATTTGATATGTTCATATATATCTGCAGTGTACTTAATATGTCAGTTGAGTACTTAGCACCTTTGTTAAGTGTACATGGGGTATATAAAATGGTATGTTCATATATTTACACATGTCTGTTACTCGCACATTTTGTGTGCTTCCTTCTCAATAAAAAATCACACTCTCTGTTGAAGAAGTCCACGTTGGTGTATCTGTAACACCAGAGCTTAACCCCAGCAGTATGTCACCGATATTGTGAATACTTCACACAATGGTAGAGCCATTGAGAGGAAGTGCAATATACAAGGACCATAACTCTATCTAACTTCTGACAAAGTAATTCATGTACGTGCGTTATTTGTTGTATAAATAAATAATGAAGCAATTCATCGTTACTAACATAGGAATATTTACCTAACTTGTTAAATACCTGTATATTTGCAGATTCTGAAACGACTCAACAGTTGCCATAGTAACGGAGTTACTGATTTGACATCCAAAATTTACCAGGCAGGACACATGGATATAGATGACAAACTGAGGGAACGTTATGATACAACAATTGAACAGTGGAGGGAAATGGAACGATTGTATGACCACGGACTTAGAGAATTACAGCAGGGTCAGACAGATATAATACATGACCAATCCGAAATAAAACAGGGTCAGTCTGAAATAAAACAGGGTCAGTCTGAAATACAACAGGGTCAGTCTGACATTAAAGATGATCAGTCTGAATTAAAACGGGGTCAGTCTGAAATAAAACAGGGTCAGTCTGAAATGATAAAAGGTCAGTCTGACATTAAAGATGATCAGTCTGAATTAAAACAGGGTCAGTCTGACATTAAAGATGATCAGTCTGAATTAAAACAGGGTCAGTCTGAAATAAAACAGGGTCAGTCTGAAATGAAACAAGGTCAGTCTGACATTAAAGTTGATCAGTCTGAATTAAAACAGGGTCAGTCCGAAATAAAACAGGGTCAGTCTGAAATAAAACGGGGTCAGTGCGAAGTAAAACAGGGTCAGTCTGACATTAAAGAATATCAGTCTGAATTAAAACAGGGTCAGTCTGAAATAAAACAGGGTCAGTCTGACATTAAAGAATATCAGTCTGAATTAAAACAGGGTCAGTCTGAAATAAAACAGGGTCAGTCTGACATTAATGATGATCAGTCTGAATTAAAACATGGTCAATCTGTAATAAAACAGGGTCAATCTGAAATAAAACAGGGTCAATCTGAAATAAAACAGGATCAATCTGAAATAAAACAGGGTCTGCTGGCACTTAAAGAAGGACAGTCCCAATTGCAGAGAGATGCACAAAAGGATCGGGAGAATCAAGAAAAAACAATACAAGAAATCAGAGATACACAACAAGCCGCCAAACTGGAGAATGAAATAGGTACAGTAACACAATGTTGTTAAATCATTATAGATATTTCCATCATCATAGCATTTGCGAATTACGTGCACATCGCACAGAAACACAGTTAATCTACCACAGTATAACCATGGCAGGGAATTCAAACATATAAATGCTAAGTTTTAGTTTTTTTCCTTTCAAACAATATACCAGGCTACTTCCCAGTAGTGTCTGTGTTGTAGCTTTTCAAAAATGATGATAAAGGCTTCATTGGTCAAAAGACAATTATAATGTTAACTAAAACGTTTTACCTTTAAGTAAGTTAGAGATATATTGGAACTGCAAAAGTTATTTTCGCATAGCAGACTTTAGTTGTAAATTAGTTTATTTAGTGTCATTCTTTCAGTCTTTACAATTAGAATAGAAAGCTGGTCAATTAACACGCTATGTTGTAACTGTGTTTACAAGTAGACGTGTATTTTCATGCCTCCCAGTGCTTTCCTTTGGGTGGGGTTGTGAACTTTGTAAACGTGTGGCATTCCCTGCTTGACTTTGATTTTCATTTTAATCTTACAAAGTTTATAATTTTCAGATCTCAAAAATCGTCTTCTGAAGATGTACCAGGAAGATTGTTGTAGCTTGCCAGTGTTACCTTTGTGTGATGATGATGAAGATGAGGTGGACCTTTTATCTATTTATCAACCTCCATCTCTGTTTCATGTTCCTTATCACAGAACTGAGGAAAAAGAACAATATCCAATTTCCTCTTACAAGGAAATATTTAGTAAGGGGGATCATTGTTTCAGTAATATATTTATTACTGGTGATGCGGGTGTCGGTAAATCATCCCTCTGCAAGTGTATGGCGTTGCTTTGGTACAAGTCGCAATGTAATGAAAACGTTGATGATGAAGTTACACAGAAGAATATTGAATTCATGGGAAAATTTGACTTTACATTTTTTGTATCTCTCCGAGATACTGACAGAAAGGATGTGATAACAATGATTATAGAACAGGTATACACTGAAACAGAATGTGTTGGTAAAATGAATGAATTATACGAACTTGTTCAAAATACTTTGAAGGAACACGTTTGTCTTGTAATATTAGATGGACTTGACGAGTGGTCCCCAAAAACTAGTCGTAAAAAAAAATGTGCGCTACCTGACAAAATAACTGCTGAAAAATGCTGTTTTTTAATAACGTGCCGACCGTATAAAATAGAAACTGTAAGATTGCCACCCAAAGATCTTGATCGTCAAGTCCAGATAAGAGGAATTAGTAGAGAGTCAACAACGCATTATGTTAAAGAAATTGTGGCTCGTTGTAATAAGGCTAATGGTGAAAATAAAACTGCGATTGACTTTTTTAAAGAAATCGAAATGTGTGGGCTATATGACGAGTTGTGTATACCCATAGTTGGGTCACATTTGGTTGCGATATGGTTTGACTGTAAACTGACGGACATGTCTAGAGCACTTATATACAGTAACATACTTAAAATGCTCTTTGAACGAACTGAAAACAGACGTAGAAAGAACCATAAGAAGAGACGCATTCGTTCACCATCAGCACCATTATGTAGTGTACAACTTCCTGATTCACTCACAGACCATGTTTGTTTCAAAACCCATGTTGCACTTTTAGAGAAGATATGTTATCTGTCATTTAGATCATTGTTCAAAGTAGACAAATGTGTATCAGTTCTTGTATACACTAGAAATCAGTTAGTGTTAGAACCTTATTTGTTCTCTGATAAAGAAATGGATTTCTTGTGCAAGATTGGCATCTTATCCAGAAACAAAGTAATTGGTCGATTGGGAAAACAAGAACAAAAGTTGTCGTTCTTGCACAAGAGTTACCTTGAATATTTTGCAGCATTGTTTGTATCTTCATTTGACAGCAGAAATGCATTTGATAATGTTGTTGAGGAATGGACCACACTCAATGATATTGTGCAATTTCAAAATTTGTTCATCTTTCTTTCTGGATTTTCTTGTGAAAAGGTCAGGTTTTTGTTTGAGGATATATTCTTGAGATTATCAGATGATAAAACTGTTTGCAGAGGAAATGCTATATTTCCCTATAATAATTCTGTCTACGAAAACCAAGTTAAGTTACTACAAAGTATGGTTATAAATTGTTTCAAGCAAGTCAGTAGCTCAAGTAATCCAAACTTCTCATTGAAACTTGAATATTTTATATTTGATTCTGAATATAATGGTTTTGATAGTTTATCTGGTGATGATGAATCTCACGCTGCAGTCAGTTCAGATGTTGGTTCTCTGAAACAACTTTTATTGCTAAACACAACATGTATACATTACCTACATTCAGTTCAGGGTGAATATTTTGTTGAGTTTGATCAGATCAAAAGTCTACAAATTTTACATGTTGGTGATGTGGGTACTGTGGTTACAGATGTATATGATGTATTTGATGTAAAGTTCACTGAGTGCATGTTACATAATCAATCCACACTGCACGCTGTTTGTATTGAAGGTGGTATACTGTCATTTAAATTGATACCAGAATTACCTGTGAGAAGACTCCAACATCTGACATCATTGTCTCTGTTTTTTGTTAAAATGCAACATAACAGTTTACATAATCTGTTGAAATTTCTGTCTGACAATGTTCTCATTGAAAATATAGAATTGTCCTCTGTGTTTTGTGATGATCACCAGGATGATGATAGTGACTCCGATGATGATAGTGACTGTACATTGACTCTAAATCTTCAACATCATACAAACCTCACTTCATTATGTCTGTTGCATGTTGATATTTTATGTAATGTCAACAATTCTACTTTAAAGTACATCACGTTGGAGGCATTATATAAGAGGAGTGTTGGTTGTTACAGTAATGTATTTAACTGTATTAAGTGTTCACAACTTGAACATCTTAATAGTTGTGATAATTACAAGGTATACTACAATTCAATGAAATTATTGACATGTACAGTGAAATCTCTTCCATATATCAAGTCACTAACACTGCGGGAGATGAAGTTACCTGATGATGTTTTATTACAACTACATCCTGATGTAACACAAGTGAAGATAGACCTGTGTGTCACAATGAGTCGTCAATGTTTTCATTGTTTCATTGAAAGTTTTGTAAACAATAAATCTGTGATAAACGTTGAGTTAGATGGATGTAAGATTACATCAGTTGATGGAGAAACTCGCAGAGAACTGTCATTGAAGGAGTCGGTGGATTATATGTCTGAGTATCTTACATCAATACCTACAGTAAACATCACATATAAACATGATACAATGTTACAATTTGAAACAAGAAGTTGTCAGTAAATGTTTGCTTTTCTTTCTGTAAACATTTCGTGTAAAAAAACGTATTATAAGCAAAATTGATGAACATGACAACAAAATGTTCCGATATGGAGTTGACAAAAATGACATATCAGAAACATATCATGTGACTAAGCATTTTCTTAATTAGATCATTACCTACAAGATAAGTCATGTTTAGATACAAAATTAAAAAACAAATGTTTTTTGACATTTTTGGTGAATTTGATCATTTCAATAAAATGGTCGTAGTGTTTGACTGCGGATGAGGCGTATGTTCTCCATGACTGAATACAACATACAACATATGTCCTCCATGTCTGATTCATGTTTGTCAGTTGCTTCCAGAAGTACAAGATGGTAGTGGTTGGTAACCCAGGGACACTAGATTGGTCAAATGACCCTCGTATATTACTGAAATGTTGAAAAAGTGTAAAAACCAACACAGCCATTGGTTATATGTAATATGTTATGATGTTACTTGTGATTGTGGAAAAGTTCGTAAAAATGTTGTTATGGTCATTTTATACTGATGAGTTACAATGTTACATTGGTGACACAATATTGATACTTGAAAGCTATTGTCTATACATGAATTGATTGTCATTTATTGTGTCCTCATAGTTTTGTAAATTTGATAAAATCACTGTATGCATTGAATCATAAATGTACTGATAATGATTTCATGTCAAATGTTTGCATTTGAGAATTACCATGATTCATCCTTAAAAAAGTGTTACTTTGGCATAAACATACCATGCAAAATTTAGTGTGTTGTTTAATAGAGTGTGTTGACCAAGATAGGGCCTCTGTCGAGAGGTTGCACTATAGTCAGTGTGTTGTTGAAGTGAGGGTGTTGATCAAGAGAGGGCCTCTTTCTAGAGGTTAAATTGTAGTGAGTGTGTTGTTGAAGTGAGGATGTTGATCAAGAGAGGGCCTCTTTCTAGAGGTTAAATTGTAGTGAGTGTGTTGTTGAAGTGAGGGTGTTGATCAAGAGAGGGCCTCTTTCTAGAGGTTAAATTGTAGTGAGTGTGTTGTTGAAGTGAGGATGTTGATCAAGAGAGGGCCTCTTTCTAGAGGTTAAATTGTAGTGAGTGTGTTGTTGAAGTGAGGGTGTTGATCAAGAGAGGGCCTCTTTCTAGAGGTTAAATTGTAGTGAGTGTGTTGTTGAAGTGAGGATGTTGATCAAGAGAGGGCCTTTTTCTAGAGGTTACATTGAAGTGAGTGTGTTGTTGAAGAGAGGATGTTGATCAAGAGAGGGCCTCTTTCTAGAGGTTAAATTGAAGTGAGTGTGTTGTTAAAGAGAGGGTGTTGATCAAGAGAGGACATCAGTTCATACATGTTGTATTTAGATGTAGCTTCTCATGCTTTATTTGAATGTTGAAAGTTTTTTTTTATTACACTTCGTAAATCAATAATTGTGATATTTTATTCTATGAATATTGATGATTATCAGTATACCATGTGTTAGTTTAGAAATATATCATTTGTCATTAAACTACCAGTATTGTTGTTCTGATATTCTGTTCTCTGGGTCCTACAAGGGAGGTAAATCATATTGCACTGTCTGTCCGTCTGTGCGGTTGCATTTTGATGTCCGGGCTACATCTCCAAATCATGCAGCTGAATTTAAATGAATTACAACAATGATCCCTTCCAAGTCTCATTGTGTATATTCCGATCAGCACTTGATGGCTGTTAATCCAGAGGTAGTGGGTTTGACGCGCATGTTGCGTTTCCAGTAACAACTAAATATTTTGTCTCGTCAAACTGAGGTCCTGTGTTCGCAAAACATTAGAGTTCAGGATCAAATATAGTCTCCAAGTTTATGTACCCACACTACTGAGCGTGATTTACCTTTGTCCGTCCGTCTGACCGACACATTTTGTGTCTTTCGTATATCCTGATCTGTCTTCAAACATGCTACATGAGTGGTTAGTCAACCCTCTCCACCCTGGGAAATCAGAGTTGTTGACCTTTTTCAGAATGAATTGGCATTGTATCATTGTCGTTTCGTTCCGCTCAGATAATGTTTTACTTAGTTATGGCCCTTTGATGTTTTTATACATATACAGTGCATGGTGAAGTTTGTCCGCGCTTCATCTCAAATACGGCTATTTGGATTTCAACCAAATTTCACTAGATAATCCGATTGATAAGCATCAAGTGTAGTTGTGCATCCTTGTCGTCTCGTTCCACTCAGTCAAAGTAAAAGTTTATAAGCTAGACTAAACGAGACGTTATTATACGAGTTTATTTGCTTGTTCTATCTGGTGCACAGCCATTTGTCTACAGCGTTTCAGTTGTATAATGCGGCCAATTGACCTAACCAGTTTTCCTGGAATTACTTATCAACCAGTACTAACTTGCCCTTACGCAAGCAGCTGACAACTTCTCTACAAGAATCAGAGGTGGAGGACAAATGACCGTAACCGAATGTCACAGATTGACACGACCTGTCCCGCCTGGGAGTCGAACCGGAACCTCCCGGTTGACAGCCCTTCGCTCTATCAGCTGAGCTAACAGGATGGGGTTTTGGATAAGTCGTATTCACTTAAACTTTGAAAATAATTTCGTCTTGCTTTTGTTTGATAACCGTATTTCTGATATTAATCCGATTGGTTAAAGTACGCATCATAGAGTATATTGATACTGCCATATCATTAACTGATAGTTTGTACGTAACTATACATCTGTCTGTATCAATGTCTGATCGCCTGATACATTGTGGTTGCATCATATACTGGTCAAAAGAGCTAACCAGGTGTTTTCCAATGTAAGAATCTCAACTACATTATGCCGAATTGACCTGAAGCGACCTGAAGCGTTGAATATTATACTAACAAGTTAACATCGACACTTCGCTGTTACATTCATTTGAATCATAAATGTTGTAGCTTACTGTAGTCAAAACTCATCAGTAAATATGTCCAGTTGTTTTTTTATAAACTACACGGTATAAAGGAAACTACGCCCGTGTACGAAATAACCGTAAAGAAATGTCTTGTAGAATAGTCTTATATTTTGGCTTCCATCCTTTAGTTCATTTGCAGTTTTAAGAATTTCTGATTTTGTATTTTATTTCAGCTACGCTATTATATATTCATGTTGGAAGGTAGGGGCGGATGGTCAGTGTGAGTCAGCTCAGACGTACGCCGCCGAAATATAAAGAAGTACAAAACCATCGTCAAAGTCGAAACAAGCGGAAGTGGACAGCGCGCTTAAGAGCGCATGCGCGGACATAAAAACCTCTCTAAAGGCATTCTTTACGGATATTGCACAAACAAGGATGGACTTTAAATGTTGATGAATAATATGAGGTCTAGAAGTGATTATTAAGTCTGCGTGAAACGAAATAATAATAATGGATCGCTCGACCCCTAACCAGAGCATCTTACTTGGAGCAATATACAAGCCATGTATTTGTAGTGAAAAGCCTTTTTTGTACCACCTATACAATTATACCATTGTACTGGTTGGTACCCGGGAGAACAGGTTCTAGTACTGGTTGGTACCCGGGAGAACAGGTTCTAGTACTGGTTGGTACCCGGGAGAACAGGTTCTAGTACTGGTTGGTACCCGGGAGAACAGGTTCTAGTACTGGTTGGTACCCGGGAGAACAGGTTCTAGTACTGGTTGGTACCCGGGAGAACAGGTTCTAGTACTGGTTGGTACCCTGGAGAACAGGTTCTAGTACTGGTTGGTACCCTGGAGAACAGGTTCTAGTACTGGTTGGTACCCTGGAGAACAGGTTCTAGTACTGGTTGGTACCCGGGAGAACATGTTATAGTACTGGTTGGTACCCGGGAGAACAGGTTCTAGTACTGGTTGGTACCCTGGAGAACAGGTTCTAGTACTGGTTGGTACCCGGGAGAACATGTTATAGTACTGGTTGGTACCCGGGAGAACAGGTTCTAGTACTGGTTGGTACCCGGGAGAACAGGTTCTAGTACTGGTTGGTACCCGGGAGAACAGGTTCTAGTACTGGTTGGTACCCGGGAGAACAGGTTCTAGTACTGGTTGGTACCCGGGAGAACATGTTATAGTACTGGTTGGTACCCGGGAGAACAGGTTCTAGTACTGGTTGGTACCCGGGAGAACATGTTATAGTACTGGTTGGTACCCGGGAGAACAGGTTCTAGTACTGGTTGGTACCCGGGAGAACAGGTTCTAGTATTGGTTGGTACCCGGGAGAACAGGTTCTAGTATTGGTTGGTACCCGGGAGAACAGGTTCTAGTACTGGTTGGTACCCGGGAGAACAGGTTCTAGTACTGGTTGGTACCCGGGAGAACAGGTTCTAGTACTGGTTGGTACCCAATGGATTATCTGAAATGATGTTTGTATTTCTTTATCTATCCTTGTCAAGTGTTTTGTCTGCCGTAACCGGCCGGGCAACCACATAATTCGTGCTCTTCTATGAAATATGTTTCTGTCTCATTTTACCTGACCGTAACAGGTACACGCGGAAGAAATCTAAAAAGGATAATCGGATCTATCGACCTGGGCCAGCGCAACTATTTTGGCGTGATACAACGAAATACAATACCTCACGGATGGCTTTATCCAATTTTTACATTTTATTAAAAACTGTCTAAGATTGCCGCTGCTTTCTCCAGATTAAATTCGGAAAATTATCACATATTTGTAATTTTAAGGCTTATGATAACATTAAGAACAAGACTTTCTCTGATTATAAGACCTTACTATCTGTTTTTTTTTAATTAATAAAACCAAGGTTGTTTCATACCGAATCAATGTTTTGGCATGATATTACAGCACTAAGTAAACAGGCCCTTTGCCCATGAAGTTAAAATATGTTTTGCTGAAAAATCTCGGATAAGACTTGGACGTGAAAGTGGTGGACAAAACGGTAAAATACATCTAAACCTCATTGAAAGACCAACCCAATAATGATACCACCTCAAAACTAAGAACACAATTATCAAGCCCATTTTAACATGTTTGTTCTTTATTCAACATCAAATATTAACACCACCTCAATAAGACGACCATTTTCAAGTGTCTCAATGGTGGTCTTATTATTGAGGTTTTATTGTAGATTAATATTTGACCAATCTTTTTATTCAACTAATCTGTTACACTGTGAACCGGCCCGATGGCACAGTGGTAAAACGTTTTGACTCGAGTGCGGGAGATCGCAGGTTTGATCCACAGCCGAGCCATGGCGAAGTAGTTTAATTAGTTTTAAGTAGTGATAGGACTGGTTGGACCGGTCAAAGGTTACTTTATGTGACTATGTATGGTATAATGTGTATGTTATACGGCGTGGTATCATTGGTGGACAGCACCATATATATCTCTCTCCCTACAAATAAACACCTCCACCGTATGACCGGAAATTTGTTGGGTTGGCTTAAAAATCACGCACACTTCAAGAACATGTAGAAACTTTATTGATTTAAAACCAATCAACGGGGTATAATATCGTGGCCATGAGATATGATGCAGATTAACAAGATCGATAACCCTTACATACAGAATATGCAGTATACAACGTTCATGTCACGTAGGTGGTGAAATACCGGTTTTAAATTTGATAAAACATAATTTTGGCGTACTTACTACTAGGAATGTCAATATTCGCTTATTTTGCTAACGGGTTGACCGTTTAACCGAACATGACATTCGTTTCGTGTTTCGTATTTTTGCAGTGTATATCTTTACCATAACACCGATGAACTAGACCGATATTCTGATGTATATTGTTTTATTTCTGCTATTATACTGAACAAAAATCATAAAAAAACAACTAAAAAAAACGCAATCATTTTTTTTTTTAACAAAACATCTTTTGAAACTAATATCGTTATTATTAATTACACATCTCAGTGAGAGAACTATGATTAGTTTCCTTATGAGCACATATTATCATCGAGTCAATACAAGGGTGTGTGTTTAACTGTCATGTATATATATTACATGGAAGAATTTAAGGGCTCCTCCAGTCTGGCTTTTTCACAAAGATACCACATTTTACGACACGTCAATTAAAATTCAAGTGCACAATAAGATGTTTCAACAACGCTTTAACTTCTTTAAACATGTCATCTAAATAATGTTAAGGTGTGTCAACTTTAAAAAGAAGCATTGTTTCACGTCTGATAAGAAATACCGACATTCCATTGCGGTCGATGAATATGTTGTATCTTCGAACCTGATACTTGGTATCATCCAAAATGAATATCAGGTCCCGATGTATCTTCTTAGGCACGTCAAATGGATATGCCATTCGATCCTACAAATGTTTGAGTGTCTACATTAGTTTGATTTTGAGTCAAGTAGCTTCATGTGATTATGTTTTGTTTGTTTTAGTGCGTTTTGGGGTCAACATGTTTTTGTTATATGCTACGGTCAACCGGTTACCCTGCAATTAATTACGAAATACTTTTGACGGAATGGGTAGTGCAGTGAACACGGTGTCGACAGGTCAACGCGGGTGTTGTGAGTTCAAACCTCGGGAAGGTCAGAAACACACACCCTCATTTACACCATACGTGGTATCCAACCAGGCGGGGGGGGCACTCATGTTTGTAATAGGGGTTTTGAGTAAAATGAACAGCCCGGGTCATGTAGTGACCATCCTATCCCCAGATAACACCAGGTGGACATCTTTGTAGCTGTGTAGAACCATTATGTTGTTATACGTAGTAAGACTGACCATTTTGCAAACAAGGCCGGTGATATAGTTGCGATATTAATCGGCGCTGCGACTTTTAACGTTGTTTGCTTCATTTAACTTGATTGAGAATTTTTGAAGGTGGTTGCGAAAATTAGCGTTGGTTGCCGCATTTAAAGATGGTTGCGACATTTGAAGGTGGTTGCGACATTTGAAGTTGGTTGCGACATTTGAAGTTGGTTGCGACATTTGAAGTTGGTTGCGACATTTGAAGTTGGTTGCGACATTTGAAGTTGGTTGCGACATTTGAAGTTGGTTGCGACATTTGAAGTTGGTTGCCACATTTGAAGTTGGTTGCGACATTTGAAGTTGGTTGCGACATTTGAAGTTGGTTGCGACATTTGAAGTTGGTTGCGACATTTGAAGTTGGATGCGACATTTAAAGATGGTTGTCACATTTATAGTTGGATGCGACATTTAAAGATGATTGCCACATTTATAGTTGGTTGCGACATTCAACCTAATAGCATACGGTCATAAAGCTTATCAAAACAGCAGTCATTCTTGATTCATTGGAGTGTTTAACAATGTCACGTTTTACGTACACAATGGACTCTGTTATCGGTGTCATGCAGAAGATAATATGGAAGAACTGTATTCAACGTACTTAACAAGCCCAAATAATTTATGTCAGACTGGGGAGAGCTTTAAGTAACAATAAAAGTTTTACATACATTTAGTTAACGTACTTGCAAATTGCTAGGTGACACTATGTGAAGTGATTTAAATTCCTACAACAAACACGCCAACATGTATCTTTAAAACTATGAGATTAAATCATGACATCACAAACGTAATTTCATGTTTAAATTTTCACGATTTACGAATCCACGTTTTAAGAGTAAGAAATATAAAACATCACAAACGTTGTGTTTCCTAACAAAAAAGGTACATTTAATAAAAACATTATCAAGCCTTAACGCCATTTTTTAGCATTTTTAAATTATGCATGTTTGCGGTGGTCAGTTGAACTAACTAGTGTTCCTTGAATAACAGTCGAACCTCGGTCGTTCGAATTCATCGGGTCCGATTTTTTATGAAATAAGTGAGCTTAAAGTTAAACTTGTCAAGAAGTGGGTTTAAAACGTTTTTTTAACTCGCTTTTCTGGAAAAAGTAGTTTTTTTTATATCTAGAAACTACATGTAGCTTTTGCTCACTTTAAACCAATAAAAAACAAATTTTGGAGAAACGTGTTAAAAAAAACACGTTAACTCAGAAAAAACCCACTAAGTTGGTTCCTCTGGAAAACCCACATTTTGCCTAGAAAAAACCCACATTTAACCCTGTGCCAATACCACCGTGTTGCACTCGGATTAAACCCAATTTAAAACCGAGTTTTGCTCACTTATTTGGGAAGGATGCCCCACCCAAAATTCGAACCCGGATCTTCAGTACCCAGTGCTCTACTAACACAGCTAACTGGACAGGGTGTGGAACAACCAACATATATAGTACCTATTTACGTGCATAATCACGTGACCCTAAATAAGCCACGCCCTTCACAAATAAACCTGTAATAAATGAATCATAAATTATCGAACTATCGTTGAAACGTCTTTGATTGGTTTTTGAGGGGCTTACAAATAATACCTCGTGATTACTCACTGAATAGAGACCCGTCCCTTATCAAAAATACCTGAATGAACTTTTCGATAACGCACAATCAATCCAGGCTTTCATCGTGAATGAAATATTTCGGCAACACGTCAACATGGAATTTTGTTATAAACTAGTTTTAGGTAAGAATTATACGTTTATTTAATGATCGAAAATTAAATATTTAAGTGGAAAGTGTTATGTATAATTATAAAATATCAATATTCCAATAAAGCATCGTTCAAAACAAATCTTTATTACATCTTGTTGTTTTGCATCTAATTAATTTAATTACATTGACTCAATACTGAATATATTTTTCTAAAAGTGCTTATTGAAGCTATAATAATATTTCAGCAAGCTAAGAATCTAATTATCATCAAACTACAATTAGTAACGTATTTTTATTCAGAATAGTTTATAGAAACTCATAACTATGTACTCAAAACAATCGATTACGATTGTGAAAAACCAGGCGAGGTTCGAACTCACAACCTTCGTGTCGGGAATCAGGCGCACATCTCCTCGACCAATGTGCCCCCTTTAAATTGACCAGTTTTTAGCACTTCAAGAGTTCCAATTATCATCCTGTAACGTTCAAGAAAGTTTTACAATTATATGTAAATTATTTGAGCTCAATACAAACGGTGTACTTTTTTTTCCTTTATAACTACTGACAAATGGTATTTTAAATCATGAGAAAAATCTGTATGTATGGGGTGTTAATACATCGTTTTGTGCAGTATTGTTTCGACATATCAGACGTTCCCTTTTGTTGTCCAGTGAGGAGGAAATATGAATGTGTAAAATACATAACAAATTATTCAGGCGGTGAAAAGTAGATTGTATGAGCTCTAGCACTAACAGGAATAACAATAATACTGATTTTATTGCTGGACAGTAGTGATACTATAACTGGTTTTACTGCTAACAATAGTTACAGTATTACTATTAGTACCGTTAGCAGTAGTAGGTAGCAGTAATATTGCTGTTGCTGGTACCACCATTAATTTCACACCGACTTGCAATACACAGTACATTTAAGTATATCATGAGATATGAACATTTATTTCACCACAAGGATAACACTTATTGATCTATTTTGTGTTAATGTCGTTGATTTTAAATAAAATTGAGATATGAACTATCCGAAAGATCATGCCGTTTTTGGAATAATTAAATGACATTTAAGTGTTAGTGTGGGTATATAGCTCTCATATAACATTATCTCTATACTTTAGCCATTATTGGGTTAAATGCGCAAAAGGGGTCGAACCTTTTTAAAATAAAATTCATAACTTAGCGCTTAGCATATCACAAGTGGCCAAACAATAATGGGGATTTTTTATGTCAATACCTTATCTCCGGTACAATTTTAACCACGTTTTTCATAAATGGCATACTTATGAGCCCCCCCCCCGCCCAAGAAAAACTTTAATTTTATCGCAATAAGGCATTGGTATGGCGGCATATTACTGCCACCAGTTAACTTGATAACTTTTACGAATTGTTTCGTGTTAACCACTTAATTATCGCGATAATTATCTAGCTATCTAGTTAATATTAGTGTTACTTTTTCGGCTTAAAACGGGCGTGCCCAGAACTGCCACCTGTTACCTTTTTATGATGTATATACACTAACAGGTTATCTAGTAACGGTTCGCGAATTTCACTTAATATTTGCAATCGTGTTAACATCATACATAAGCACTTTCTATTGGCAACAAGGTAGCATCTACTCGAAATACGTCTCTTGAATATTCTACCTTGCGTTGAATGTGGAATTTCGTTTGTCACTTTGTCGTATATAAATCTAACAAGATGTTTATAGTATTGGCTTTAAATCTTTCGTCAATAAGCGGTAGTAGCCGCCGTTTATCTTTCTTATCTTGGGCGTGTATTTATTTTGGTTGATTATTGGTATGAAGAATGGTGGATATTGTTCAATATCACCTGAGATATATTGAATAACTGGGTGATAACTTTCTGTTTCAATCAGAATAGTTTAAAGACGTATCTGGCTCATCTGAACATAATATGTTAGCATTAGTTTCATCCAGTATTGTTGTTACATTGGCTCAAACGACTCTCATAAGAACCATTGCAATGTATAACCGATTGAAATTATCTTTTTTTACCATATTACTAACAGACACAACTTGTACACTAGACTGAATGTTTTTGTTTTTTAATGTTATGATGTACAAACATCTTTCTTCAACAAATACGGATCAATATATTATGAGTTCATTCTTTGTTAATGCATGTTTATCGATCTTTTAACTATAGGAAATATATTTTTATGTTAGTTTAGGTAAATAAATGAACAAAAAATGAGCATAATATTAATTTAAGTAACATTTTCTTTGTATTGGGATTTTGAGTCGCATAAACAGTCAGGATCATGTAGGGACTATTCTAGCTATTAGGGAGTAGCAACACCCAATATTTTCCTTCTAGCATAAGTGTAGGCAATGGCGGACACTCGAGTAGAAGCACCGACATTGTGTAAGTCAACTTGATAGGATAGCTACCTTACATACAACTCCTGCAGAGCTGAGATTTCTATTTGAGGTGCTTAAATAAGTTAAAACAATTATATTTCACTTTGTCCCCCATACCTTTCCCTTGGGCCGCACCCCATGACTCTTCTATTTTCTCCAAACTTTTTCACAATTTCTCATGTCGCTCCCTTACCTAGCCTTTGAGCTATGCCCCAAGACCGTTTCATCTCCTCCCACTCAAAACTTTTCTCCACCAACTCTCATGTTGCCCCCTTCTGTCTACCTTTCGTGCTTTGCTCCCACGACCGTCCTATCTTCAACCTCTACAACACTTTCTCCACCAACTCTCATGTTGCCCCCTCCTGTCTACCTTTCGTGCTTTGCTCCCACGACCGTCCTATCTTCAACCTCTACAACACTTTCTCCACCAACTCTCATGTTGCCCCCTCCTGTCTACCTCTCGTGCTATGCTCCCATGACCGTCCTATCTTCAACGTCTACAACACTTTCTCCACCAACTCTCATGTTGCCCCCTCCTGTCTACCTCTCGTGCTATGCTCCCATGACCGTCCTATCTTCAACCTCTACAACACTTTCTCCACCATCTCTCATGTTGCCCCTCCTGTCTACCTCTCGTGCTATGCTCCCATGACCGTCCTATCTTCAACCTCTACAACACTTTCTCCACCATCTCTCATGTTGCCCCCTTCTGTCTACCTCTCGTGCTATGCTCCCATGACCGTCCTATCTTCAACCTCTACAACACTTTCTCCACCATCTCTCATGTTGCCCCCTCCTGTCTACCTCTCGTGCTGTGCCCCCGTACTTACCAGTAAGTGGGTTTCGAAAACAGAAAACGCAATAAAATAATAATTTACAGTGAGTCGGTTTGCGATAAGTAGCGCCTATCGTTCATAAATATATCTTCATTTAACAGACTTCAATAAATCATGGTGAAAAGAGTTTGTACAAATACTTCAAGCTGTTTGGGACTGGTGCGTGTTTGAAATAGGTTATATAAATGGTGAAACTTAATCAGTCAAAATACATGCTAAAATGTAAGTTAGTTTAAGAAATAAGGCACATTATGATTGAGCCGTGCTGATCTTACTGTAAGTATGATGATGACGATGATAATGATGATAAGCGTTATTCATAACAACAATTATTCTTTTTTAAGGAAACAGTAACACATATGATGTATGATTCATTAAATAAGGATATCGCCAGTGAAGAATGCATCGCGTGGTATCGCGATAGTATACAATTTATCGACGTATATCTTGATGTTTTAATGTGTGTCAAGTCACATCGTGATATTTTATCAGGTGGCGATATAATTATCATGTGCCGCGATATATCGTGCTATTTCACTACATGCCATAAGATATCGTGAAACTTAATAATGAATTGCGATATATAATGTAATTCAATATAAATCGCGACATATCGTGTCATCTTACTGTTTGTATCGCGATATATCATGATGAGTTACTATATATCGCGACATAAATCGATACATTATCATATATATTATATATCTTACCATATACCGCGATGTATCGCACGATATTTCATAATGGATCAAAACTATCTGATGTTTCATGCATTTCTTTCAGGTATTATATTTATAGTGGGTGCCCTCATTCCATTTAACGCGGGATCCACAACAACCAAATGTGTGTGCCCAACAATAACCACGAGAACAACAAGTGAAGCACCATCGACAGCAATAGACGCATCAACAACAACAAAGGAGTCAACGACAATAACACCAGATACATCAACAAAAACGGACACGACTACAACAATGGCGCAAACAACAACAAAGGCAGACTCAACAACAACAAAGACAGACTCAACAGCAACAACGACAGACTCAACAACAACAACGACAGACTCAAAAACAACAACGACAGACTCAACAGCAACAAAGACAGACTCAACAGCAACAACGACAGACTCAACAACAACAACGACAGACTCAAAAGCAACAAAGACAGACCCAACAACAACAAGGACAGAATCATCAACAACAAATGACCCAACAACAACAAAGACGGACTCAACAACAACAATGGACCAACCAACAACACAGACAGACTCAACAACAACAGAAACAGACTCAACAACAACAATGGACCAACCAACAACACAGACAGACTCAACAACAACAGAAAAAGACTCAACAACAACAATGGACCCAACAACAACACAGACGGACTCAACAACAACAATGGACCCAACAACATCACAGACAGACTCAACAACAACAAAGACAGACTCAACAACAACAATGGACCAACCAACAACACAGACAGACTCAACAACAACAGAAACAGACTCAACAGCAACAATGGACCCAACAACAACAAAGACGGACTCAACAACAACAATGGACCCAACAACAACACAGACAGACTCAACAACAACAGAAACAGACTCAACAACAACAAAGGCAGACACAACAACAATACAGACAGACTCAACAACAATAATGGACCCAACAACAACAAAGGCGGACTTAATAACAACACAGACAGACTCAACAACAATAATGGACCCAACAACAACAAAGGCGGACTCAACAACAACACAGACAGACCCAACAACAACACAGACAGACTCAACAACAACAGAAACAGACTCAACAACAACAAAGGTGTCAACGACAATAACACCAGATTCATCAACAGCAACAGATCCAACTACAACAAAGACAGACTCATCAACAATAAAAACCTCTGCAGATGAAACTGCAGCAGATACGATGTTTGGTAATTATAACGTTGAGGATGAGTGTGTTTGTCTGCCAGATTTAACAACACCGACCACAGATGCCCCGACAACATCAGAATTACCAACAACCATGAAAACGACAACAGCCACTACAGCTCCCGGGACTATACAAGGACCTGCCCTTTGTGAGTATTCTTGAATTTTACCACATGTCTCTCCATCTTGAAAGGAAAAAGCTAAATTATTTGAGCACTGCCTTGACAAAACCTGCATGAGTGACGTTGGTTATGACGTAGAGTATATTCAAAATAATCACAGTTGTGACGTCCGAAACTAAGCTCTTTTTCCGGAGATGTTTTTGAGGCTTAATAATGATATATCGAATTGAACGAACGAGGAAATATTGATAAGTATTGCATTTTTTTCCATTTGAAGAGCATGTTTTTAAGAATTATGTACAGTTTGGCGATACGTCATCATGTTTGCATATTTTTCGTAATATTGGAATCGCTATAAACGAAAAGTAGACGCCTGATTTTAATACAGTAAAACCTCACTTAAAGACCACCTCAAAATTAAGACCACCTCAAAATTAAGACCACCTCAAAATTAAGACCACATCAAAACTAAGACCACCTCAAAATTAAGACCACCTCAAAACTAAGACAACCTCAAAATTAAGACCACCTCAAAATTAAGACCATCTCAAAATTAAGAACACAATTTTCAAGTCCATTTTCAATGTTTCGCTCTTGCTTCAACCTCAATATTAAGAGCACTTTTCAATGGTCCTAAGAGTGGTCTTATTATTGAGGGTTGACTGTATAGGCCTATTGGGTATTAAATGAAAGTTAGAAATGTGAAAGAAAGAAATATTTCTGTACGAAAATGTAAAACAAGAAAATGGATTTTTGGTCAGTAATACATGTTTTATCGTGGAACAGCTTATTGACATAGTTTTAGTACTAAATTCTAATTACTCTAATATATACGGTTAACATAACATCGGCTTAATTCCAGATGGACGTAAGTCATTTTTTGGCAAAATTGAGTGTTTGGTATCGTTTTGTTCGTCTCTTTGAGCTCTAAATGATGGTGAGATATTAGTTACACTGTACAACTGTTCCAAAAAGACTCCAATTCCACAAAGACGTAAGACGAAAATGTGATTGACTCTTCAATCTTTAAACGTTTATTTCTCAATACTAATAAAATGCTACTTACGTCAGTATAGAGTTAAGGCGACGATACTTGTCTTCAATACATAAAGTAGATGAATCTTATGTACAAATAAATAAAACCTCCTACTCTTCGCATAACTTTCCAAAGCTTATTGTTGACATCGGCGAAATCTTGTTTTTTTTGTGAAAAGTGGTATCGCTCTCTGTATTTGACCACTTCAACGACACATGTATAGCTTTATATTGACAAAACTGTTGTCTGTATACAAATGTTAGAAACATTTGTTCACGTTAGTATGCGCACTAGACTGGATTGTTTGCCGGTTCTGGTTCCAATAAGCAAGTGATTGCTCTAATGAGCAGCGGTGGTTCTTTTTAGGGGGTGGGGTGTCTTAGTTTCATAGTATTTTTTAATGTATCTGTATGTATTTACATTTTACATTTTGTACTATTTTAGTTATTGTAATTTTGCAAAAGTCTTTCTTATTTTGCTCATAATTAGTTTGGCTTAATCGAAGACTAGTTCTAAACATAAAATACAAGATATAAAAGGATGACCAGTCTTACTTCGGAAATACTTTTGCACTGTATGTAATTTCATTTTCCCCATGTTTTTTTTAATTTTCGCTTTCAGTGGACTCTCGCGGGCTTGAAGTCGTTGGGACTGACAATTTAAAACTTGTAATCCTGAAATACTTGCATTATTTATTTCAACAAACTGATTTTTCATTAACCTCCAGAATCTATTAATGTACACATTTCCTTTTTGCAAACAGTTTTCATCTATGTTAAAACCTTAATAATACGACCAACATTGGCACCCTTGAAAACTGGTCTTATTATAGAGGGATATGAGCATTTCGGTCGTTTAAGAGAGGTTGTTGCTTCGGAAAGATTACATTTATGGCAAATATTTACTATTGAGAAAAATGATAATGTTGAAAGGTTGTCATTCAGGAGAGGGCCGCTCTAGATAGGTTGCGCTGTACCTACTGCAGATGAACATACAACATGTATACAGTAAAACCTCAATAATGCAACCACCATTGGGAAACTTGAAAACTGGTCTTCTTATTGAGGTGGTCTTAATATAGAGGTTGAATAAAGTGCCAAAAAACTGTGAAAATGGACTTGAAAATGGTGCTATTAATTTTGAGATGGTCTTATTATTGAGATGCTATTTAAGGGATGTTTTACTGTAATCGTTTTGACGTGGTTTCTAGTTAAAACATATTCAGAATAACGCGTCATGGATGACCACAGAGATATACAATGTATGTGTCTTATTTTATACTTTAAAATCCATTTCAGTTGATTGTCTTAAATATATCTGCATCACGTTATCATTGTATTTAAATCATTAATAATTTTCAGCCACATTGACGATTTCTATTGAGTTCCAAGTTTCAATAAATGCCAGTTTTGATGTTAAACCCACTTATGAAGCATGGGAACAAGCATTCAACAAATCGGTAAGTATAGCGTACGTTTTCGGCAAGTAGGGTAACGTACACTTTATCGAAATGTTAACCAATCCCCGTCAAGGTTACACATGTTGTTCGGTTGAGGAGAAGTTGGTTTAGTGGTTAACGTAAGATTTGATTGGTTTACACAACACTGGTATGCAGATAGCAAAACCGTGTCAGTACGGCTGCTCTAAAAAGTATTTTCAGTTGGTTAAGCTAAACGATTTAAGTGGGTAACAGTATCTTGTGATTGGACAAGATGTATTGATTGGATCAGTCAGAAGTTGTTTTGTTCATAACCACAGCGCATGTGTGTATTTGTTAACACTTCGGGCCCTCAATACTTATTCATGCATTCTTTTTTAAAGTTTTGTGGAACTATATGTTCAATTATGAATGTATCAGATGTTTATACAAATTGACATGAATGACATGCAACTATATATGTTGTACATTGTGTAATGATGATGCTTCATATAAATGCATTGGTCTTAATGTTGGAGCTTTACCTAATTGTCCAAATACTTCGTATATATTATCACATTGAATACTCCAGTTTCTTTACTCATTCATAGCAGTAAATATAGATCAGTACAGCTTAAAGAAATTGTTATGTTATCTGTATCTAGACTTATGCTATAAACTTACCACCAACTAAAACAAATATGATATTCATGTGTTTTGTTTTATATAATGAGTTTATGTCGGCATTTAATCGGTATCATATAGCAAGGGAATCTTATAAAGAGCAAGAACTAATTGGCATAATTAAATGCGATGTCTCGGGGCAAGAGCAATGAGTAAGGGTTGAGACTCGGGGGGGGGGGGGTGTTACCGGCTCCCATGTGAAATGAGATATTGCCATTAACAGATATAGCTCTAGTATGCTACACGTATTTTGAGACAGAAAATAGTTCCGCCCGAGATTTGGGTGTTTTTGACAAGACATAAATATACGCATGTCTAACTCGCATACTTTGAGCTAGCGTCTTAGCGCAAGGCCAGTTTTGACCTACATGAAGATATGAAAACACGATATAGCGCCGAAATTTATAACTATTCTAAAAGTGGTTACTTTCTCAAGATATACATGTACTTAAATAAAGCCGCACATGCTTTTCCGCCCTCATACGGAGCCACAATGTCATTTCGTATATTGATTTATGTTTATTGCTGTCCCTAACTCTTATGTCTGTTGGAAAAAGGCAAATAAATACGTTGCTTGTTTGTATATCGATATGAAATGTGGTATTTGTGCATTTATGATCCACACTTGGCTCAGTTTATTCCAAACAACGTGTGAGATAAGTATTCTTACGAGGTCAATATCGGTGGTATGAACCTCCTAGTTATTGTATATGTACATGGAAAGATATAGCATTGTAAGGGTCCTCTGCTCATATCTGAACTATATTGCCAACGATATTGTACTTTCCGCGCAAAATATCCTGAATGATCTCCCTTGATTAGCCGCGATGTTAAAGCCATTTCTTCAAAATTGGATTGTCTCCCTTCCACGCGAAATGGATACCATATGGCGTTTCGATATGGTGAAAATGTGATAGTTTGTAAAGCGACGTAGGTCAACATTGTATGAGGAAGACTGCAAAGGAATGAGACATACCTCATAGGTTTCATAGTATTTATCCTTGCATTTTCAGCTATATAATGCTTTTAAAGAGATCACAGACTTTAAAGCGGTCATCGTCAATAGTGTACGGTAAGCAATGTTGCTATATTTCTTTTATATTCAAAATAATCTTGTTCGGAGGAATGGGATATGAAATAAATTTGCGTACAGTTGATTCAAAGTTAGTTAAGATTACCTTATTGTATACTCGATGGATATTGGTCAATTCATTTCAAAAGATGTTTTCATTGGCTAGCTACGTCATTATTTGCTCACAACCGTACTCGAGTAAATAAAAATCTGTATAGTCGAGCGGTAGAGCGCATCGAAGGTCGCCAGTTCAAGTCCCACGATGAGCGGGGTTTGATCACAGACTTCACAATCCCTAAATTTGAGTACTGGTTGGTAGCCAGGAAGCAGTCATCGAGCGGGATAAATGTACGTTGTAAGAACTTGTATCACAGTCTATGTAAAATAACTTTTATCAATTTATCCTCTCTAAAGCATCCACCCCAACAACAACAACCAAAGTGAACGTCTTCCAAAGGATGCTCCTCTGAAATGGTTGCCCTGTACTTTATAATATGAAGTGGATTTAAAAGTATAAACTTTTTTTTATTTTCTAGGCCTGGCAGTGTCAATTGTGATTACGATTTACTACTACGCGGGGATGCGAACCACACAGTTATAACCGACGAGCTTCAGAAAATCATTGATTCTAATAAAATAGAAGTAGACAAGTACCCCGTAAATATGTCTAGCATGAGCAGCCCACTCAAGGAATGTAAGTACTCTCTGTTTCACAATGGGCATTAGTTTCACCAAACGTCTCGAAGTGACATTGTTCTTAAAGATATATCTGGCCCATCTTAACCCTAAATGTTTTTAATGGGCGTCATCCAGTGTTGTTGTTACATAGGCTAAAACATCCTTTATAAGAATTATTGCATTGCATAACTGATTAAAAGATTTTATATTCCCTTATCACTAACAATTTCAATTCTGGATCACCCCTCGATTTGACTGCCTTAACGGATATTTGTTTCTTTTACATATCAATGTTCTACAGGCATTTTACCGTGTCCGCCGTCTTTAATGTTATGGACATGTGGGGATTTTCTTTGTGTGGCGTTGCGTGCACCCTTGTATGGGGTTTAAACCTTTAATGGTGTTGTGAAACTGACCGTTCCAAGACGGTCGTAACATTGGCATTAATTTGATTTTTTCTCATGATTTTAGTTTCTAGTCAAGTCGGTGGGAATGCGTGTGACTACTATAATGTTCCATATTGTGAAGTCGGATATAATTGTATGATTCCTGAACCTGGTAATCCGCCAGTGTGCACCCCAAAGTGTCTAGGCCATACATGTAAAAACGGCGGTATTTGTGTGTTCAATCAGGCTGCCAACGATTTAACTTGCAGGTCTGTATGATAGCAAACTTTATTTAGTTTATTTTGCTTCGAGTACAAATGAGAAATGGAAATATTTGCCAGTCCGATCTTACCACTTTCCTTTTTCATTTACGACGTATTTATTTACGATGTATTCATTTACGACGTATTCACGTATTCATTTATGATATATTCTTTTACGATGTATTCATTTACGACGTATTCATTTACGACATATTCATTCACGACTATTAATTTACGACATATTCATTTACGACATATTCATTTACGACGTATTCATTTGCGACGTATTCATTTACGATATGTTAATTTACGACGTATTCATTAACAATATATTAATTTACGACGTTTTCATTTACGATGTATTCGTTTTACGACATATTCATATAGGACGTATTCATTTACGATGCATTAATTGTATTCATTTTCGAGATAATCATTAGGGACCTTTTTCTCTTTATATTACTAGTAAACTTTAATATTAAGACCACATAAATATGGAGACCAGTTTTCAATGGTCCCAAGGGTGGTCTTATTATTGAGGTTTTACTGTATATTTTATATGTGTGTGTTTGCAGTTGTGGTTTTGATGACGATTACACGTACAGCGGGGACACGTGCGATGTGAGGACGGAGAAACTGGCATTGTCTTCAACGTATATCATCGCTATAGCTGCTGGTGCTGGAGGTGCTATCATCATTATTCTACTCATCATCATCATTGTGTTGGCTGCTAAACGGAACCAATCAAGCAAAAGGTAAAGGAACTTTACATTGTTACTGTGGTGGGGTGCTGATAAGCCCGGACAATCAGACCATCAACCGGGAACTAAACTTGGTTGGAATTATATTCAAGGGATTTTGTACGATATCTAGAACATACTTCCACCTATCCCAACTCCTTGGGATTGTAGGTTTAGACCACAAGAGATTGTCACGAGTTCTCTCCCTTTATCCCGTATATAGTACTATACATAGAAGAGTTAAGAGAGAGAACTCTAGAAGGGATAAAATGAGGGCACTCTAAAAGGGATAAAGGGAGAGAATTCTAGAAGGGATAACGGGAGGGAACTCTAAAAGGGATAAAAGGAGAGAACTCTAGAAGGGATACAAAGAGATAACTCTAGAAGGAATATAGTGAGAGAACTTTAGAAGGGATAAGGGATAGAAGTCGTGACAATCTCTATGCGGTTTAGACAACAATTCAAGCAGATTAATACCCTACAAGTATGTTTGTCGGCCCCGACGTGTGAGAAAACATTGACAGGTAAATAATCAATATAAGTTGGAGTGTGTTAATATAAAGCAGTCCGACCTGTTTGTTCACTTGGTAGAGCATTCGACTACCAAGTTTGAGGTCACTGGTTTGAACCCCGGTTGATGGCCATGTTCTCGGTGAACAAACAGTTGGACCTCGTTCAGTCGAATTCATCGGGTCTCAAGTAACACATTGTTTCGAATATCCCATTTCAAGTACATCGGTACCTGATAGAAGAGTAAAGGGAAAGAACTATGTTAGGGATAAAGGGAGAGAACACTTAAGCAGTTTCAAAGTTTTCTACATACCCTACGTGTAAGTGTGCCTGCTGCGACCCCAACGTGTGAAAACATTGACAATGTATGCTCGAGTTTGTAAATATAAAAAAAAGTCCACCAGGTCTGCATTTCTAAATTGTATTTCAGTTTGGAAAAAGATCGATTCGATACTTTGCCGCCTTTGAGAATCAATTCAGACGCCGAAGACTCGTGGAACTTTGAACGGAACAGTGGTACTGAAGGCCAATATGTGTACAAAGATATACGCAGTGCTAGAAACTCAGCATTTGTTGAAGATACGACCGCTTATGATATGGAATTGTACATTCAAGGTCGTGAACATGATGTATACACAGACGACAATGGCTCAAAGGTGATTATATGAGTGTTGCTATGACCGGATTTACAACCTCTTCTGTAAGTGACGTCAGTTCAAGAAAATGTAACTTATGATGACACTATTTGCAAGCAGGAAACATTATTTACTCCAATATTATAGTCACTACGTTTTCATATTGCCATATAGGGTAAATATTGCTTACTGTCAGTACACGGTGACGTCACGTGTGACGTTTTCTGGAAATGACGTCACAAATAGAAGAGGTTGGAAATCGTAAAGCGGCCCTCATCTACAGTTTAACCTCTTCAGAGCAACACCCTTTAGGGAGATGAAATGTCGGTCGTGCTTCGGAGGTTGTTGCTATACAGAGGTCAAATTGATAGTAATTTTACAATGCGGACAGTGTTAATGTTGTTTAAGAGACGTTGTTTCTGAAGAGAGGGCCGGTCTGGAGAGGTTGAACTGTTTAACATGATGGTCGAAAGTATTTATTTTGTTTTCTCAATTTGCATATTTTGCATACATGAACAATCATTGAACATTTTCGCTTACCTATTTGAAGTTGTTTAAACTTTAGCTTGGAAACAATTTACAAAGCTCTAATGGAGTTGGATGCCCTCGACCCACATACACTTACTGACGAGGAAAATAGAAATATCTCACCTCCAAAAAAACGTCACATTGTATATTTGATGTAACATTGACATAAATTTTAACGGTACAATTTCATTTTGATTTTAGTCATTCATGTACCCGTCAAAACAGACACCAGCTTCCGACCGGCCGTATGAAGATCTGAAAAGGAGACCGAAGTCAGATTATGAAGAAATCGGGTCGTCTTTGAAGGATTTTCCCACTGAAAAGGTACTTGTATCAGATAATATATATTCGATCGTATTTTGTAGAAATGTTGAAGTTTCAATATCTGAATACTACAGATTGGAAAATAAGATACAGTCAGACCATCTTGTATTCGACAACCTTCTATCCGAATACTCGATATTATCCGAAATAAATACAACTTCTCCATATAAATCATAGTTCAAATGTCTCTTGGTGTATTATCTTCTGTCAAATTGTCACGGAAGAATTCGAACCCACGACCACTAGGAAAGCAGTCGAGCACTCTACCGACTGAAATAATCAGGCTGCCCAAGTAGGCAGTAATGACAGATGTGAGATCTTACTTAGTTTACATTGAAGTGTGAAACAAGTTTATATGACTTACACTAATCACTCTCGATGACTGCTTCATGGCTACCAACCAGTACTCGCGTCAAATTTAGGGATTGTGAAGTTCATGACCCAACCTCGCTCTTACCGTGGGCTCAAACTCACGACCTTCGGATCAGGAGTGAGTCACTATACCCCACCCCTCAGTCCAACCTCTTCAAATCGGCCATCTCTTGACAAACAATATCTCCTAAACAACAGTAAAAATTCACTCAATTAACCTATATAGAACAAGAACCTCTAAACAACGGCGAATATCTACCTCATTCGGAAATCCTCGGCCAACTACGTCAAGTAACGAAGTGGTACGGAAATACCCGAGAGCTGACGAGAATGCATCTACCTCTCTCAAAGGGTGTTGCTATAGAGATGTTGTTCTATTGCATATAATTATAACAAATGTCGAACTTTGTACATTTCAGGTGGACATTCCACGTGCTCAGATTGGAAGTTTTTATAATTCCAAATTCTAGATACACAATGAAAAGACTGTCAACTAATTGCCAAAACATTTGATTAAGACCTTTCGAATGATCACAATCGATGGAGAAGTGTAAAAAGATGACTGTATTATATTATATAACATTCTCATCGTAAGTTGGATGATCAAAAGAGACTCAAATGAAAATGTAATCAGAGTCATTTTTTATCAAAAATCTACATTTTTATAGTGGTGTCACGATACGCCTGAAAAGGAATGACATTCTCACTGTCGAAAATATTTTTATTTCACTGAATCATAATTTGCAATAAATAAGACATTTACAAAACTTCTGAGATTCTTCTAAGAAATTTAAATTCGATTTCATTGAAGAATTCTGGACATAAACTCTTGAATGTGACAATTTCTGATACAAAAACATGAATAAAACACGTTTAAAATGTATTGAATACCAATGTAATTCCATGTTCGTTATATTAAACAATAAATTAGAAAAAAATGAAGTACCGCTTTAAGATCAAACATTTTAAATGGATGTCAAATGGTGCAAATAGAGGAGATTGTCACAAAATCATTTTGCATTCATTAGCTCATTGATTTGTTTTGCAAATTGTATATTTTATATAATTGTTCATTATACTCAATCAGAGTGTAAACTTATTTTGTTTTAGTTTTCTATCTCATTATTATACATGTATTATGCCAGTATATACGACAGACACCTAAATTGAGATGTTTTCTGAATGTTTGAGAGTGTATAATATTATCACAGGAGATTGTCACGTTTTATCTAGAGTTCTCTCCCTTTATTCCTTCTAGAGTTATCTCCCTTTATCACTTCAAGAGTTCTCTCCCTTTATTCCTTCTATAGTATATGTAGTACTATTTATACATATACACAATGAAATACATGTACTATAGAAGGGATAAGGGAGAGAACTCTAAAAGGTATTAAGGGAGAGAACTTGTGACAAACTCCTGTAATGTAAACTGTATTGGTGTTTCATTACTAAAAGTAATGATTATATCATATTCAAATTAGAATGTTTGTATAGATCTATAAGTCGGGCCCATTTTGTATTCAGAGAATTTTCACTAAATTATGACAATGTGATCCACAGGAGGTTGTAGGAGTTGTCTCCCTTTATCCCTTCTAGAGTTATCTCTATTAAAGGGAGAGAACTCTTAAATGGATATACTGAGAAATTGTGACAATCTCCTGTGATGTGATCTGAAACAATGAATGTAACTGATAGGTTCAAAACTACTTTTTGTGTATATATAACTCATTTGATTTAAATCATGAATGTTTTAGCTTGCAGAAATCCAGATCACGTGTTTCCAGTAGCTTGATAGAAAGTACAGTAAAATCTCAATAATAAGACCACCCTTTGGACCCTGGAAAACAGGTCTTATTGAGGTGGTCTTCATGTTGAGGTTGAATGATAAGATCACCTTATGGACCTTAGAAAAGTAGTAGCCTTATTGAGGTGTTCTTAATATTGAGTTTAAATAATAAGACCACCCTTGGGACCCTGGAATATTAGTCCTCTTATCGATGTGGTCTTAATATTACGGTTGAATAATAAGACCACCCTTGGGACCTTGGAAACGTGGTCTTCTCAACGATGTAGTCTTAATATGGAGGTTGAATAAAGAGCAAAACAGTGAAAATGGACTGATAAATCGTATTCTTAATTTTGAGGTGGTCTTATTATTGAGATGGTCTTATTATTGAGATGGTCATATTATTGAGGTGGTCTTATTATTGAGGTGGTCTTTAAGTGAGGTTTTGCTGTATGTGTAGTGCTGGAATGTCAGCACTTTTTACCAGTTATTAAATCATTATTATCATTGTTTGTAAATAGAAAGAAATTATTTTTTCTACATAATAAAGAAAAGAAAAGCACTCAGAATGTTCTTATATCTGTTTTATTTCTTATACATCATGCATAAATATTGTGTACATACCAATACAAAGTATATAGAAACATATACCAATAAAAAAACACTGCGTAAGATTTTAATATTGCATTTGACAGAAACGCCCTATACACAGTCAATGTGACTTATTTAGTTCTACAAGTGGTCAGTTCCCATCTGTTCCAAGTACTTTCATTTTTTCTCAATCACTTCAAGAAACGTTCGCCAACAAAGCTTTCTCAAAGTGTAAGAAAAAATGAAAGCACTGTTTAATACATGGACGCTGACTATACATAGAACTATACTGAAAGCCATTAAAAACGCAACCGAAAATTTTTAATGTTTATTTTCATATCTGTATAGTAATGAAAAATTATACGAGAACTTAAAAGTTCTGAATGCAGCCAAATATGACTGTCTGCAATAGCAAAACTGACATCACGAACCATGTGATTTACCCGCACTGCTTAAGTCTTACATTAGCTCAAAAACTGGCATTGAATGATCCTATATATGTGTTCAACTTGAAATATTTACACAACCAAAATATCAACACAATCAACAACAAAGACAACATTACAATAATTAGTAATATCACATTCAAATTATCAACATTAAATCAGTAATAAAAACAATCATATTAAAATAACAATGAGGGGGGAGGTTTCCACGGCTGAGTGGTTATGGTCACAGACTTCAAATCACTTGCTCCTCACCCCAGCAGGTTTGAATCCCACCCTCGACATAAAATTTGTGTGTAACTCGTAAGAAGCTATCCAGCTGGCTTGCAGAAAAAGGATCGGTGTTTCTACCCAGGTGTCCCCTTTTGCCCAAATAAACATATTTATATTATTGTTGCTTTATTTCAAGGGGCCCCCTTGAAATAAAGCAACAATAATATAAATATGTTTATTTTGTATTTTGGAAAGATTTTTACTGGACTAGGACATAATGATTAATTACGACTCTTCCGATCCAACCCCCTATTTCATGCAGCCCCCGAGTTATTTATCTTCTTTGAATAAAGAGTTTCTGTAAGCCTAGTGTTTGAGCCATAGTTAATTGCTCTGAGGACAAAAATAAAAAAAATCCCCCCAACAATGTTTTTTTTAAATGTGATAATAAATAATAATTATTTTTTTTCAAATTGCCGACTGTATAAAATATACACTACTAAAACTATTTAATAATAACTTATTTAAATGAAAATTATTAAATAAATATTATAACCCACCTATTATGATAAAATCATCACATCATGAAAACACATAAATACATGTCAGGCAATACAGTCAAGCTTCGTTTATTTGAATTCATCGCGTCCGAAATTTTATTTCGAATAATACATGGTTTCGGAATAGCCCATTATAATTTGAAGTGCGTAAGAAGATACATTGAGACCTGATATTTATTTTGGATAATACCGAGTATTCGGATAGAAGTTTGCCGAACAAACGAGGTTCGGCTGTATTTATCAAATATATTATTTGTGACAAAGAAAGTCTAAATGTACAAAAACACAGTCAACAAATCACAATAGACTTGCACAAACATTAAAAGTGATAAAAATATATAAATGGACGCTATAAAAGACCTGTATTAGTTATGACATTGAGTATTTAGCAATGAAATTTTGACGTCACACAAACTAATTTCTTTCTCGAAAGTGTCTTTACTGTTTACTTTTCATTGATAATATTAAATAAATATGAAAATGTTGATTATGATATTTGTTTCTTTCCATAAATTTTGTAAAACAGAATATTTTCAGAAATAAAATGTACATTTTTTTGCGTTCTGGACCCAATATAATTTTGTAGATTACTTTTGCAGTTTGTTCTTAATATATGAATTGCTATGAAAAGAACAGTAGATGCCCGATTTTAATATTTTTGGTTTTGAATGAGATTAGAAAAAATATATCTGTTAGAAAATGTAAAAATCTTTACAATAGATTTTTAGGTCACCATTACAAATGTTGTCATGGCTAAGCTCATACACAATAAAGACGTTAGTTACTTTAACATATGTTAAATAATCAGCTGGCATATATTTATACAAAGCTGCCATTACCAAGGTGCTTGTGCACTGCAACCTCTCCAGAGAGACCACCTTTTAGAGAAGCCAATTTGACTGTTGTTTAGAGGTTGTTATTATTTTACAAGGGGAGAAAAAAATGTTGTTGAAGAGAGGTTGTTGCTCAAGAGGGGACAGTTATAATTAGGTGAATATTGTTGAAGAGAGGTTGTTGCTCAAGAGGGGACAGTTATAATGAGGTGAATGTTGTTGAAGAGAGGTTGTTGCTCAAGAGGGGACAATTATAATGAGGTGAATATTGTTGAAGAGAGGTTGTTGCTCAAGAGGGGACAGTTATAATGAGGTGAATATTGTTGAAGAGAGGTTGTTGCTCAAGAGGGGACAGTTATAATGAGGTGAATATTGTTGAAGAGAGGTTGTTGCTCAAGAGGGGACAGTTCTAATGAGGTATATATTGTTGAAGAGAGGTTGTTGCTCAAGAGGGGACAGTTAAAATGAGGTAAATATTGTTGAAGAGAGGTTGTTGCTCAAGAGGGGACAGTTATAATGAGGTGAATATTGTTGAAGAGAGGTTGTTGCTCAAGAGGGGACAGTTATAATGAGGTGAATATTGTTGAAGAGAGGTTGTTGCTCAAGAGAGGACAGTTATAATGAGGTGAATATTGTTGAAGAGAGGTTGTTGCTCAAGAGGGGACAGTTATAATGAGGTGAATATTGTTGAAGAGAGGTTGTTGCTCAAGAGGGGACAGTTATAATGAGGTGAATATTGTTGAAGAGAGGTTGTTGCTCAAGAGAGGACAGTTATAATGAGGTGAATGTTGTTGAAGAGAGGTTGTTGCTCAAGAGGGGACAATTATAATGAGGTGAATATTGTTGAAGAGAGGTTGTTGCTCAAGAGGGGACAGTTATAATGAGGTGAATATTGTTGAAGAGAGGTTGTTGCTTAAGAGGGGACAGTTATAATGAGGTGAACATCAAATTGTACAATTGCACAAAAAAGTATAATATATATAGTAGTGAAAGTAGGGGCTATTTGATTAGTCATAATAAGAATAATAATAATAATAACAATAAGTCTTAAATAATTAAATTTGATTGAACGTTCTCACTAAAACCTTAAATAAATTTGTAATATTTTGTTGGTATATTATTATAACTTAAAATCTTTAAACTATTATCCCTATAATCTTCATACATTGACATAAAACTGTTTCAAGTATTGGATGAGTATTTTCACTAAATAATACAATTGTTTTTACTTTCTCCTGAAAAAAAGGGTTTTCCCCTGAAAATAGAGATCCAAGTGGTTTAGTATGATTTTGAAGGGTTGCAAGATTCGAATGTTCTCTATTCGAAATTTTGTCTGTATTTCACATTTTTCCATGAATATCAATCATGTCTACAGAGTCTCTTTGAAAGTTGTCAACCACATCACAACCTGTGTTACACTCATCAATAACCACCCTATTCACATCTTTAATTTTCTCACTATAACCTTTATAATTAACTCCGAGATTAGTCTCTATGTCTGCAGCATCAATTTCAAGTTCATCATCATCAGCTACAACAGTCACAAGAAAGTCCTTGTCACTTATATCCACTCTGGGTTCATCAATTTCATCGTATTCTTCGATTCTATCATCATACAAATCTTCATCTATTTCAGTATAATCAATGTCTGTTTCATTTTCTAATTTGTACCCTATAATTTCAGTATTTTCAGCATCAGTTTCATTTACATCATTCTTTCTCTCATCAATCTCTTCAACTGTCACTGTTTTTTCAGTCTTTGCAATTTCTTCATTTTTGTCGTCAACTGGATCATCAAACGTTCCTGGTTGTCCGATGGCTTCAAAAAGGCGTGTCCAGAAATGAGGCTGTACTTTGACATCTGACAAATCGAGGAATGTTTTACCCATGAGTTTAGTCGGCACCTTACTGTTATCGTACTTGATAAGAATCAAAGCATCTGATCTCTGAAGGGATACAAGAAATTACAGAAACTCATAAGAGAGATATTCATGACAAGTAGAGAGGTATTGCATATGAATAATGTTTTATGGCAAATCCAGTTTAATTAAAAAAGGAATAAAAAATATGTGTCATAGGATGTTTAAAATTAAAACCATTATTCTGTATTATGCATGAATATATTTCTGCCGAAGTGGAAAAAAATCTGTATAACAATATATCAATGGCAAACCAGTATGGAATGATTTTCAATAAAAAAGATACGGAATATTTAATTTGATAAAAAATTTCATTTGAGAATTTGTAAAACTGAGATCTGGCCCCAGATTACTATTAAGGATTTTCAGAAATCAAGGCTTGGTATCCCAGGTGCCTTCGTTCTAGTCTCAGAATGGTCTGTCTAAATTGTCTAGGTTATAACATAATAAAACTATGCAACAAATGGCCAAAATTTGTTCAACACATGGCCAAACTTTGTTCAACACATGGCCAAAATTCGTTCAACACATGGCCAAAATTTGTTCAACACATGGCCAAAATATGTTCAACACATGGCCAAAATTTGTTCAACACATGGCCAAAATATGTTCAACACATGGCCAATATTTGTTCAACACATGGCCAAAATATGTTCAACACATGGCAAAAATTTGTTCAACACATGGCCAAAATATGTTCAACACATGGCCAAAATTTGTTCAACACATGGCCAAAATTTGTTCAACACATGACCAAAATTTGTTCAACACATGGCCAAAATTTGTTCAACACATGGCCAAAATTTGTTCAACACATGGCCAAAATTTGTTCAACACATGGCCAAAATTTGTTCAGTTTATGTTTACATAATGATTTAACAAATATTTAAGTTACCTTCAACACAGTTCTGTTGTGTGCTTGCTGGAGTTCAAACTGTCCCCACATCGACTTCAGGAAGTTATGTGACATCAATACGATAGTTTTATGACTTTTGTAAACAGCATCAATAATATTCTCTGCCACAGCCATACCTGGTTATATAAAACAGATAAATCATGTAGCTGTTGACATCAATATAAAATATTCTCTGCCACAGCCATACCTGGTTATATAAAACAGATAAATCATGTAGCTGTTGACATCAATATATAATATTCTCTGCCACAGCCATACCTGGTTATATAAAACAGATAAATCATGTAGCTGTTGACATCAATATATAATATTCTCCGCCACAGCCATACCTGGTTATACATATATAACAGATAAATCATGTAGCTGTTGACATCAATATATAATATTCTCTGCCACAGCCATACCTGGTTATATAAAACAGATAAATCATGTAGCTGTTGACATCAATATATAATATTCTCTGCCACAACCATACCTGGTTATATAAAACAGATAAATCATGTAGCTGTTGACATCAATATATAATATTCTCCGCCACAGCCATACCTGGTTATATAAAACAGATAAATCATGTAGCTGTTGACATCAATATATAATATTCTCTGCCACAGCCATACCTGGTTATATAAAACAGATAAATCATGTAGCTGTTGACATCAATATATAATATTCTCTGCCACAGCCATACCTGGTTATATAAAACAGATAAATCATGTAGCTGTTGACATCAATATATAATATTCTCTGCCACAGCCATACCTGGTTATATATAACAGATAAATCATGTAGCTGTTGACATCAATATATAATATTCTCCGTCACAGCCATACCTAGTTATATAAAACAGATAAATCATGTAGCTGTTGACATCAATATACACTATACCTACTATTTATACTGTCATTTAGTTTGCTTGATACTAATATATTTAAATATGATTCAATTTAGAACAAGATGTGTCCATAGAACATGTAAAAAAAGGGCCATTACTCCTCCAGAAACTGGAGAATTGTAACTGAAATCGAAGTTGACATGTATTGTATTATTATACGCTTATACGCCAAGAGTTACAGATCGGAAACCATTTTATGCACGAATGTACAGGAGTTACACTTTATGCTCCTAAGTCATGCTTAAAATGGTGAGGGATATATAAGAATCAAATAGGTTTAAGTATCAAACGAGAATCGAATCGTGGTCAGAAATATCAGTAACCTGATGCATAGTTATTACATCTACAATACTTACCTACCTTGTTCTGAATTGTTGGCCATTTTAATTGGCAAATTTATGGGGAATATAATGTAAATGATGATAAACTTATCTGATATATAAAAAATAACATATTCATTATGCTCATGTGGGCATTTGGCTGAGTAAGTTGAAGAAAAAGTGGTTGTCACATGCAAATTCTCTTGTATTTTCTCAATTATCACATATTTGGAAATTACTCCTATAAGGGCTTATCAGTTTTGCTGATCAAAATGGCCGACAGTTAAGAACAAGGGAGGTAAATATTGTAGATATGGGAACTATGTATAGAGAGGTATACCGCAACAATACATGTGAAGTCTCCCGATTTCCGCGGGAGACTCCCGGTTTTGACACCCAACTCTCGCTCTCCCGGCCAGGAGCCGCGATCTCCCGATTTTCAAAGTAAACATCGTGAATTTTTTATTATGGGGTAATTTTTAGTTAATTCCCGACTGGTTCGCTGAAATTACTTGTCAAACTGATATCCGAAAGTGTAAAAACGGGATACCAGTCAGAAACATAAACATGCGCATGTAATTAAATATAATTTTTTTTATTTCTTCTGCGAAACACTCGTATCCATTATAGCTTACCTGGCGTAAAATCTTTAAAATCGATACAAACTTCGTAACCATGGTCACTCAATTTTTCAAACAAAACGTCCTTGACCCAGTCAAGGTCATCACTACTGTATGATATGAATACATCATACTCGATCTTACGTTCTGGAACTAAAACATACAATGACACTGAAATTATGTGCTGATTTAGAGAGGGTCACATACTATAAAATATCTAGTCATATGAAGATGGTGTCTATGGTGGCTTATTACTGCCACCAGTTAACTACTGAATTAACTAGATAATGATGTGGTTATCATGTTAAAGAGACTAGATAACTACTTAATTAACTAGATAATTTTGTGGTTAACTAGATAAGTATCATGATAAATTTTCATACCAGATAAATATCTTTACACGAAAAATTGTCTGATAGTGCCCACAACTTACCCACTTAATCCAAGTACTGACAATCTATTTTAGATAAGTGTTAAGTAGTAAACGAGAAAAATATCAAGTTAACTACATAATTATCTCGTTAAAATTAAGTCGTTAATGATTTAAGTATCTAGTTAATGACATAAATATCAAGATAATTATATAGTTAACAAGCTAGGTAACGCATTAGCTACATAAATTTTAAGGTAACTGTTAAGTAGTTAACGCGATAAGTATCTAGTTAAGTTCATAATTGTCGAGTTAATTAAGTGGTTAACGAGTTAAATATCTAGATATCTAGTTAACATGATAATTGTAACGGAATACAAGTATCATTCACTAGCTTTCTGTTCGGACAGATCCTTTTATGGTCCACTACCTTTTAATCTTGTAACATTTTTGTGTCCAATCTTTAATTTTTTTATTACAGAGAGGCGCAGTGGTCGAGCGCCAGATCCGAAAGTCGCGAGTTTGAGCCCCAATTGTGCTGGGTTTGATTGCTAACTAAACAATCCCTAAATTAGGCATGAGTACCGGTCGGTAGCCAGGAAGCAGTCGTCAAGAGTGAGTGATTAGTATAAGTTGTAAGAACTTGTTTCACAATCGCTGTAAAACAAATACCAACATTTAAACTTATTTGTAATTTAATCCAATAGATTTGGAGGGAAGAGAGTTTAAAAACCAAATTTCCGAGAAATTAAGAATAAAATGATAAAGAAATGTCAATACCGTCATAATTATTCGGCTCCACCCATTCAAGTTCGCCGTATTTATTAATCGTGTACCGACGTCTAAGAATGATGCCTACAGTTACTAATGTAACTATGGTAACAAGACCTCCGACACTCGATCCAATAATTAGTGGCAATGGTATACCATCTGGAAGAAAAAGTTAAAGGTCAGGTTACATTTAACAAGGGCAAAGTTCAAGGTCAGGTTACATATAACAAGGGCAAAGTTCAAGGTCAGGTTACATATAACAAGGGCAGATAACTTTTTCAACTTACTACTGAGAACTATCATATTAACATATGAGCGCTGCTATGGGATTTACAACCTCTTCTGTAAGTGACGTCATTTCAAGAACACACAGCATGTGACGTCATTATTTGGAAGCGGGAAACAATATTTACTCCATATGGTCACTTCGTTTTCATATTGCCATATGGGGCAAATATTGCTTACTGTCAGTACATGGTGACGTCACATGTGACGATTTCTGGAAATGACATCACTTAAAGAAGAGGTTGGAAATCGTACTGCGGCGCTCATATACAGTTGGACTTCGTTCATTTGACAAACTTCTATCAGAATTCTCGGTATCATCCCAAAAAAATATAGGTTCCTGATGTATCTTTTTACTTGGAAATGGGATATTAAGAACCAGGTATTATTCGAAATAAAATTTCGGACCCAATGAATTTGAATGAAGGAGGTCCGACTGCATATTATAATATTTTATACGTTAACTTTTTCGTGACTTTTATTTAACCGATTACCCCACACAGATTCCCTGGAAAGCAACAGTCTACAAAACATTAGGCACTGAGGAAGTGCAAAGGTGCACATGTTTGGGAATAGGGATGCAAGGAATGGTCTGGCCGACAGTTAAAAAATGACTAAGGAGAATTTAGGGAGACAACAAGAGGGTAAAGTTTAATGAATGAAATAGATCACGGAACAAGTCCAGAAAATTAGTAATAATAAAACGGGGTGGGGGGGGGGGGGAACATGAACAACTTACTAGCAGTCGGCACAGGGGGAACAACTGATATAAGTTTGGAGTCGTTTCCCTTGGAATTCTCGCCGTAACACTTGTAAGTCCCATAATCAGCTTTCTGAAACAAGTAAAACATATCATAAAACGTAGTTCAGCACCCAATTGTTTTTATCACTGTTTAAAAAACACGTACATGGTAAGGGATAGGGTGTCGGCCTCCACCTGGGGTTGTGTGTTCGAACCTCGTAAAGGTCATGACTGCACCAGTTCTAGTGATTTTCGACAGTCGCATCAACTTAATACGAAATCTACATTTTCCTTAAGTGGCGCAAGAATAACAGGTAAGTGAATCTGTTAAAAATAGTTCAACAGCTCAACAGATGGACGTAACCTATACCTGAAGTAATCTTAACTGAGCAATTAAATTGAATGGTTCAACAATGGACAATAATGATTCGTACTTTCTGTTAATCTGGAAGTGTTGAATACAAAACCAGTGTTCAATACCGAACAACTCGAGTGCTTTCAGCGCTTTGATTCTCTCAGTCAGTACAGGAAGTCAGTGGAAGATTTTGAGAATACCAAACAAGGACATGGCTTACTTTTCAATATAGTTACGCTCTTCTGTGTGACTATGAAAACAACAAGAGATGTTTGTAAAACATTATGCCCCCTGTGACCTTGACCTTTGACCCCATGACCCCAAAATCATCAAGGTTCCTCTGCTACCCAAGGTGAATGTGTGGACCAAGTTTGAGGATGATAGGTCAAGGGGTTCTTGAGTTATCGATCGGAAACGAAAAGGTTATGGACGGACGGACGAACCGACCGACAGACATGTGCAAACCAATATACCCTCTCTTCTTCGAAGGGGGGGGGTATTATAATAAAGGGAGTTACCTGTAGTTTGTCGATGGTCAGCGACGAGATCTGGTCGTTGGTTCCTGTGTTGTTCAGTCCATATGTCGTGTGATTTGTGTCGGTAAGTGAGACGTCATCTTTATACCAGTTCAATGTCAACTATAAATATATAAACAAGTTTCAATGAATTGTGCTTTAAAAATATTAAGATCAGAGATAGATCTCAAAATGCAAACTCATTTTTGTCTATGTTACGGTCAACTGTTGATATCACCACTATGTTTGTTTCTGTGAATTTATGTCATTCTATTGAACTTTGAACCATGACACAATACAGAGATTCATTCCATCAAAGTTGTGTGACTTAAAGAATATTCCATTGAAATAGATGTTTCAGACTAATGCCAGTTGATGGTACTTATATAGTAATATTTTATAATTGATCTAGCAGTTTTCTGTATTGGACAGAAAAAACATTTATCCTATAATACTATAATCCCCAGATCTGTTCCCATTTTTGGACGGTACCGCTCATGTACTGCCTATAGTAGTGTGGCAATTTGAGAGGCATACATCAATGGTTCCCGTTTTCAAAACACAAAAAAGACTGAAAGCTGGGAACCAGTTAAAATGTCCACATCCGAAGTTCTCACAGCAAAGTAGTCCCAAAATTCACCCAATGAAGTACTACGAGTATCATAAATGATTCAAGACAAGGAAAAATAGACTGAAAGCCGGGAACCAGCAAAAACGTCCACATCCGAAGTTCTCACAACAAAGTAGTCCCAAAATGCACCCAATGAAGTACTATGAGTAATATAAATGATTCAAGACAAGGAAATGTTGAAAAATTGACGTGTTAAAGTGGTTTGTTAACTAATGAGCTGTTTCTATCAAGTTCAAAGGGTTTATTTACAATACAAGAAATATCATGGCTATTATGAATTACGGATGTCTATCAACCAGAATACATAACGTGGAGAAGGTTACCTATTTTACAGCTGTTTAAACATCAACTTCAAAACCTGTTAATTATAAAATTCACGACATGTTCTCTAGGATAACTGTATAATTTGATTCAATATGCAGGGACGGACGGATGCATGGACGGACACACAAGGGTCACCTTTGATGCCCCTTTGCCAGGGGGGCATAATTAAAACAGATACAGTGGGTCTATATTGATACATACATCCATAAGTGCTTCCGCCGAGCCTCCAACATCAAACGTACAACTTATGATGATTGCATCACCTAATGGTACCCGGCTTACTGTCGTACTCGGATCTGTATCTATTACCCTCGGCTGTGTCTCCTGCTTCCTGGCTTTGGTTAGAAAAAATATCTCATATAACTCTAATACATAATTCCCACATCTACAATATTTATCTCCCTTGTTCTTTACTGTCGGTCATTTTGATAGGCAAAACTGATAAGTCTTTATAGGAGTAATTTCCAAATATGTGATAATTCATTCAAATACCAAAATAATTTGCATGTAACAACCTATTTTCTTTAACTTACTGAGCCAAATGCCCAGATGAGCATAATGAATAAGTTAATTATTTTTATATCGAATTAGTTTATTATCAAGGAAATTTGCCTATCAAAATGGCAGACAATTCAGAACAAGGGAGATAAATATTGTAGATGTGGGAACTATGTCTTATTTGCTCAGAGCATAGTTTAAACTTTATCTTATTATGTTGATGGAGAGAAGCAAGTTACTACGTCTTATATTCATCACTCTTGATTACTGCTTTCTGCGTTTCTAAACAGGTACCAATTTCATGAAAATATTAAAGTTTTTACTTTTAAATTAAGGCAAAAAACTGAAAATAATTTAAATAGGCTATCAATTTTTTCCTTATAACATTTGTTTTGATATTAGAAATTTATAGCATAAATTTATCAAAAGAGCACAATTTGACAATATTTCTCCATTTTTAATCATAGTGATAGATATTTAAATATCCTTTAAGACTAGTAAAAGATATTACCTACAGGAGATTGGCGCAAGTTCTCTCACTTTATCCCTTCTAGAGTTCTCTCCCTTTATCTGTTCTCGAGTTATCTCCCTTTATCCCTTGTAGAGTGCTCTCCCTTTATCCCTTGTAGAGTTCTCTCCCTTTATCTCTTGTAGAGTTCTCTCCCTTTATCTGTTCTAGAGTTCTCTCCCTTTATCCCTTCTAGAGTTCTCTCCCTTTATCCCTTCTAGAGTTCTCTCCCTATATTCTTATACCTATATATATAGATGAAGAGAGAGAACTCTAAAACAGATAAAGGGAGAGAACTCTAGAAGGGATAAAGGGAGAGAACTTGTGACAATCTCCTGTGGGTAATATCTTTTACATAAACGAAAATAACTCGTGACATTCTCTCCTGCGGTTTTACCTGTAATGAGAATATTTCCTGTATGACTCACATTGCCGACATCGTTGTAGGCCAGACATCGATATAATCCAGACTGCTTTTGTTTTGGATCTTCAAATACCAGAGACTGGTTGCCATTTAATAATAAAAGTCTGAGACACAGTCAAGGAAATCACTACATAAATGGCAATTGCGACATATCAGCAATTTTTATAATATATCATGTTCATGCAAGCGCAGATCCAGCAATTTTCGTCAAGGGGGGGGGGGGGGGGGCAGTTCTTACAGTATAAGGCCTTTGAACTTTTTGGATCCCCTTTGAATACAGGATTTTAAAGAGAACAATCCCCCCTCTGAATCTGCACATGCTCAGTTACAAATGGTGCCACAACTTCTTGATATAACATGAAATCCTGTATGGCGACCATACTTTAAAGTTATATTATGCTCAATTTTTTGTTCATTTGTTTACCTTAACAAACATGAAAAATATATTTCTTATAGTTAAAACATCAATAAACCTGCATTAACAAAGAATGAACTCAAAATGTATTGATCCATATTTGTTGAAGAAAGCTGTCTGAACATCATAAATTTAAAAAAACTTCAGGCTATTTTACAAGTTTTGTCTGTTAGTAATATGGTAATAAATAAATTTCCAATCGGTTGTACATTGCAATGGGTCTTATTAGAGATGTTTTAGCCAATGTAACAACAATACTGCATGAAGCAAAATTCAAACATTTTATGCTCAGATAAGCCAGATACATCTTTAAGTTCAACAAACAGGGGCGTACCTGAAGATTTTCAAGTGTACGCCAAGTGTACGTGTAAAAAGAGCAGCAATGCTACTAGTGGGGAATAGGGGTGGGAAATAGGGGTGGGAGGGGTTAAATAAGGTAAATTACAGTGTCAAACAACTGATTTATTCGAGCGAATTTGCCCATAACCCCATATCCCCCCTCAGCCTTCAGTTTTTATTGAATTTTTTTCACTTTTTTTTTTTTCACTTTTTCCGACAATTGTACGCATTGGCGTATGTGCGTATGTGCGTATGACTGGATACCCGCATGACAAAGGATACTGATCAATGTCTGGTTGAATCACAATCCCGTTCTTCGTCCATATCATTGTATAGTTGACATCATCCTGTATCATACAATCAAGCCGTATAGCCGGTCCATCTTCGTCATAATAATTCCTGTCGGGCCAATTAGGGGTCACCTTGAACTTTGGGGCTGACGTACATAAACCTACAACATAAAACAATGGGACTCTGTTTTATGACAAAATATCATAATTTATAAAATAATTTTTTCGAAACTTTATTTCATTAAAATTCGAAGAAGCTTGCCTAAGGATTTCATCGCCCGATGGGAACCATGATGTAAATGCAGGGCTATCATTTATACTATCAATATATCAACATTTTTTGTTGTCAATTGATATTCAATACATACGTACAAATATCAATATTGTGGCGGGAATATATAGGTGAACAGGTACCGTCCAAGAATGTGTCAAAATAGCGTAACATCGCTCAGTAGTCGACAGCTTGTTAAACAGTGCTCTAGAGGAAAGTGTATTCCAAATGTCAGTAATATTATATAATTATGTGAATTTAAAAATATGGATTAATTACTTAAATGGTACTTTGTTATCATATAAAAACAACTTGAACATTTAATTTTGTAGGTTATTAATACACTCATAAACAGAAATACAGCATAAATGTATATATTGTGTATTATAATACTGCAAAGAAAAATCCAGTAATTTCATTGGTTAAAGGCTGGCGTATAGGATTCTATATACACGGCGCTGACAGGGTATATGACTTCCGAACCCATTTCCCCTTCATGCGCCTCATGACCATTTTCGCTAACGGCTCGACTCGAAAACTTTTATCTCTTGATGTCTGCAAGTTACTAGAAATTGACAATTGATCTTCACACATGATTCAATAATTATTGAACAGATTACAATTGTGTGCTAGTATTAATATTCAAAACGATAGATTTTTTAAGGTTTGAGCAAAATTCAGTTCGATAAAGTCCATGAGATCAGACCCTTGAAAATAAAAATTAGAGTGCAAGCGCGCGCTTAACCATGTGTTTTGAGGTACCTTACGGGGTAATGCAATTAATTTTCAGGCAATATAACGTGTGAGTGAAAAAAATATATTTTGATCTACATTGCTTGTTTAACTAAATTCTTATGAAAACACGGATTTGCAGTATTATAAATTCGTTATACTGATTCTTGACAGGGTATATGGGGGAATATAACCTGTCTGCGATTCATATAACCCTCGGCTAATGCCTCGGGTTATATGGCACACAGACAGGTTATATTCCCCCATATACCCTGTCAACAACCTGTATAACTAATACATGTACTATACATTTTCTCAAAATTATTACTTAGCATATTTTGATAGAAAATCTACCTTTTAGACATTTATTTACCTTTGTCCAGGCTCACTGATAACAAACAAAGTATTACTGCTGCTATCAATTGTTCCATTATAACATTACCTGAAAAAGTAAATAAATTTTATTTATACACTCAATTCAATTCAATCTATTGTGAAATATAATGCAAGACCTTGAACTATATCTTCACCTTGTAACAAGTTTTAACCAAGGCCAAACAAAAATGGTTTATCATTTCACTCCTTTGATTCTAAAGTTCACTCACGTGAGTTAACAGAATGGCACGCTTAGATGCATCTGATTAGTTTGTATCAAAGTTCTTATAGCCAATGTAGCAACAAGTTCCTGGAAAAGCCTGTTAAAGAGTCTACAGGCAGATGAGGCCTAAAAAAATAGAGAAAAAAAATAGGGTAGGTAGGTAGGCTAAAAACAATTTTTTTTTTTTTTTTTTTTTCCAAAAATGTTTAGGGTCGGCGCCAAAAAATAGGGTCGGTCGGGTCACCGGAAACAAGAATATTAGTTTTTTAGGCCTGAGTCTGACACAAGCTTAAAATTGCACTTGTAAGATATGAAACAATTATCTTTCTGAGTATTTACAAAGCCTAGGAATTCTGATGTGCACCTTTCTGGATACAGTAACAGGATGTAATAAATGGGGGACCAAATAGATAAAGGGAATCAAGAATGGGGCAGGGGGGGTGGGGGGGGGCACACCCGGCACATACCCCCTAAAATTTCTAAGCTTTACATGTATGTCTGAGTATAAATACGAAAATATACAGAGATCTTTAATTATAAGATTTTCAAATAAGCAATTCTGACTTATTGTTTCAGCATTATATTATATAATGATGATGTTTATACGCAAAGAATTAAACATAGGCATTGGCTATTATAAGGCATGAGCAAAACCCAAAACGTAACGCCCCTCCCCCATCAAGCCCAAATCCTCGATCCACCGGCCCTGGCATCTTAAAATTATTCATCGAAACTTTACCTAAACATATTTCCTGTTTTATTACCAACACACAAGAAAGTTATTCAAATATGCAATTTAACGATTACACGGCAATTAAGCACCAAATTTTGTATAAATTTACTAAAATTTATTCTGCGTTTGGATTCATCCCGGTACATATCTATATATAGCAAGTCCTGTTTCTACTCAGTACACACTATTTGAATGAATGGTTTCAATTTATCTGAGTGACTCATTCAAATATACCAGGTGTTTCATAATATATAAATTACTAAGGCCTGAACAAAAATGTTAGTTTCTGGTTTCCCAACCTACCCTTTTTTTCCCCGTCGCTAGAAAAAAATTCACATGTTAACATTTTTTTTCTTTTGGGTAAAATCTCTTTGTGTGAACTTTTCTTTAGGTCCATATTTCTGCCCAGTTATTAGACACTTTACGAGTATTCAAGCTATCAATTGAGAGCATTATATTCACCTTGATTAAACATTAGCCATGTTAAAAGGGAAAGGGGATTTGTCTTTTAACATGTTTTCATTTAAATCTATGTTTAATTTGCTTCGTTTGAAAACTAAAAAAAATCTCCAAAAAAAAATTCCGACCTACCTACCCTATTTTTTAGGCATGACACCTGAAACTAACATTTTTTTGTAGGCCTAATGTAGGACATGTACATAATAGGTCTAGCTTATCTATTTATACATTGACTGTCTGTACCAGTTACGACCAGTCACAGTGAATTAAAACTGTCCCAGATATTCAAACACACATAAAAGGTATTGATAAAAATACGCATACAATGTAAATGGATCAGACTTCCTGACACAACACTACACTACCGTCAAAGCTGGCGACCTTCTCTTAAAAAAGGCACGTGTATATATTTTCATATCACCTTAAAAGACAAACATTTCTGGTTGCCTACGTTTAAACAATACATCAATATTATTAATACAACATAATTACTATTAACACACAAAGAAGAAATGTAAATGCATTTTTAATATCACAATCGAAAACTTGCCTCAGAACACCTAATCCTAGTTCCGTGCATGAAAGAATTTACACAAACGTTTTCATATGCAGTAATGATGCGGTGAATTTACATGAAACCTATTATGTGCACTTAATATTGTAAATATGTATGTTTAAACCATTTCTAAGTAATACAATTGACTAATTATCTATGATTTTTTTTATAAAATCTCCATATCTGATTACATTTTCGAGAAATGAAACAAAAAATAGTGTTCCCTAACACGAATTGCAGTCCCCGCCGAAATTACTGACTTCCATGCATACATCGTTAATTAAGTGGATAATGTAATATAATTAGCGCATACAAACGATTTTCCAAAATAGCTACATTGCATACATGTACATTGATACATAAGTTTACGTTTGCGAAATACGCTAGTATAATTGAATCGTACTATACTTACGATACTAAAATGCAATCGCCTTATACACGCCAATATATCAAATACGTCCACTAACTCTACACAATAACTTCACAAATGAAACATTTAACCTACAACAAAGAACGTGCTCCAATTTTCTATATAATTTGACTTTATATGACCCAGATACGAAAATGTTTTCGGAAAATCTAAAAATATACTCATGTCAACATTAATGTATTAATAGCAATTTTCAAAGGGAATTAATCGAATATTGTCACATGTTGTGAAAGTACTTATTTGGTATTTTTATACGTATTTCCATTGGAAATTTTGCTATTAATTAAGACCATGAAAAACGTATTCAGACCCGGCTATATCTGCAGAAGACATAAACGAAGTGTTACTGAGGAATTTTTATATAAATGGAAGAATTCAATAATTATAATTTCATGTGATTATTTCTCTGGGTAAAATTATGCCATTTAAAATATGCTTGCTCAGGAAATATCTGGGATTCCCAATTTCGAGTGTATACATTTTCTTCCTCTTATGCGCACGTGCATGGAAGCATTTTGTGCTAACACGTGACAATCTATGTACTGTCCCCTAATCTATTCTAAGATGTCCGATACGCATTTTAGTATACAAAACAGGGGCGTGCCTGGACGATTTTGAAGTGTGAGCATCGTAGGTGGGTAGGTGTGAGGGGGGAATTTTGAAAATTAGGAGGCAAATGATGCGTTTTCATGCAATATAATTACTGCGGAACAATAAGGTTAATCACAGTGTCAAACAATTGATATATTCGAGCGAATTTGCCCATAACCCCACCCCTCAGCCTTCAGTTTTTATTCCATTTTTGGAACTTTTATTTTTCACTTTTTCTGACGATTTGTACGCATTGGCGTCCGTGCGTATGCCTGGATACGCGCCTGCAAAAGCAGCTAATATTCATTTATGAAATAACAAATTGTATTCTCATACGTTTTATTGAGTAAGACATAAATGTACCTCTATTCATGTATATGTTATGCGATGTACTTTTAACATGGCTAGGACGGAGAGTAATTCTGGTCCCGGATATCAGGTTGTCCAATCTTCTGTATGTAGGTCTTTGAGTTTATGTAAGAAGTAATTTTGGGCGTTCAGTTTGTGTGAAACTTGGAACCGATTAAAGGACCGCATAAAATATTTCAGTTGTCTCATCTGTTACAGAAATTGCCGAGAGGCTGCGATTGCGCACCATAAGGTAGAGTAACTTCCCTTGACAGGTCTAGTCGTCAATAACATTTCAACGATAGGAGGCCCGACACAGGATTTCAATGGATGATACTACGTAATTTTTAGAAAAACAGAAACGATAAAATTCCCGTAATAATGCTGCTTACATGGGTAACATTTCACTGTAAGGGTATGCAAACAAAACGACGTTTTTATCGCAATTCCCTTGAGGCTGTTGACGAAATTTTTCACATCGGCAACGAAATACGCCATAAAATAGGAAAATATATAGGCAGCACATCTCACCACTACAGAGGGTTGTGACCACATAAGACCATGTACACACTAGTATCTGAGACACTGATCAGTCCAACCAAACCGAATAGAACTACCAAGCCACCGTGAGGAGACCGGTACGGAGGATCGAACTTACGCACATCTTTGAATGAAAATACTTGATAGTATAGAGCGATTAGCAGAAACCATAGCTCCCTACAGAGGCAATGCGACCCTCATTAGTAACTTTATAAGCCTTATAAAATGTCAATGACTGTGTTTTATTGTTTGCGTATAAACATCGTCATGATGGAATATAATGCTACAATAAATCAGAATCGCTTATTTGAAAATCTTACAATTAAAGATCTCTGTATTTTTTCGTATTAATATTCAGACATACATGTCAGGTTTGGGGAGTTTTAGAGGGGCCTCGCGCCGGGATCCGCTAGTGACGTCCGATGATAGTAAGACGATTTGCCTCCTGCATAGATCCCTTATAAATGAGACATGGTGACCCAATAAGACCAAATATGCACGAGTACACGAGACCCTCGCGGGTCCAACGACAGAAATAAATTCGATCCTCAATAGGGGCCTCCCTACGATGGTCTGGTGGTTCTTCTTGCACTCGTTGGACTCCTGGTTGTCTCGGGTTGTCGTGTATACACGGATATACTTGGGTCAGTGAGATACGCAGAGGGCAAATCACTCTATTATCAAATATTTTCATTAAGCGAGAGATGCAAGTTTTGGTCCTCATGCAATAGACCCTCAGCGATGATCTGGTTGTACTTTTTGCTTTTGTTGGACTTGATGGATCTCATATATGGTATAATTTTGTAATGAAGCGATGCAGAGGGCAAATCGCCATATTAGATATTTACGTTCAAACACTGGTGTATGTTCAATCGTATGTATCCTACGAGTCTGGTGGTATTTCATGCAATCGGAGGACTCGTGGTAGTCTCAAGTTGCTTAGTATTCCCGGTCTTATGTAGTCACATTACCTCCTAAAGGAGGTATGGATCGAGTATCGTATATTTTCTTTCAATGACAGGTACAGCTATGTTCCTCAATTAAAGCCTTCCCAGGATGGTGTGTTGGCTAGATTTACTTGTAACAGTTGGACTCATGGAGGTCTCAGGTACTCAAGTGTATCTGTATTTTGGGTGAACATAGCTTTTTGTTGCCTTACCTGACGTTAATTTACCGATACCAGCTTCAGGCTTGATTGAACCTCTTTACGGGCCTCAATTCGTTATTGATCATTGGCGGAAGGAGGTAATTATTGTTGCAGCTATTGACTAGCTTTTAACAATGACCATACTTATTTTCTGAAATCAAAAGTAGGAAGTCAAACATAGAAAATGGCGTTTGGAGGGTGTTCTCAGTTTGAAATGTCGGATGAAGCATTTGATTTTGTGTGTACTGCTTGTGCAGAAGACAATAAGACTGTTGAAGCTGTAAAGTATTGTGTAGAATGCAGTGGATATTGTTGTAAGTCATGTACCGACGCCCACAAGAAGGTGCCAATATTGAAGAAACACAATCTGATGGATATCGGACAAGGAAATCTAGCGGGCGGTCAACAATCAAGTTGGTTAGAATTTCCAACAGAACGATGTACAATACATAAAGGGAAAGTGGTTGACATGTACTGTGAAGGTCATGATGTTGTTGGATGTTCTACGTGCTTCGTCAAAGATCACAAGTAATGCTTAAATAAATTATTAACATCAATGTCAACTTTACGTGAAAATTATAATTACCTCTCCACTACACTCCTCCCCCTTCCGGCATTATAGGCTCAACCATCATGGGCCGTCAAACACTGCTGCCAGCATGAAGTTAATCAAGTGGAAACAGTACGCATGATGTTGGGCTCGAGCCCAAGGCCCCCTACACACTAAACGGCGCTCTACCGACTGAGCTAACCGGGCGGCCGTCTCCCCACACCAGTACAATTAGATCTACATCTACAACACAGAAAAACTGCGCTCGAACCCACGACCCCTTAAACAGTGATATGGCCCTAGTCCAAAATAATATAGTTATACGTGTACATTCTCATTTTATTAAATTTAATTAGAGCTAATCATTTCATTTTTTAAATTTTACAATATTCAATGGGCAGAATTTATGTGTTTTTATCATTTATGATGTGTAATGAACCAACACTTAAGCAATTGATCTACATACTTGATGTATGTCGATGCTAAATTTTACATTGTTTAACACAAATAAAATCAATAACCTACATATGAACATTGTCACAACGTCCTATGCTTTCAATGTGTTTTCGTATATGCAGAATGTAATTATCAGTTATTCCATTTCAGATCTTGTCAAGACAGTCACATCCATTCCATACCAGACATGATTGATGCCATATTTAAGTTGTCTGACTACAAACAGACGCACGGTATTTTGAAAGAAATGATAGTATCCATGGAAACTGGAAGTAAATCTATAAATACCCAACTTCAAACTTTGAAGAAAGCAAAGAAAGAAGCATTAGGTCAGGTCAGTACATTCCAAAAAGCATTGGAAGCCATTTTGAGTAAAATTGCCGAGTCATCACGCAAAGAAATAGAAGTTATATGCAAACAACTAGAAACAAAAATTATACAAGCCAAGCAAAGTGTTGATAACATCTGTAAAGATTTGCAGACGACAGACGACAAGCTAAATAAATCAGAAGCAAATAGAGCCCAACGATTTGTTTGTACGAAAATTGCCCAAGAAAAAATAAAAGAAGCAGACGGTGAGAAGTTGAAGCAAGAATTACAACATAATACAGACCTAGAGATATCATTCATTCCAGACCAATTATTGATGGAATATGTCCAAGCTTTACAAGGTATTGGTCAAGTACAGAAACTAGACCCCTACAATATCCAAGCTTTACAAGGTATTGGTCAAGTACAGAAACATGGAAAGCAGAAACACGACGTCTACAAAATTAAAGGGAGTAGAGATATTACCATAAAACTTTCTCATGATTCTAAGACATGCGATTCCCCTGGATGTTGTCTGACACATGATAACCAACTACTTCTCACAGATGCTGCCAATAAGAAACTAAAACGTATTAATATACAGAAGATGTCAGTTGTTGACTACTGTACTATAGATTCTGCACCTTTTGGTGTATGTTCTATCAGTAAACATGAAGTTGCTGTTGCATGTCTGAGAGACAACAAAATCCAGTTTGTTTCCATTCATAACAAGATGACTCCTACAAGAAAAATTAAAATGTCTCATGTTTGTTATGGTATTGCTTTCAAGGATGGTCAGCTTTATGTGACAGATGTTGATGATTCACTCTATGTTTATGATATGACTGGTACCCTGCTGAAGACAATTACACGAGACAATGCTGGGAATGAGCTGTTCAACCCTAGTCAACATGTTACATTCAATGAAAGTGGAGACAGAATGTTTGTTGGAGGTGGGGACAATGGACTTGTATGTTTTGATGGGATGGGAAATTATTTGTCCACTATTACAGACACTGACCTGAATTGCGTAGATGGTGAATGTGTTGATGGTAGAGGAAACATGTTTGTAGTTGGGTACGAGTCACATAATGTGGTACAATTCAGTGAGAATAAGAAGAAACTTGGTGTGGTTGTGAAGCAAGGAGACGGATTACAACATCCAGTCTCAGTGTGTTTTCATCAGGGACTGAATAGAATGTTTGTTACCATGCAGAACAGTGATGTAGTGAAAATGTATGAACTAGAGTAATCAAACATATTGTGAGATAACAGAGTTGTCCATTCTTTGTACGTGTATTATTGATAGAATATAAGTAAAACTTACTTAAAACTTAACAGAAGTAATTTTCTTTTCTAACAACTGCACAACAACTGTACATATGTTTTGTTTTATTTCTAAGATGTAATCAAACTTCAAGATAATATGACTGTTATATAGTATATAAGATATAAATTGTGTGTGTTTATTGTTTAAATACAGCAAGTATGGGACATCACATTTTCTCTTCACCATAGCTGTGTGAATGGACTATACTAAAATGCACAAGTAAGGGAGGTAATAAAATCATTAAAATTGAGATTTTCAGTGTGATACTATCACGGACCTATATATATGTATATAGGTCCGTGATACTATGAATGATAATAAAACTGAATAGATTCAATTAAACAGTGATTAAATTGTTGTTAACATAAATGGCATTGCATAAATAAGATGAGTAAAAAATTATCTTTTATTTTTGTATTAAATTATTTAATTATAGAGAACACATGGTATTAAATAGTAAACACATTTTTTGCAGATCCCATTTATATATACTGGTTTATAATGTACAGTGTATAGTTTCCAATTATATTATAAATTGCTTAAACTATATTAATTAATTAATTAATGTATATGTGGTGAAAATCATGATGTGAGAATGTTGGCGGATTTAACGAATTTAAGAAAGTTGTGAAAATAGCCGACTGTTTAAATTCCTGCGTTCACAGATGACAAGTATATTTTTTCATGACTTTACAATATAACAATGCATTGAGTTTTGATTTGTGTACTTATAACCTCTATATTTTCTTCCTCCTTTTTCATTAATTTCATAGAAATCATACACAGCAATATCGCTTATCAGATAAATCCAGTCGATTCAGATCGATATCGATCGGGCTACTGGTCATCAGTCAACTTGTCTGTCGGTAGTTTCCGTAAATGGTGGTAAATTTTCTGTTGATCACCGATTGATAACTGGATAACACATCAACATGTAGCCTCGGGCTATCTTAGATCTATGTATCCGATAAACGCTTGAAGCATTATGTTTTATTAACAGAAGAGAAAACTTTGACTATTGGAGTTCGATTTTGTTGATGAAACAAGAGATTATTTTATTATTGAAAATTAACCTATGTGTTAGCACGGACATATATTCCATAGTCCATGGTGTAAGGCAAATGTTTTCTTATGAAATAAAATAGAAAAAAAGAACAATGAATTTGTTTCACTTAGCATGTGTAATAAACACTTTGTCATGTAATTTCGGTCACCGAACCCAAGAGCTATCCCAAGCGGGCTCTCCGCATGTTCTTACTATACACCAAGTTTGCTGTCAATATGACTAACGAAACTCAAGATATTCGCCGGAAACCAAATTTCTATTTTTAGTAAATGTGACCTTGACCTTTGGCAGATCGAACCCAAAAGCCATCCCAAGCGAGCTCTCCATATGCTCTTACTATACACCAAGTTTGGTTACAATATGATCAACGGGCGGAACTTAAGTTATTCGTCGGAAATCCCCAGTTTGACGGCCGCCCGCCCAACTACACGCACCATTCTAATAACCTGGTTTTCTTCGAAAACCTGGTTAACTAGCATAAATGACATGTAAGGCAGTGTAGACCCTCATCAACCTGTAAATAAGCCATTATCAAACCAAGTTTATTTTGTTGGCTAGTGTAATTTACTAGTGGACAATAGACAGTTTGATTATCCACTAAAAGAACTAGATCTTCCAGTTCGAAGCTAAGAGAACTGTTTTTTTACTAACTGTACGATCGTACATATGTATTTAATCGGTGTATGGTTGTTGGCAATTATTTATGGTGAATAAAAAAAACATGGATGTGCAGGCTGATCTGGGTCTATACAAGTCGCATAAGGTGTGCTTACATGTTAAACTGTCAAACCCTCGCTTGTGCCAGGCGGTGGAAGGTGTGGGGGGGGGGATTTGACACCCCGTTTTACTAAATTCATTAAAATTTTCTTTAATTTTTTTAACCAATTCAACAATTTATGGAAGGGAATATAATACGTAGGCATATTAGTTTCGCAAAAATAAAGGGACATTTCAATTTCAATTATCATTTGTTTAGTTTTGCAAATATTTTACACTGATTCCAAATTCTCATTAAACAACTGCGACGTATGCATCTATTAGAGATGGCGGTAATTCGCTGTATGGAAATACAATATATATATATATATATATATACATATATGAATAATTGTCCTTATCATGTACAAGGACATTTAAACCATATTATGTGTCCGTGTCATGTATATATATATATACTTGATAAGGAAATTGAATAATTTTCCTTATCATGTACAAGGACATATAAACCATATTATATGTCCGTGTCATGTATATATATGATAAGGAAATTGAAAGCGCCTGGGTGATGTAGAGTGAAAAGCGTATGATTCTTCTAGACGGTCTCAAGGCCAATGAGCACAACATGGGGCCAACATTTATTGCACTTCCTTCCATTGTACTGGTAGTATACAAGAGGAAATCGACCATAACTTAATGTATTGCATTTTAAGTGCTCAAAGAATAGTAACCTTAAGACCTTATCAGTGGAAATATTTTTTTATTATAGAAAAAGGTCACTCCACAGCCGACTGGGGGACAAAGGTCCCCTTGCCCCCCCCTGGTGGATCCGTTCAGGGGACACTAGGCCTACTGGAGAGTTGAAATGCTTTTACAGACGGTGTCCAGATATTTTTCAATGTAAGCCAACTTTTTTTTTGTCTTAAACACATTTCTTAATAAAAACGTTCATTTTAACCCCGAACCTTGCTCTCCATACTTTCAGATTTCATTACTTGAAATAAATTTCCTATGGTTTTACATTTCAGACATTGATTTCGAATGTTACTCTGCGGAGTAAAGTAGCCAGCCTACGTTGCAAATGTTACAAGGGAGGCAACTGAAGCAACTTTAATGCGATACTATAAACGTGTTACCTCCCTTATCATAAACATTCATTTGAACTGGGGAGACGAATTCATGTATTAATACAACAGTCAGATAGCAAGCTATTTATCATTTACGAACCTTGTGTCATACTGTAAGACTTTGCTTAGTCGTGCAATCTAAATCGAGTATACATGTACATGATCTAAAGGTATTAACATCACATCAATACACCTTTTTCAAAGATTTGAGATTTTCCCTATCAATGTGCAGCTCCTTTGGCCATAGTGTGTCCTGTGGTGAATTCCATCCCCTACTTAAAGGGCCAGCCATTTCTGACTTATGAGACACCTACCTTCTGAGCACATTTACTTCCCGAGTTCTATCCTTTAATGCCAGACACCAGGCTGGTAGGTACACGGTAACCATGATTTAACTAACTGGCGACTCACCAACCGGCCATATCAGAACGGACCCCTGGCTGCCGGAATTCGAACCTTCGACCTCCTGCTCTCAAGGCGGATATCTTAACCTCTCGGCCACGGGAAACGGTGCCGTTCCATGTTAACACCTTAATATTTCTCTCCAAATGCCATACACATACATTTAGAATATAAAATATAAAAGCCTTTTCAGATGCATACTCTATTTGCGATAGAAATTTTTGTCTTCCATTATTCATGATGCTCAATATGGGATTTACAACCTCTTCTGTAAGTGACGTCATTTCAAGAAAACGCAACATGTGATGTCACTATTTTGCAAGCAGAAAACATTATTTACTCCATATGGTCACTTCGTTTTCATATTGCCATGTGGAAATATTGCTTACTGTCAGTACATTGTGACGTCCATGAGACGTTTTCTTGAAATGTTTCTTAAAGAAGTGGTTTGAAATCGCACAGCGGCGCTCAATTCATTAAATAATATATTATGACAAAATTAGCTTTTATCGACCGGTGATTATTCATTCATAACGGTCGTATATAACGACTGCAATAATTATATGTTCCACAGGAGATTGAGTTATCTCCCTTTATCTCGTATACATTATAATTTGCACTAACTGTGCATATACAATACAAGGAAAAAGGGAGAGAACTCTAGACGGGATAAAAAGGGATAACTCTAGAGGATATGTAGGGAGAGAACTCGTGACAATCTCTTTAGCATACAATATTAATCAATCATTGAAACATTCGTTGATGTATCTATCGAGAATCAAGAAAAAAATATTTCATTAATCACGAGAATTTGTATCAAATGCAGGGGCCTTAATCACAGATGTTTTAAGACTGAAAATCAGACTTAGACTTCAAAATGGTAAATGTTCATTTTGCTCCATCGATATAATTACAAAATTGGCAAAAGTGTAGAGTGAGTACTAAGAAACATTCAGACATTGGAGGAGGAAAATAAATTCACTCTCCCAAAAAAAAAAAAAAAAATTCTGAACTACTATAATCGATTAAAATCGGAAGTTTAAACTTTTTGTGACATCTGTAAATTTTGTCTATCTATTTTTTCAAGCTATCTATAGATCAAACCTTTTTTAACATCCACACTAGTACAAATCTGTACATAGTAAATAAAATTGTTTTCAATTTCTTCAGTCAAATACAAATATACGAAATAAACATAAAAATACCAAATACATGTATTGAATGATAAAATATTCTAATGATATACGACTAATATAAAACCCCATAGTTGTTAGATGTAGTTACTAAATTTCGATTATTTCCGATTCGATTATCGATTATGAGTTTTCAAACCGATCCGATAATCGATTATGATATTTGTCTGAGTATTGCACCTGCCATTATTTTGCCCGCCCGGGGGGGGGGTGGCGGGCTGACCCAATGGAATTTGACATCTCAAAATGTTTGAAGTCTAAATCCCCACCCTAGAAACAACCATTTTTGTCTAAATCCCCACCCTTGAGCCTGCTTGGTGCATCAAATGCCCCGGGGGGAGGGGAGAGGGTAAATATCTAAGAGATCAATCAATTTTTATTTTGTGGCGTCGAAATTCCCGAGTCCCGGGATGTAAAAACCGGCCAAAGTCTATTTCCCGGGACCCGGATTCAATAAGTTTGTCAAATTCCCGCCTGCCAGGAATGGTTTTCTGTCTAAAGCCCCGTGTATACCCGCCGCCCCCCCCCCCCGGGCGGGCAAAATATTGACAGGTGCATATAATCCATCACTAGGTTTAGATGTAATGAATACGAAATGCTGGTAAATCCAACGTTTGCAAAAATTAAGTTTAAGACTGTGTCCCAGTCTTAAAATGTTTGTGAATATAATGGCCCCTGGTGGTGACATTTCGGCTTCGAGAATTCTCAAACTCAACTTCATTAACTCACGATTTTAAATTCACGAATTCACAAAACTGAAATTTCACTACCAGACTTTCGTAAATGTGTCTTTTATTCATGTCGGTGTTCTTTTGTGGAAACATAGATTTTAAGAAAAAATAATTTGATTGCCAAAAAAACGTATTTGAGTTTGTTTGCTTAGTTAGGTAAAAACTGAAGTATTTTTCTGAAATCGCGGTCTGATGTGAATAACAATGCATGAGCGTAGGAGCTGGGGCCGCAGACATTTTATGACCCCTAATTCTCATCTGTATCTTTAACTGATAAAAACAAGCCACACATTTTATTGGCATTCAACCAAGATATTTAATACGCATGACAAAGTGTTATCATCGCTACCAGACAGGGGCCGTCGCTAGTACCCTGACTGCCAACTAAGGTGTGACTCCCTGCCTGGTGCCTGGCATTGAAGGATAGGAATCGGGAAGTAAATGTGCTACAGAAAGGAGTTGTCTCATAAGTCAGAAAGGGCTGGCCCTTTCAACAGGGGTGACACTATGAATAAACAATTTACCTTACTTTTACATATTCTGAATCTCCATTATGAAAGTAGACTTTGAAATGGATGTTCCAAATCAACCTCGAAATTTTAAGTTTCCAAAAGAATGTTCGGTATTAAAAATCCAGAACAGACAGCATTCAACGCACAATGGTTCCAAATTTACCATTGGCTACACTATGACCAGGTAATTAACTGCATAAAATAGCAAATCAATGTATTGCAGTAAAATCTTGCTTTGGGGAACAAGAAAAATCAGTCTTTACGCAGCCGGGAATACCAAAAATATATCCCTAACAGTCCCATGTCTTTTTACAAAATTATACATACGTTTGAATAAATCTATTAACTTACAAGCAGCAAACAAATTTTCGGAAAATATCATTTCAAAAGTGATGGATTTTGCGCCTGTGAAAGGTGATTTCTTAAAATAATTTCTCTACGGGAGGGAACACACCCCTCCCGCACCTACCCCATATGCGGCCCCAATACTTAATACCTTCGTACGCGCCTGCAATCCTTACTGAGTATTGAGTACACTTGATTTCCATTTTCTTTGAGATTTGAGATCAAGATTTGATTACAACAATTATACTCAGCTTTAAAAACTTACACTCAATGTCGGATTCACACTCCTGTTACAAAACGAATTCCAAACACTCATATTGTTATAAATCTATATACAAATATATTATATTATCACGGACATATTAACCGTTTATATGTCCGTGATATTATGTTCACATCAATTTATATGATAGCATTAATCGAGTGTCTGTCGGTAAGTAAATTAATTGAAATAAATTGTTATATTGAATTAAATTGTTATGATTACAGTGTGAACATCTTATTTATATACATTGTTATTGTCTACAACGATTTATAAACGATAATGATCCCAAAGTATTGACTGATATTCTATCAAAGAGGAAACAATCAACGAAGTATGACGATCAAGCAGAACAATATAAAGAAATATCTATGTCACAGTCTTTACAAAGTGAACTTGCGGACATAAAATCGAAAACAAGCTTAATTATACAAGATATGAATGATCTGAAATCACAACATACAAAAGATGCACATACGATCGAATCGTTACAGCGAGAACTCAGCCATATGAAGAATTTCAACGCTAACCTTCTCAGATCAACGAACACACAGTTAGCCTATCACGTGCACCTAATAGAATTTCTAAAACTCGAGGTGTTTGCTCTTAAGAAGAATAATTCTCTTCAAGAAACAACATATTCTGAAAACCGAATAGAAGAAAGATGCAATCCCCTTAATCAATTGAATAATAGTGTAAACAAATGCAATGACAGTGTCTTACCATCCTTATTCACAAACATGAAAGTAGCAAGTGATAAACAACGTGAACCATTGGATACTACCCAAAGTGAACCGTCAAATGTCATTATTACCCAGGTTCCAGACAAACAAGAGCATCCAAATGTAACGGCTCAACTCGCAAAATCAACAAATACAGCTATTAGAGTCAACAGTTATGCAGAAGCGTTATCACAAAAAAGTTCTAATAATAGAAACATAGAAGTACATGTCACTCCAAGAAATATAAATTCAACAAATAAACAATCATATGATAGAAATTCCAAAAAATCATATGAAAAAGAACAATCCGCTTCGTATACAGCAAAGCATTATAGTGTTAACAAAGAGCTCCATTCGGAAACCAAACAGATTCAAAATGACAATAACGAACCAATATTCGAAAGTATCCATTCACGTAAAACACGACGTTACTACGTCGGAGGAATAGCCGAAAACTCAAACAGAACGGGTATGATAGAATTTCTGAGACAAAGGGGAATAACCGCGGCTGGTGTAAAATTAATCAACACAAAACGAGGCAGTCTTGCAGGAAAGTTGACAATCTATGAACCTGACTGGGAAACAGTAGAACAAAGACAGTTCTGGCCAAAAAAGATGTATTGCAGGCGTTGGTATTCTGAAATGGAATGGGAATCCAAGTTTTATACAACAATTGAACGTGAACATGAAAGTAACCAAGACAATATAGACTAATGAATACATATAAATCGAGTGACCTAAAACTGCTTACTTGGAACATTCGAGGAGCAATGTCATCAGCCAGCAGCCTCAGTGCTATGTTAGACAAATATAGTATAGATATTGCTCTAATCACCGAACACAAACTCTTAGAAAATTCTAAAAAATTTCTTGGAACAATTCACCGTGAATATAAAGCAGTAACCGCTTGCAGTGAACCATCCCCAACCAATCAGCGATTTGGTCGAGGTGGTGTAAGCATAATCTATAAACGATCAATTGAATTCAACATACATGCCTTAAACATTGGTCAGTGTTCAAGAATACAAGGTATTAAATTTATAAGAAGTGGACGTCTACCTGTATTCATATTCACCGTTTACATGCCATCAATAAACTATACTGATGATGATTACGCAACATCTCTAGACTCTATGCAAGGAATGGTTGATAGATATATCACCCAAGGAACTGTTATATTCTGTGGCGACTTGAATGTTGATATAATTTCAACGGGAATAAATACTACCAGATCAACGCTCCTGCGCAACTTCCTGACGCACAACAATTATAATGTCATACCAACTAAGAATAACTCATATACATTTAAACCCACTGGCACGGTTTTAGACTATGTACTTCTAGGGGCGTGGCAAAGTGATCTAATCAAACATCATACTGTTATAAATGACGATCTCTGTAGCGTATCGGATCACCTACCTTTATTCACTACACTCGATACCAACGTAACTGTATATGAACAGCAAAAAGATCCGTACATAGCATGGACTAAATGCACGCATAGTGACCTATCAAACTACAGAGAACTACTGACTGCGTATCTATCCTTTGTGAATATTGACAATTTACAACCAAATGCTAATGATATTGAGCTTATATTCGGACACATAAACTCATGTATTAAAACAGCCAGCAAATCATTGCCTATCTGCAAAATAAACAAACACTCCAAGCCATATTGGACTAGCGAAGTAAAATCAGCGCATGACGCACAGCGAACAGCACGGGTAACATGGATACAAAATGGACGTATACGAGACACCAACGATCCATATTATAGATCATACAAACGTTCAAAGCGAACCTTTATTAATACCCAAAAAGGAGCTATACAGAAAATAAATGAAAAATTCTATGAAGATTTGAACTCAAACGCATCGTGTGATATACGTTTATTTTGGAGATTAGTAAGAAAGTCGCAACGTAAGCAAAAAGAGACAATAAATGAAATCTCGCGAGATGGTACCACAGAGCGTGATCCAGTGAACATCTCGAATGCATTTAAAGAACATTACAGTAGTGTGTTTCAACCAAAACAGAACAGATGCATCAATAATAAGTTTCTTACACACATCCAACGAACTGTAGAAAGTTTCGTAAAATCTAATGACATCTCTGAAGACGAAATGCTAACCAGTTCAGTCGACTACGCAGAAATGCAATGTGTGATAAAACAATTAAAAAAAGGCAAAGCCCCAGGACACGATGGTGTAGTAAACGAACAAATTATTCATGGTGGTGATAATTTGTCTTATTACCTTCAGTCATTGTTCGATATGATGATACAAGCATCGTACATTCCACAGGAATGTAAACTTGGTATAATAATACCAATACCGAAGGATGGTAAACCCAAAGACTCGCCGAAAAGTTACAGACCAATCACGTTACTTCCGGTAGTGTACAAAATGTTTGAAAAAATCCTACATGATAGACTTACTAAATGGTGTTTTCTTCATAACAAGATGTTTCCAAATAATCAACAAAATGCATATCAAAAACACCTTGGATCAATAACTGTGTCATTTAACTTACAGGAAACACTTGCGAGTTATCACGAACATAACTCTGTAACATATGCAGCTTTCTTAGACACCACCGGTGCATTTGACAATGTGAACCATACTGCACTATTCTATAAACTGCTACAATTTGGAATCAAAGGCAAGACATTGCGAACTTTAATCAACTGCTATTGTGATATTCGAAGTGCGGTCCTTGTCAATGGTGTGACGTCATCGAGTTTTTCCGTTCTCCAAGGTGTGCGTCAAGGCGGCGTACTTTCGACATGGTTGTATTTACTCTTTATTGATAGACTATTATGTGAGCTTGAACTATCCAAGCACGGAGTAAATATGGGATCCATAAAGACTGGTAATCCTACACTTGCGGATGACTTAACATTGATATCTCCAAATCTGACTTCTCTACAACACCAAATAAATATAGTTACTAACTATGCAAATCTATGGGGATATGAACTAAATGCTAATAAATGCAAACTAGTTGTATTTGGTGGAAAAAAATCACAGAAATATTCTGTGCATATTAACAATACAGAACTGACATCGGTAGAATCAGCTACTCACGTTGGAATCGAGCTCCATCGCTCTATGAAGTGCACATCAGCCATTGATTCTAGAATTAAAAAAGCACGAGCGTCTTTGTTCTCATTACTTACCATTGAAACAAACACTGGTGATATACATCCTCTGACACTAAGCTCAATCATCCAAAAAGTGTCATTACCAATCGCTTTATACGGTGCTGAACTTTGGAATAATATGACTTTGTCAGATATACAAAGTACAGAACGATTTATCCGCCTGTGTGCAAAAAAGATACAACACTTACCGACAAGAACAAGAACTGACAACGCATTGAGTATTCTCGGATGGAGACCTATAATCGCACTAATTGACCTAAGAAAATTAACATTCCTTCACAAATTGTGCACGATGCCTACACAACTTCTTTCACGAAAGATATTCGACTTCCGCTTACATCTATTTGCCATACGTGGATACAAAAATCAAACTGGGTTTATTCCGGATATGTATATCCTACTTTATAAATATTCGCTTACCCATTACATTGACAAATATCTTGACACTTGTGAATTTCCATCAAAATCAATGTGGGTCAAAATTATACATACGCAAATTAACAATTACCACGATAGTGCTTGGACCGAAAGAACGAGGGAAAATCCAGATTTCATCCGACTGCGAGCTTCCCAACTCGAAATAATCCCGTCTCCGATATGGCAATCAGCAACCACTCGAAAACATATCATAAATGCGATGACGACAGCACGGGTGATTACGTGTGCTTATAACAGAACAAATGACCAATGTTGTAGTCTGTGTTCAAACCAAACTTTAGACTTATACCGACATGTGATCACAGAATGCCAACACCTTCTACCGAAACAAAATCGAACACACTTTGTCAAAACCATAGCTAATTACTATTCACCTGCTTTAAGTGTTAACTTGCTGCACCAAAGTGGAGAAAACTTTCTTCTCAGTATAATAAACAGTGACAATTTGAACATGTGCCCTGAATATACGCTAGACGTATGCAATTTCATACATTATACATTACGTTTAATAAACAATGTATGACATGATTCATAGAAGACTTTATATCTGTTTTAAACAGGTATAAACGCAGTGTTTATATATTTATTTCGTATTACCCAATATTATTTGAAATGTATATATGTATTTAGTACTTCATGTTTTTACAATAGTTACTAATCTCTCTCCATGTTCACCATAACAATGTCTTAAACATTTCGATTTCGGTTTAAGCTATTGATATTATTGGTAAAACATGTGAAAATATTATACATGTACAGGTATATCAAGATTACGTATAGTTTTAAAGCCTAGCAGTTTCGTTTTCGAGCTAGGCTGGCTTAATAAGCGTATATAGTCACATGGAACTCTTTTGTGTTTGTAGATAAATTATATGTGCGCTTTCATATGTTTATACATGTACATGTAATTATGTTTTTGACTATTTGTCATTCTGTTGTATATATGTTTCATAGTTTTCTGTTATATGTAATCTCAATCTGGAGGAAACTAAACATATTATTATTACATATATGTGATTCCTATATTTCGTTATGCATCATCATCTAAATATTTCATCATGTGATTCCCTATTTCTTGTTGCATTATCATGTATATATTTCATAATGTAATTCTCTTTGTGTTGTATAACTATGTATAAACCTATGTACATGTAAAATCACTGAAAAGTGGAAATAAAGAGTATATATAAAGAGTATATAGACTATAGTGTGCAAATGTGTTTTTAAATTATTATTATGTTCTTAAAATAAAGATGTTATTATTATTATTATTATTATTGTCACACTTTGCTATTTCGATAAGTTTATACTTAGACTATATAAATTATATCTAATATCAAAACATAGGTTTAGGAAAAATTCATTTAATAGCGATATAAATTTTATTTAGAGTTTTTGCTTAGTTAAGTAAAAACTTTATTTTTGTGAAATCGGGCTCGGATGTTAAATTATACGCTGACTTCATCTCTGAACTTCAGTTCTGATCTACTAACCTACCAAATTTACGTAAACTTACTTTAGCCAATACGTTTAACACTATCTAGTGAACACATGGTATATTTGCAGAAAGGACATTGCGTATTTACTATTGTGACTTCAAAAGGAGTACATACTTTAATAGTTAAACTGACTTTAGGACATTGACTGTCCCGGAAATTGCCGAACGTCGACGGAAATTGCCGAAGTGCGAAAATGACTGAAATTGGGGTACAAGTTAACTAGATGTTCGACGTTATAGGGAAAGTTATTGTCGCCTGGGTATAATCAGTGATGCGCTCATGCAACATACGTGTAAAATCTTTCGCTTTTATTAAGCCCGATTGTTCAGCGACAAAAAAGATATATTCTAATTTAAAACATAATTAAATATTTATTAACATAAAGTGCTTTTTTATTAAATATAACAAATTCGGTAATTTTTCGCTATATTGTGGATATACCTACAGTTTTTGGAGTTTTTAGATTTATTTGTAAGTATAAACTGTTATATATTATTATATTGAATTATATTTTTAGAAATATTTTAATGCAATATGTTATACCCCCTGTAGGAATGTTCTTGTGCGATATTGCTGTTTGTAAGGTAAGAGTATGTCTTTATGCAAAAACTTAAATGTTGAGAAAAATATTGTAACTAAAATACACTGTAACAATAATTTGAAATAATTGTTTCCATAGATTAAATGTTGATAGTCTGATTTTCTGTCAAAATGTCAAAATATGCTAGGTAATAATTGTGAAAAAATGCATGATAATGCCTTTACACAGACATACTCTAAAACATTGCGTCGTAACTTTTCTTAGAATTTTTTCCTAAGACTATGTATCCTTAGGGTGTTCCATACTCATGTATTAGTGACCACAAAAAAAACATTTCTATGTTTCAAATTACATTTTCAACCAGGAATAGTTTTTAGTTTAATTTAATACCAAAAATATCAAAATTGGACATCTACTTTTCGTTATATAGGAATTCAAATATTAAGAACAAAATGCAACAGTAAACTACAAAATGACGTCACGTCAGAAACGCTTTACTCAAATGTACATTAATTCGTAACAATCTTCTGTTTTACAAATGGGAATAAACAAATATTATAACATGTATCAGCATTTTCATATTCATTTTATTATATAAATCAAAATTAAGCCATCAAAGACACTTTCGAAAAAGCGCTTAGTTTGTGACGTCAGAACTTTAATTGGGAAATACTCGACGTCATATCCGACGTCACTAACACGGGTTTTGTCATGGAAACGTTCTAGTAAAATAATTAAACTAATAACTTAAGTCACAGAAAGTACAGTGCATTCCCACCAAAGCAGTCCTCTCTTGAGTAACACTCCTTCTACAACAACATTATCATATTTTCCATAATAAAGTTTTGACCTCCAAATTAACCTCTCTAAAGCAACGACCTCTCAACAACGGACGAAATGTGCGTCTTCCAAAGCGTGTTGCTAAGGAGAGGTTACATTGTATATAGATAAATATGCTCACCTAATATTGTCACAATTTTAGAGTCCGTTCTAGAAACAAACGTACCATGATTTATAGAAATGGTAACATTTCCTTGAGATTTTAGTAGTTTATATGAAATATCAAAACCAATTGAATAATATTATATTTTATTTCAAGTATTCTCTGAAATGCTGTGTTATTAGAATATTTTACTTCGCATTATAATGCATAGTAACACTATATTTTTACTTATTAAAAATCGAAATTTGAATTAATTTCATAATTAAATCTTTATCTCTCTAAGCAATTCACAATGATAAGCCCATATATGCCTTCTTAATCGTATCATAACTCGTAGTATAATCTTACTAAATGTTGTACAGTTAATCCCACTTACTACGATATCGCTTACTGCGATATACACCGCTTATTTCCCGGACTGACGCAATGTTTGGACGTAGAAGAGAGAGAATAAGTTGCTACAGGGAACACCACATACATAAGACAGTGCCTCCCCACACCCGACGTCCGACAAAACATGAATCCATAAAACATAAGGCATTTGAGGAGACTCAAGGGTACATACGTAAGGGAACAGAGGAACAGAGGCGCAAGGAATGGCCTGGCCGACCATAAGGAATAACTAGGAGAATCAAAGTGGACAAGCAGAGGGGGGGGGGGGTTATTGGATGGAATACATCACAGGACAATTCAAGAAAGCTGGCAACAATAGGCCGAATGTGGGGAGAAAATAACATGAACACTATATAAAGTTAAAGAATTGCACAGGAGAAAGGGAAATATAACATACATTTAAAACACGAAAGGAAATAATAACCATACAACGATTTACAGCATTGGAACTGTCAGTAAAAATACTGACCTCATATTTTCAACAAGGACTCCTAAAAGGGTTGAGTTGGGGGGGGGGGTATCATGAGACCCTTGAGAATCCGAAATATACGAGAGTCCTAGTTTAACGATCGCATGCGTGCATTGTTGGTGTCTATAGTAACACTTAAAATAAAATTTGTTCAGTTTAATTTAGATATCAAAGAATATTGAATGTATTAATGGGTATATTTTAAACAACCTCTGTCAAGATGAGGTTCATTTAATGTATTTTGTAACCAATATTATACATCGTAATGCACATTACCATCTTCATTCTTATTGATGAATTTTATTGTAATGTTCACTAAGTGATAGTCTTTTAATGATAACACAAAACATTTGTCGCAACCGATGAAATTACTGATTATCAGACATTAAGTGAGTGACTTATTGCATAATAAAGTTATATTTCTACTAGTATGTTTGATTTACAAAGGGCTGAAAACCACAGTTTCATACCGTAGCGTCCTCGCGGTTGTACACGGTGACACAGCAACTTTGTAAGAAAGAAAAAGGTTTCTATAATTATTTTGATTTAATTTCGATAATAATTTTGAAATTTATTTAATCGCCAACATCACCTCACTTTTAGTTACATACCCAATGCAGCATATTATGTAATAATATAAAAAATAATATTTGAAATGCATATTTTATTTTGTAAACTCAATGTATTTCGACGATGGAGAGCCCTAGATAATGTTAAACTTATGTATGTACAAGTTATTATTTGTATGTTTGTGCACATATTATAAGTATATGCATAACTACAATACAATATTATTAAACTGTACTAAGCCTAAAAGCATTCCTGTAGCTCAGTCGGTAGACCGATTCAATGCTAATCTAGAGGTAGTGGGTTCGAAATGTGGGCGTGGCGTATATTCTTCCGTAACACCAATAAGAAGATCAGATTTCGAGGGTCCAAAGGGTGGTCGTATTATCGAGGTTTACTTATATCATGGAGGGCTTACTAGGACAACAAAGACAGACAGACTAATAAACGTCTTCATAACTTTAACTTTATTGCCGTTCATTAAAAACGGTTTCTTCACGGAAGAATGGTTGACAGTTGATGAAAATGATAAAAAAGTAGAGCAGTATTTTTTGCCGCTCTTAAAACATTCAATTTAGCAGATTATGAGTAAGATTTGAGAACGTCGCGAATAGAACTAATAGGTTTAGTTTTTTTTATACTTTTCAGTTTGCCGATACTTTATTTCGTATGAAACACACCTGCTATCGAAAGTCACTCAATGATACTCATTAAAACATATATGTTTGTATAAAAATTGGTGTTCAAACGATTGCGGGTAGCATAAATGTATTTTTTCTAAACTTAAATTGGTGTTTGCAATAAATCTGATAGTTAGGTAAAAAGGCGCGATCTTTGCGAATGCATTACGCGTAATTGGTAATTTTAATTATCTATATTAAATCACCATCAAAGATATTTGGTAAGAAAGTGAATTTGCGGTTATGTAGAAAATATTTTAATGTCTGATGCTATATATTGTGTTCTATCAACCCCTCATGCTTGTACCTTGGAATGAAACTTTATTGGGTATCAGCCCCGACAATTTCTTATAGTCCCTTCCCCATAGGTGTTTGCCTTTACATCTTCTCAACTCTGCGCATGTTTCCCTGGGGTCTGTGTGGGGAGGCATTGTCTTGTGACTGCGGTGTTCTCTGGAACAAAGATGACCTTCTTTTTTTACTACTTTCAAACCTCATTTAAAGGCCGCCTCAATAATAAGACAATAATTTTCAAGTCTATTTTCACTTTTTCGGTCTTCATTCAACCTCAATATTAAGACCACCTCAATAATAAGACAATAATTTTCAAGTCCATTTTCACTTTTCGGTCTTCATTCAACCTCAATATTAAGACCACCTCAATAATAAGACAATAATTTTCAAGTCCATTTTCACTTTTCGGTCTTCATTCAACCTCAATATTAAGACCACCTCAATAATATTACAATAATTTTCAAGTCCATGTTCACTTTTCGGTCGTCATTCAACCTCAATATTAATACCACTTCAATAAGAAGACCAGTTTTCAAGGGTCCCAAAGGTGGTCTTATTGTATATATCTTTAGTAACTGGCTCGATACGTACATAAACACAAGAATATACACAAAACAGCACAACGACATCAATGCATACCTACAAACATACACACACGCATTCATACATACACATTTAAAAACAAGCATTAAATGAGTTTTTTGGTACATTGTCTAAATATGACTTTACTTATGATTTGACACGAGAGAATGTATGGAAAAAAATGTTTCCATTTAAAATAGTTGTGATCAATAGTAAAAGTATTAATCAAATAAGAAAGGATCTTGTAAACTGTACAGATACCTCAATAATAAGTTGGTTCTGGGGATAGTCGATCTTAGCTGTGGGATGGTCTGATTATGGGGCTGAAATGGAAGAAAAGGTCAAAAAGGGCCCATGACAATATGGTCCTATTAATGACGTAGTTTTAACATTGTGATGGTCTTTAAAAGAGGTTTGATTGAATTTAGTAAACTCATTAAGTTTATGGAAAATATTTCGTGTATTAAATCTTCCGAGAGTATTCATATTTATGAACTAAATCGATGTCGTAAAATTTCAGCGTAAATTGACATCAGTTACCTAGCAATATACAAGTAAAATGTGACGCGACCATATCATCTATTAGACATTATTATCAATTAAGAAAATGACAATTTTTGATGAACAATTTTCTATATATAAGTCTCTTAAAATCCAAATAATCGAGGAATTTATGTACTTAAAATATCTTCATCTGTACAGATTGACCGATATTTGTCTCGACTACTTAAATCTTCATATCACGTGACCATAATTCAGAAAATGAGATTATTCACTAATCTCATCACGCATTTTGAGATCACGCAAAATCCATAGTCGGTATATATTCTTGAAATCTCAAATTGTTTCAGCTACAGATCACACTAATTGAATGGAAGTTATTAAGTATCTCGATTTATTGAACTTATCGAAATTTTCGAATTTACAAATATTGAAATTTGAGCTGAAACTTTGAAACTTGGAGCAGTCATTCAATCGATTATTTAAGTTTTTGTTTAGTCTTCTTCTTTTCATATTGGGATAGATTATATTATGTACTGAATATAATTAGTGAAAATTTTCCAGGGAAGTACCCTTTGCGAGAATCACATATCGGCTGTTGATAAGAGGTTGTTGCTCAAGAGAGGTTAAAGTGATAGTACATTCTTATTTCGGGAAATAATTGAACTGTTAGATACTCACAACACTTCACTCATATTTCAGTTAATACTCTGCTGAGTTTGCAGATTTGAGTTAACGAGTGTATTACGCTGCCTACTTAGTGTTATATTATATAAGATATTTAAGTGTGAAGGTGAGATTGAGTGTACGTTATTAGTGCTAAGTGTATTGCCTATAATCGATTTGTTGCTCTCAAATCTCAGATTCAAAACTCAAATCTCAAAGAAAATGGACATTTAAGTGTAGTCAATACAATGTACTCAGAAAGCATTGTTATTCACATCAGACCCCAATTTCAAGAAAATACTTAACTTTTTACTTAACTAAGCAAAAAAACTCTAAATAAGTTTGATTGGCTATCACATGACTTTTTTCTTAAAACCTACGTTTTGATATTAGAAATTTATAGTATAAATATATCGAAAAAGCACAATTTCACTATATTTCTAATTTTTCAATAATTTATTTATAAATATATGTTATGACTGATAAAAGATACTTAAGAATTTCTTCTCTTTAGCTCGCGTGTAATTCAAATCTTCCAAAACTTTCGATTGCACATACTGAAACAATTGATAAATATATTTAAGACAGTTACTGTCTTCATATTTAAGTACTTCGAGAAATCGGGACCAGACGCCATTAAAAACTCCAAATTTAGACACATTTATGTAAAATACATGTACAGTAAATCCTCACTTAAAGGCCACCTCAATAATAAGACCACCTCAATAATAAGACAACCTCGATATCAAGAACACATTTTTCAAGTTCATTTTCACTGTTCGACTCTTTATTCAACCTCAATATTAAGACCACCTCAATATTAAGACCAGTTTTCAAGGGTCCCAAGGGTGGTCATATTATTGAGGTTTTGCTGTACTTTGTATTGACCACTGAGTGGTGAGTCTTGATTTGGTGAGCGTTGGTTGTAATTCCGGACACTGGTCACTCGAATATAACACCATTATTGTAGTAAGTTTCGAAATAGGCAATACTCTGCTATATTGAGATTAGTCAAGTAAGACTTGATTATTTTTCATAGCTTTGCACTAACCATTGCAAAATGAACGATACAGGCTGACATGAGACGTTCTTTTGTAGTGTAAATTGCACCAAGTTTTACATCTAATTCGGTAATACAATCCTATTTATTGGGCGAGATATCGGAGTTTATTTGAATATTTTTGCCATAAACTTGTCTATCCAAGCATTGGTCACCAAATTGGATCGTAATTTTGGACTTTTGTGATTGTCGAACCGTTAACACGTTAGATGAGTTTGTATATAAAGCGGAAATATATCATTCGGGATACCTCCATTTTCTTCCCTTGTGCGAAGTGCTAGTATAACATATTTCACAATGGTACATTTGTGTCATTGCATTCCCAATAACAAATTTACAGAAAGCGTACTTAGGTATGAAAATGCAACTTGTTTCTTTTATCAAATTGTAAATTCAATATTTGAGAAAAAATCATAATGCGCTTTTTTACTGTGTTATTTTTCACGAAAAACATTAGGTTAGTTTTATATTTGAAATCATCTACACTCTAATTTTGTTGTCAATTGGCCATGGGAGACTGTGTATTTTGTATTTTAATAGTGAACAATTACAACCGGCAATGATTTATCCATAGAGCGAACCTCTCTTAAGCAACAACCTCTCTTAAGCAACAACCTCTCTTAAGCAACAACCTCTCTAAAGCAACAACCTCTCTTAAGCAACAACCTCTCTTAAGATACAACCTCTCTTAAGCAACAACCTCTCTTAAGCAACATCCTCTCTTAAGCAGTAACCTCTCTTAAGCAACAACCTCTCTTAAGCAACAACCTCTCTTAAGCAACAACCTCTCTTAATCAACATCCTCTCGTAAGCAGCAACCTCTCTTAAGCAACAACCTCTATTAAGCAACAACCTCTCTTAAGCAGCAACCTCTCTTAAGCAACAACCTCTCTTAAGCAACAACCTCTCTTAAGCAAAAACTTCTCTTAAACAACAACATCTCTTAAGCAACAACCTCTCTTAAGCAGCAACCTCTCTTAAGCAACAACCTCTCTTAAGCAACAACCTCTCTTAAGCAAAAACTTCTCTTAAACAACAACATCTCTTAAGCAACAACCTCTCTTAAGCAATAACCTCTCTTAAGCAACAACCTCTCTTAAGCAACAACCTCTCTTAAGCAACAACATCTCTAAAGCAACAACCACTCTTAAGCAACAACCTCTCTTTAGCAACAACCTCTCTTCAACAATATTATTCACATTTTTCACATAGTACATGTTTATTACCAATTAACCTCTCTAGAGCAACAACCTCTCAACAACTGCCGAAATATGTACATGTACGTATCTCTCTAAAGGGTGTGGCTCTGAGAAAGTTGCAACCTATCTTGTTTGAATACTGCGAAATTAATTACGCGCCCTTTTCTATTATGTATAACACTAGTGTGAAAAAAGAAACGGAAATGTTGACACAGTCTTTGGACGACCTGATTAATTTGAAACACACACAGGAATTGCATTTAACAACTAACGGTGTGCCATATTAAGAACAATGTTCTAAAGCAAACGAAATGAAAGGAAATAAATAGTTGTCCTGGATCAAACGGCATTTGTAAATATTAAGATGAAAGTGTAAACGGATTAACTTCAAGAGAGATGTCATTTATATCATGTAAAACAATTAATACTTTCTTTCTTAAACCTTTCAAGATACCAATTAATGCAAACTTTATAACATATAAACAATGTTATGCCTTTGACTACAGTCCTATACGCTTCTTTGATGTTCGGAGTCGTGACGTACCGGAAAATGCCGATGATTTCCGAACTCGTTCCGTATATTTCCGTAATCGTCTCGGAATACTTCGGGTGTTTCCGTTAAGTTACTTTTAACAATGCGTCTTTGATGTTTTTGGACAGTATCGGTATTTGCTATTGGATTAACATATTTCTCTCAAGCGTTTTCCACCTCAAAATATGTTTATAAATGCATACCAGGAACAATATCGCTATTTCTTCTGCAAAATATGGTTCCACTAATGTCCGCGTATGTTTACATTATATTTACAAGTATTAATGGATTTGAATGTTATATCAATATTAATATACAATGTTCAGCCTGTACAGAAATATATATGCCCGAATTTACAAATATTTGTAAATATATAGTGGAATCTCGTACTCAAATTGGATCGTACATGTATCTTTATCGAACTACGAACTTATGTTAGAATAATTAAGTAAAGTAAAGTTTTTATGTATTATAGTGTCACACCTATTTAAAGGGCAAGCCATTTCCGACTTCTGTAGCGGATCCGTAGTCCAGTGGTAACGCGCTGGACTTGTAATCCAGGGATCGCAGGTTCGATTCCTCGCTCCACCACTGACCGTACTAACAGTCTTACGGACGTGACTTTAAAACTCGATGTCACGTGTATGATGCTTTACATTGAGCACGTGCAAGAACCAGGGGTGCTTCTGGAACTGGGGCATCTCCTGTATCATGCACTATCCTCCAAAAATCTAAAATGACTTACATTCTTCTGGAGGCGTCGCCCATATGGGAAACCGGTGGCGACGATAAATAAACGCAAATACAAAGACGACTTATCAGACACCTACTGTCTGAGCAGATTTACTTCCCGATTCATACCCTTTAATGCCAGTCGTCAGGTAAGTAGGCACATTATAACACCACCTGGCGGCTCACCACCCTGCCTTACCTCTAGATCAAGGGCCCGGCGCCCTCCTAGCAAGAACCCTATACCCCAGATCAGTAAGATCAGACTAAATGGTAGAAAAATGTCAACAAATTGAGACAGTTATTCACAAAATTGACTCATAAGTGGAAAAATCTGGAAAAAAAGTAGTCAGTATTTTATTTTAAACTGTCTCCAATTTTGTCAACATTTTCAAGCGAAAAAAAAAAAATTACCGACAATTACAAGTATGCTTATATTCGCGTAGTGCAATTTATCTGTCTCGTTCAGTATACAAACTTGTCAACTATTTGTTTAGAAGACATCGACTCACTCATATACACTGACTCCTAGGTTATTATCACCCGGTAGCAACCCGCCGACCTTAGATAGCGATGATATAATCACGCAATAAAGTGTTAAATATGTTAATTTATCGCATATAGCGTTTACCAAGCACTTTATACGCTACTCATTAATTGTTAATCTAGACTTATTAAGAAATTTAATGTCCGATACTTGAACGATATTTTCAAAAGTTTTCTATCTAAATACCAATAATTTTAGATTTATATACTTTCATAACATCATTATTCGACTTGCTACAACAATGCAGGGTTGTTATACGCTCGTGTGCCCGGGTCTGTACGGCACAGGTTAGGTGAGTGTGGAATTTATACGCATCTTTCGAGTACATATTAAGGCGAAATGTAGTAAAATGGCCATTCGTAGCCAGTAAATTACTATGCTGTTAGGTAATTATTGTTGTGTACATACTAGCGCTGTCATCGATAGAAACTGAATCGAAAATGTTTCATTGATATTTTCGTCGATCGATTATCGATACATATTTAAAAATCGATACTTATGAATAACAAATAGATGCCTGAAAACGACGAAAATTCGCCCAAAACGATAATGCGCTGTCAAAAGGCTATTTCTAAAACTTCCCCGTTCCTGTCAAATGTGTTAAAGGAAATTAGAATAACTGAAGATTATTCATATTTCGTTATTCATTAAATAAATCCCATACTTATTAATTGTGAGGAAACAATATTGTCAAAGTAACACATAAGCAAGTAAAAGACATAACTAGAAGTGAAAGTAAATGAAATCATGAACTGCAAGCATGTATAAAAAATGGAAGTTTAGTTAACGATACTTGATATATCGATGTATTGTCGATATTCTATTTCGATATATCGATATCGTCGATATTTCTCTTTCGATATATCGATATCGTCAGTATGCGTTTTGCCGAATCAATGACAGCGCTAATATCTGAACACTCGAAGTAGCCAGCAATTATGTGGGACCTGTGATGAAAAGAATGTTCAAATTCTGCAAAAATTAAGGCCGTCTCAATTATTAAGACCAATCATCAATGGTCGCAAGTGTAGTGTGACTGTACCTACCACCCGTACGGTAAAAATATGTTTTTTCGTGTTTTGGGATTTCAAATTATTAATTTCGCCGATTTCTAAATTAACAATTTACCGTACCTTGTTCAAAGCGGGGCTTTTACACTTGATTAGCCGAGATCGTCGGGCGTGTAACAAGAACACCCCTTACAAGTTAGTCATATAAACACCATGAAATTAAATCTACAGAAAAGTACGTCTTAAAAATTGAATAGAATAAATACTTTTTCACAGCTTAGCATCTTAAAAGCGAGAAATTGATATTTTGCTCACAGCCCTGAGGGGAAATCTTTGAATTATATTTTTTATTTCAATCCGACTACTTGATACGATATCTTTCTATGAAAATGAATCAAAGTCAGGACATACAAAGAGAAATTGGTGAAAACGATACAACTTGCAATGAATTCCCAACACCAAAGGCGACAAGCATTTTCAAAGCGAAACACTTCTACAATTAATTACAAAATGTATAATTGTTATCCGAAACACGAAATAAAAAACAAACTTAAATCTGTCCCTTTGTCGTCTGGGTTTAAAATGTTATCTTACAAAAACCACGGTTATCTGCTAGACTTGAATACCAATTATTTAAAAAAGGAAACCAGTTAAATTTAATTGCCGTACAATGAAGAATTAACACCATCAAATGAGTGTGTGCCAGAGTGGTGTTTGAAATGCAACACTAATTGACCCATTCGGAAAACCTCGGCCGTGATGTTCGTAGAGTAACGAAGTGGTACGGACATATCCGAGAGCTGTCGAGAATGGAATTGGCCCAGTTGCATGTTTTATTTAATTAAATGTTTTAAACACTAGAGAGTTTTTTTTGTAAATCAATGTATTATATGTAGACTTCTGTCTGAATTAAATTTCAAATCATATAGACACCATAAAAATATGCTATAAGCATTTTCCGCGAACTTTGTGAACACACCTCGTATGTTAACATTTTCAAGCGCATTTCTCTCATAAAATGCGATTTGTTATTTTAATTGGTAGATATTTTTATTGCTTATTAAATTAACAATTTTAGTCAATTATTTATGATTTAGAGAGGGATTTGAACGCTAATATATCTGTATGGAAGCAAAGTGGTCCAGAGGTAGAGCGAGTGATTCCTGCTCCGAGGGTCAACAGAGTGGAACGGGGATAGATCGCTTGACCCCTGATCCGTGTGTTGATAGAGTGGAAAAGGGGTATGCGCTTGACCCCTGATCCGAGGGTCGACAGAGTGGAAAATGGGTAGAGCGCTTGACCCCTGATCCGAGGGTCGACAGAGTAGAAAAGGGATAGAGCGATTGACCCCTGATCCGAGGGTCGTGAGTTCGAGTCCCGCTGGGCGGAGTCTGATCACAAACATCACTGTCCCTGAGTTAAGGCGCGATTTTTACGTTAGTTACCAAGGAAACAGTCGTCGAGAGTAATAAATATTAGTAGTAAGAACTTATTTCACAATCGATGTAAAATAAGTGAGTTTAAGATAAATAAATCTTTAAACGTTTACAATTGTCTACCATAATTTGTGTCGAATCACTAACAATACAGTAACAACTCAATAATAAAACCACCATTAGGACCCTTGAAAACTGGTCTAAATATTGAGTTGGTCTTCCTATTGAGGTTGAATAAAGAGAAAAACGGTGATAATGGACTTGTAAATTGTGGTCTTAACTTTAAGGTCGACTTATTATTGAAGTAGTCTTAAAAGTGGGAGGTTACTGTATCATTTCAATAATTGCGGTTTTCTCGTAATAGTAAGAACGTCGTTCTGTGGTTAACACCAAAATTACTCTTATGTGGATATATGTCAGTAAATATTTGCAAATATTGGTTAACCGCAATTTTGAATACTTTCAAAATGTAGGCCATTCGGAAGCGTTTTGTTATTTTCGTGATACCAACTTGAGGGGTGATGCAAAAGTAGGTTATCTGCATATAAATGAAATAGTCGATATCATTTTGTTGTTTCCCTTCCTCTAAATGTTAAGAAATGCTGTTGTTATTTATAAAGAATACAAAATTATTTGTGATGAAAGCTTTTAACACTAAGAACAAAATGTTGACATTACAGTCAAACCTGTCTATAAAGATCACCCATGGGAACAGCAAAATGTGGTCTTTGTTTTCAGGTGGTCTCTATTAACAGATTAAATATCATTGAAAATGGTCTGATGGGAGATAAAATTGGTGGTCTTTGCAGACGGGTTTTGCAATAGTGGTCTTTGTTCGCAGGTGGTCTTTAGCACAGGTTTGACTGTATATCTAAATGCGAGGTAGGTGGATTTACAGGTGTCCAAAAATAAACTGGTATTAAATATTACAACATATAGCAGAGTATAAAGCTAACTATGCATACATTAGGATAAAATGTAAAGTATTAAATACAGGTTCAAATTGTTTTAAGTTTTTTAAATTTATTTTCCAACATGTCCTCAGGTCAACAGATTTATAAGGATATTACGTATATAGCAGAGCACAGTGACACGAATGTTAAATTATTTTACGGTGAATATAAATAAAAATGTTTCTAAACATACGGACGGACGTACGACAACAGCATTTATGAGACAAAATATAAATTTATACAAGGAATATGCGTGATAGCCACCAACGCACACTATTTTAAAATGTGTAAACGCAGAAATAAACAATCGTGGATTGATTATTGATCAAGATTCGTCCTACGGAAACAAAAAGAAAAACTGTATCAAATTACAGACAAGATATGAGGCATCGTCTTAAATTACTAAAGACCTTTAATTGTTCATGTAATTAGTCATTGAAAAGGGACCATCTGTCATTAGGGGCTGTGTTTTGTCTATTATATGACTAATCAATTAGGCTCTTATTACCAATAATTAACAAAGTCAAATGTTACTAATGTATGATATTACACGGTTAAAAATGTGTATTCATTAGTACTAGTAACTGTAAAGAGGTTACGATGTCTTCATGTATGAATAACTTTTAGCAACTAGCATAATGTTAACTGAATGAGTTTATAAATCGTGAATATTGGTGGGATATATATGTTTAAAAAATGAAACTAAAATGTGGAATAATATTATATTCAATATCGGTTTATAGAAATGCAAGCAAAATGTTCTTTGGTGACATTGGACTGTTGTTTTTAATTTAGCTTAAATTTTGGAATTATTATAATGTGAGTATTTGAAGACCATTATCAGAGATGTTCCACGATAAATCCAGAGCCCGTATTCACTAACATTTCTAAGGTAATACTATGCTCATTTTTTGTTCATTTGTTTACCTAACCAAACATGAAAAAAATATTTCCTATAGTTAAAACATCAATAAATATGCATTAACAAAGAATGAACTCATAATGTATTAATCCATATTTGTTGAAGAAAGATGTTTGTACATAATAATTTTTTTTTAAAATCCAGTTTTTTTAACATTCATGCTATTTTAGAGGTTTTGACTGTTAGTAATATTATAAAAAAATATTTTTTCAATCGGTTTAACATTGCAATGGCTCTTTTGCTCTCACTGTTTTGCTTTTTATTCAAACTCAATATTAAGACCACCTCAATCATTAATCCCAAGTGTGGTCTTATTATTGAGGTTTCTATTGTATTTCTGTAAGTGATGTCTCTACGAAACATCAAATGTGGCCAGTAATACTCTGATACAACGACAGTAGTTTTGTGTCGGACCTAGCGACATATAAAAAATAAAAATAAATCGTGTTTGTTAAAATTATACTAACAGTTTAGTAACAATTAACATTTTTCAGTTTTATGTGCATATAAAATTATGTAAATATTTATTACACCATATTGTGTTATGTTTAATATCTGAACGTATCATGTGATATTTTGATGTTTTATTGTAATGTCAAATCTCTTATAACTCTTATTAAGAGTGGCTATAGATAGATACATGTAGATAGCTTTATTTCTGTAATAGTGTACAAATAAAACATGGTAAACTCAAGATGTATGAAATAACAGCAATGACATGTTGGTCATATAGTTACACATATATGCAAGGACCACGAAATGCACACCAAAACCAGGGATAACACAAACAAGAGAGAAATAGTAGCCCTCTTATTTCCATCGTGGTCCCTGTTATTGGCGGCATGACACAGAAAGTCATGTTAAAATTATATAATTAATAAATTAATGATCACCGAAATGATCAAAGAACAAAATGAGGTCATGTTATGAGTTTGAAGTGTATAACATCAATGCAAAAAGTTGACTCTATACTTATGTTATTGTAGAAAGTATGTATATAGATGAGACGAAAATACAGATTAAATAAATTATTGTCAGCGATTATTTTTTATTTTCAGAGGAGCAGAAATATCACAGATTGTAAAATTCGGAGAACTTGACATGTCACGATAAACACAAAGGCGTATCGACAATGGTATGACAACTTCCGGTACGGAAAGGTGAACACGGCGGGACGATGGAGAGGGTATCATTGCTCGGCTGCATTGCCTGTCTGCTGCAAAGTCTGTTTTATAATGAAATTCTGACTTACGGCTTGAAGATTCCGACAACGTGCTCAAGTAAGCATCGCATGAAACAATTGTTTACATTATTTTTTATTTATATTCACTTAATACATTTTGGTTCTCAATGGACGCTAAATTTAAGATATTTCTCTAGGTTTGTTAATACGCCAATTAACGTCTTTGGGATGGGGAGGGGACAGACGGTGATGCAGGGTTTTGATGGATATTAATATAATAGTCCTTTGAATTAACTGAGCGCACTTTAATCTTAGATATGCTGGTTTAAAGTGCTATCCGCCAGTACCGTATTTCATATACAGTTAAACCTTAATAATAAGACCAACCTCCCAGGATCCCTTTGCAACTGGTCTTCTTATTGAGGTGGTCTTAATATTGAGGTTGAATAAAGAGCAAAGCAGTGAAAATGGACTTGAAATTGTGCTCTTATTATTGAGGTGGTCGTATTATTGAGGTGGTCTTATTATTGAGGTAGTCTTATTATTGAGGTGGTCTTATTATTGAGGTGGTATTATTATTGAGGTGGTATTATTATTGAGGTGGTATTATTATTGAGGTGGTCTTATTATTGAGGTGGTCTTATTATTGAGGTGGTCTTATTATTGAAGTGGTCTTATTATTGAGGTGGTCTTATTATTGAGGTGGTATTATTATTGAGGTGGTCTTATTATTGAAGTGGTTTTATTGTTGAAATGGTCTTATTATTGAGGTGGTCTTATTATTGAGGTGGTCTTATTATTGAGGTGGTCTTATTATTGAGGTGGTCTTATTATTGAGGTGGTCTTTAAGCGAGGTTTTACTGAAGACTTTGTTTAATTTAAAAATGAATCACTGAATGCATTTATGCCCAATGTAACAAAAAATAAATATTGTCCTCAGCCAGTTTGGAATAATATAAGTATTCATCAAGATATGAGTGAATATCACAATGTCTGGTTAATGCGTTGCTAAAGAAAATAGCTGTCCAAGATATCTGCAGTATTGGGCAATATTTCGGTAAATATACACTTATATAACCCGAGTAAACACACGGCATTTAATACGTTTAACTAAACAGTCTCTATAACTGTCAACAAAGTCTTATATTAAATGATTGTCTAATCTATTGACTCTAGAACCACCCTATTGTTGACTTAAGTCATTCGTCAGTATATGCTATAATCGTTGACATTATTTTGTCCATTCAGAATCCGCTGTTTGTTTTCAACACAAAGGCGGCGAAATTAAATGGATTTAAATATTACAGTAGCGTGGTAATTTTACTTACTAACAAATTTTCTAATGGTATAATCTCCCAATTTGAATTCTGCGTTAGAACGCTATTCGTGATACTGTTATGTAATTGTTGCTAGTTGAATTATTATATAAGGTTATGCTCTAATTATATGTGTTAATGTTCAACTTTAACATTACAGTTTTGTTCAAACTGCAAGATTTTTTATCAAGAAAAGTGTTTATTTATTATAGTGTCACCCCTACATAAAGGGCCAGTCATTTCTGACTTATGAGACACCTACTTTAACGTCTACAATATTTACCTCCCTTGTTCTTAAATGTCGGCCATTTTGAAAGGCAAAACTGATAAACCTTAATAGGAGTAATTTCCAGATATGTGATATTTAAGAAAATACCAAGATAATTTGCATGTGACAACCACTTTTTCTTCAACTTACTGAGCCAAATGCCCACATGAACATAATTAATAAGTTAATATTTTATATATCGGATTAGTTTATCATCGTTTACATAATATTCCCCATGCACTTTTAAGAAAATTGCCTATCAAAATGGCCGACAATTCGGAACAAGGGAGGTAAATATTGTAGACTTGAGAACTATGTATTACAAATTTCATTATTATTATCATCACTAACATTATTATCATCATCATTGTAATTATTATCAATATTTTTATCATTTTAATTATCATTCACTGTCAAAGTATCATTATCATTAATATCATTAGCATTATTATGTTGATAATTTGTTAACATTAACCTTCTTCTTATTATTTTCAATATGACAATAATTCATTCATTCGAAAAGAAAAAAATATTCTTCTACACTTGGCATACTTTTCATCGCGTGTATAATTTTAAAAACGTGTTAGGAAATATTTTAATGAAATTTGACCCCAAACGAAAAAAAGGCAAGCCTCCAGTTGAAGATACAGCGTATATCAAGTAAATATTTGATGGTTTCGTAGTCCAACAAACAAGTAGTGTCATTTTATATGGATACATTTTTTTTCATTTTTTAAACAAAACGTGTCCCCAAATTTGTAGACTTCAGAATGCTAGCGTCGTTTAAGGCCTTCGCCGAAACAGTTCTATTCAATGTATTTGCAGTGAAGAGATGTTCGTTAGTGTACTTTTTAAGCTTGTGATAAATATAAAATGAAAGCCATAAAGTAAATTAGTTTTACAGTCCCGTCATAAAGCGGTTGGACTTCGGGATTTGCATTTAAATTCGACACGCTCCGCACAGAGCATTATAGTTCCGGTTCAATTTTCGAGCGTTCGTTTCGGTGTTTTCATTTTTGTTACTGTCGCGTGAAAATCACCATAATTTGTAACAATCTGTTTCTAAAACGCTTATTAAAACGGCTATACAGATGTATCGTTTTCTTAGTCATACCACTCCATGATTTGTTGAATTTAGATACAGTTATTCAAACTTGGAGCATGAACTATAATTTTCAGCTTTTAACAATTTATTTTCATCGATTTGGAAAATATCAAACAAAACGCACACTAATAAAATAAATAATTTTGCTTGCGTTTGAATTGGGGTAATTTATGTTTCATTATATTATAGTATAATTGGAATTTCAAACGCGCCTTAAAATATTAAAATTGATTGAGTAACTATGGTTACTGAAGCGTGCTTTTGTCTCCAATATATCTTAATTTATCGTCGAATTTCAAAAAGACCGCAATATGATGTTAATAGACCTGTTATAATCAAACTTAATTTATGAATTCACTTTAAAGTTTATTTTGTTCGACAATAAAATATTCATACATGAAACGCAATGATCGAATAATGTTTTAAAGCAAAGCATATATGAAATTTAAATGGTGTTCGAAGTTTTCGCATGAATCACTCTTATGAAACTAATCTGCAGAAAAATACGTAGACAGTCACTAGAAAGACTACGAAAGACTAGTGGGGACATTCACAAGCCATCATTTCTCTCCTACTATAGATTTCAAGTTCACGAATTCATAATCTTGAATTCTCGATTTTGTGAATTCCTGAAGATAAAATCGTGAATTCATGAATTCGTAAAGTGGAAATCTTGAACTCATGACTTTCCTAGATGAGAAATAATAAACTGTGAATGTCACAACCTGTCTTCCGTACTTCTCTTTACGTTTTTTCCATGTCAACTATCAAAGCACGATAATATCTATACAATATTACCTGTTTTGCGTGTAGAAATTTATTTACGCTCGGACGTGATGAAAGTGTAGTGTTTTTAGAACCAATATCGAATCTGCATCCAAGGAAATCTCGTATTTTGGAGATTCTGTTCGGGGAAGCATTGTCCTGTGTATGTGGCTTTCCCTGTAAAAACTTAATCTCTCCTTGATAAGAAATGATAATTATAAGACGCATTTTTAAATCCGGTACACAAAATCGAATATATATACAATCTGACCTCGTTCATTCGAATTAATCAGGTCCGAAATTTTAGTTCGAATAATACATGGTTTTAGATATCCCATCTCAATTCGACTTGCATAAGAAGATATATTGGGACCTGATATTTATTTCGGACAATACAAAGTATTCGGATAAGAGGTTGTCGAATGAACGAGGTCCGACTGTATTTAGATTTATTTCTTAGAGTGGATAAAAAACTATTGTATTAATTGTCCCACTAAATTCCCAGATCTGTTGTTTGCGTCTTTATCTAATAGATACTCGCCAAACCCTTTTAAAGGGGATAATTATGTTAACCGTTTACACCATTAAGGGTGTAAGCTGGCTAATTTACGGTCGTATCTTTGAACATCTTTACTTTAAAACTACGTGCGAACAATCGACACTCTGGTTATGTTAAACGGTGTCTTTTTATAAAAGTTGTAAAATAATCTTTTTTGTGTAATTGACTAATTTTCACTGACTGTGATAAACACACTGTATATTGTTAACGTTTAACCACGATTGCTGTTTTTACTATATAATACCATTTTGGTAGCGGATTCATGGTTAAAGCTGTGAGCCTTCTAGACTTACGTTACCTGCCATTCACGGTAAAACAGGCTAACTAGTGGTTCCCGGATCGACTCATTTTTCCCCATGGCTTTTAAAAATATCCGAAAAAAGGAACATCCGATATTATGTTTATTTTGTACTTAAAATATGCTAATAATGCTTAAGCGTAAAATTGCTCAATGAAATGAAATGGGAAAGAAACATGGGAGAGTATCACTACGAAAGCCTGGTGGTGACATTTCAGTTTCAAGTATTCACGATTTGAATTTCATGAATTCACGATTTTAACTTTACGAATTCACGAGCATGAATTCATGAAGTTAAAATCATGAATTAGTGGAGTTGAATCGTGAATTCATGAAGTTGAAATCGTGAATTAATGAAGGTGAAATCGTGAATTCGTGAAGTTGAAATCGCGAATTCTTGAAGCGGAAATGACACCACCAGGCTTTCGTATAATATTCTGATTATGACACGCTGCATAAGAATTATAATCGATTTTAAACTTGCGTCTGCTTTGGAAAAAGTTGTTATTATTGTTCGAATTGTAAAAATCCCCTCCTCAGAATAATTCTATTTTTTAGCCTGTAACCAGAAACACACTTTATCTTCTTTTACTTTGTTTTGCAGATGTGGGACCAATTAATCTGATTGACGAAGCCATTCCAAAGTTAGGACATTTACCAGAGGGCGCTAGTGTTGTGTATGACGTCACAAGTCACGTGCATGCGCTCCAATTTCTTCCCGAAACGAAAGAGATACAATTACCAACGAAATCCATATTTATGTCTTGCCAGTATTTTCCTGAGGAGTTTTCTGTATTTTTTATACTCAAACACGGTCGGGACTTCACCAAAACAGAGTGTGTGTTCTCAGTTACAAATTCTCAAAGAACGCTTTTGTCCGTCTGTCTTTCAAGTAAAAAGATCACATTCACATATAATGACAAAAAGACAAGATTTCGAAACTCAGTTCTGTCTGATAATAAATGGCACACGATTGGATTTAGTGTTACTGACAGTTTTGTTACCATGACAACCGACTGTTTACACAGAAGGCGACAAAATCTACGAAGGAATTTCCCTAGTTATCTTGAAATCGAAGATTCGATTATTAGTATAGCAAGATGTGAATCATGCAAAATAGCATTCCAAGTAAGTTTCATTCGCAAATAAATAATTTTCTTCATGTGCAATGTATCAAGCGAGTTAATTATATTATTTTGTTTTGATAACTTTCAAGCCAATTGATTATTCTTAATTCGATATATGTCTAGCCTTTTCATTATTTACTACTTGGCAATATGCCTATTGAACCATCTTTTTTCGGCGCAGCCGTAATAAGATGGTATTGTTATTTGCATATCAGTGTTGTGTAAACCAATCAAATCTTACTTAAAGCACAAAGGCAATTTCTCTTCAACCGAACAACGTTTGTAACATTGACGAGGATTGGTCAACCTTTACCGAAATCCATTTTGGATCTGGAGTGACCAGCAATCGTAACATCTCGGCAAATTTTTCATGTTGCACAACAAATCTTAACCTTCAAATTCTTTGTTTAAGATAGTTCTTGTTTACACGTGTCTGTGCAAAGTGAGGTTGATGATATTCGCCAATAAGTCGACCTACTTATACAGTAAAACACCAATAATATGACCTCCCCTGGGAAACTGTACTTCTTATTGAGGTGGTCTTTATAAGATTGAGTAAAGAGCAAATCAGTGAAAATGGACTTGAAAATTGTGTTCTTAATTTTGAGGTGGACTTATTACTGAGGTGGTCTTTAAGTGAGGTTTTACTGTATGTATTAGTGTCCAGTAAGTAAGATTTATGATATTAGCTATCAAGACTTTCTCCTACAATACACTGAGAGAGTCCTGGATTTATATCATATACATTTGCCACAAAACCAGACTATGATGTACTAAAGTTATAAGACAGCGCGGAAAATCAGGAAAAAATAAGATATTTAATATGGCAGGCCATTTGTTTTGTAAATTCTCCCTTTACATATTACACTATTTTAATGTTTACGTATTTTAGTTGTCTTTTTCTTATGAATACAGTCAAACCCGTCTGTAAAGACCACCCATGGGAACAGCAAAATGTGGTCTTTGTTTACAGGTGGTCTCTATTAACAGATTAAATATCATTGAAAATGGTCTGATGGGAGATAAATTGGTGGTCTTTGCAGACAGGTTATGCAATAGTGGTCTTTGTTCGCAGGTGGTCTTTAACACAGGTTTGACTGTATACGTCTTTCCATTTGGATGACTAAAATCCCCTGTTGTACAAATATCTTTGTCACGTGGTTTAATTCTTTAGTTTCATCATCAATTTCATTGTCATCATCATCATCGTAATCACGAACATCAGCCGCTTCATCAACGATAAAAGCGTTAATAAATCTGACAATATTTCACGTACAAAATCAGTACTAAGTCGTATTAAATCCATTACTTTCCCTTTACATCAGTCAACCATGATTTAATTGATACTTAGAGCATTTAAAAAGCAATTAGCTACAAATTTAGAAAGACTCATTCATTGAGATCGTTGACAGAATGGCATAGCCATACGGGGTATGAAAATTAATTTGAATGGTGGTATATGCCGAGGTGATTTATTGTCCGCTGAGTCGTTTACTTCCATCATTTCCCTTTAATTAAGTTGTCCAATTGTGCATATTTTCGTCTTATCACCGAGTATATCGTTACCCTCTTGAGCGTCTTCAAAGCTTTGCTATCATATAAAATCTACTGGGTCGAGGTAGTTTATGCCTCTTTATTAACATCTATATTTTGGCAAAACTGTTCCATGCTTCTCAGATTGACAGAGACACACAGCGCGTGGCCTTTTGTGATGAATTTCAAAAACAGTGCTTATCGCTAATTACTGTATTTTATAAATAACCAGTGTCGTTCAAAAAAGGGGACGAACTGACCTAGGGGTCAGAAATGTACCCTTCTAGTCTGCAAATGGTTGTCAGTTCATATATCGTGAAATAAAGCAACACAGTTTCATACACTTCAAAACAATATCAATAACATGTTCTTCACAGTTTTTGAACTACAAATATTGGGCTATTTTAGAGGCATGCTTATTACATGTGTATATGTATTAATCTAATTGTCAAGTGCTATCTTATATGCGGACTTTAATTGATAAAATATTGTGTAAATTGTTTGACTGTTCGTGTAATGTAGATTTACAGAAATATTAAATGCAAAAGAGTTAGTGGGAATTTTAAATTTCGCCACTGAATATACAACGGGCAGATACATTTACTGATAATGTATTACACTAATCGCATTGGACTCGGATTTTACTCTACAATTGAGTCCTCTCTTCAAAGCAAATGTTCAAGAACTTATGCTGAGAGTCCCGACAACTTTAAGAAACATGCAATTTAAGGGGGGCGGAGTAGAACGGCCATATCTAGTGCCCGCCGCCCAAACATCACCATTTTGGCGATGAACGATTTTTACACTTATAAAATAGCCTGAAATTGTATTAAAACTTCTAACAAGTGCATCAAATTCAACGTCATTTGCCGAACTGTTTAGGTGATCCCCTTGTACTATCTGCAAGAGGGATATTCCTTCATGTGTCCACCCCATCTGTCGCTCCAATGTCTGGGCTGGTACTCACAAAACATTTTAAGGGTTACCTTCAGATTGTCCTTATCCTTAATTTCTTTTCCTTTTGCTAAGTTTAGGAAATCCCTAACCTTAAAACGTTCATCAGCGCCATTTAAGGATTTCCGTAGCAAAGGAAATTCTTAACTTTAAAGAAAATATTAATTTCATCTAAGGAAAACGGACGCTACCTTATGTTTTAAGGAAACAAATGCTATATACATGTATAATGAAAATCGTAAAATAAGACATTTAGTGAATATCACTTTTAAAGTATTTCCTAAATATTTAAGGAATATCTAGTGGATATTAAGGAAACTATTACTTTCAAGGAACATCTTAACCTTAAGATGTTTCATGAATTCCACCCCTAGCTGCTTCCGTGGTCCCTGTAAGAACGATCATGACGTATTGAAACAACGAAATGTTGTGTTTTTACTTAATTTCCAGCTGTTCACATGGCGAAACCTCGCATTCCTGTGGTCATTGAGCCACACACATTTAATAAGAGGGGCACTATATATGGTTTCCAAGTATTACATATAATTACCAAGGGTTATTTAGCCATTTATTACCTTCTAAAATTAATCGAGCGTCGCTAAATGACCGCCAATTGATTAATGGCCCAATAAAAATGAATGAAAACCCCAAGGTATCCCTTTTCTCAATTCTATAGTTTTAATTGATACCCCAAACTTTCGACAAGCCACAGAAGTGGTGCTACGTCTTACACATGATATAGAGAACATATATTTATTGGTCTACCGCAGACATTTAGTGGAATATAATAGAATTTTAAGTATATAGTATACTCATTTAAGCCTAATCGTACGTTTTGTGGTCTGTTCAGCAAGGCTAGTACATTATACCTCGTTGTAATTTATTGCCGAAACTCATGAAACTGACACAGAAATTGATTGTCACCTTGATTCTATTTATATCTTAAAACTACAGCTTCTGATTGGATATTTCAGAGCTCCGCCACAAAATTGACCAATGGCAAGGCTGCTTTCTGAGACGTGAGTCTGAAATAAGTTTTCTGATCTGCAGCCTTGGTTCTCTGTCCATTGAATTACATTTTCATTAAACTGCACATTTTTTCCTAATTGTTAGTCCAACTTATCGAGGTATACTGTATAAGCGGATAATATCGCGTGGCGATAAGTTTGCGAATTGCCGATTCCAGACGTTTCGCGAGCGAAATGTTTGCGAATCGCCGAAATTAAAATATCTGCACGTCGTAACAATCGCTATTATAGAGTCGATCGTATAGTCCTGTGCCCCTGCTGAAAAAATGCAAATAAAGGAAATAAATGCACAGAAATGATTTTTGCATAAGTTTATTGTTTAATGTATGCCGTGTATGGAAAAAAGTATAGGACAATCCAACAGTGCGAAAATGCGTTTTTTGGGGTAAAATGTAGTAAAAAGTAAACAAAAGTATGAATTTCTGGAATTTGTCTATATCAAAATCAGATTTAGCTATAAAACTACCAGAATAACAGTATTTAATAGACATTATATTGCACCATGTGATTGTCTTATACTTTTAGTATATTAAATGTTGTGCCTTATATGACACAAATCCACCAAAACTACTTCTGTGCATTCCCTCCCCACCTTTTTTTTAATTTTCACTGGCCTAGTAGGGCAGGGAGTGCTTTGGATATGACTCCATGGGGTACCGGACTCCAAGTATCGACTACACGGTGTGTTGATAAAAATATACTTCGGTGAATGAGCTACGCTGTGGAAAATGTTTGCGAAATTTGTGCATTCGCGAAATTCGAGTTGTGAGCTAGTAAAACTTTATAGCATATTCCTAAAAATCAAAGGGCTATAACTGTGGTAATATAAATGAAAGTCTAAGTATGAGTTTCAGTCTTCAAGTGCAGCTTTCTGGGATAAATATCAAGAATGATCTCCCTTGATTATCGGCTTTGTTTAAGTCATTTCCTCTAACTTGGATTGCCTCCCATCACAACGAAAATGACACCTGTCAAACTAGTCAATAATCGATATTGGCTCCATGCTACAACCGAATATACTCGGATTTAACGTCTCTTGATCATTATCATTAGCAACTCACTGCGTTTCGACAGCATTTCGGAAATGTTCGTGCTTGAAATGACTTTGCTACGGCTGTTCAACTACAGTAAAACCTCAATAATGCGACCACCCTTGGGACCCTTGAAAACTGGTATTATTATAAAGGTGGTCTTAATATTGAGGTTGAATAAAGAGCAAAGCATTGGAAATGGACTTGAAAATTGTATTCTTAATATTGAGGAGATGATGACATTTATTTCTCTCTGTTTTCCAGGGTTTGTTAAAAGACATTATATTAGTACCTGGTGCTGATGTTGTTAGACGCACGTGCCCACCACGTGCACCGCGTAATGCGTACATGGACAATCATATTCCTACTGTTCCAGGTAAATCTTTTCTGTCTACTTTCGTTTCAAGCCTACTTTCACTTTACATGTATTAAACATTACACACAATGCTTTAAATACTTAACCGAGCTTAGAACTGTCATAAGGCAGTGGAGTAAAGTTCCAATGTTTAGAAATTGCCTAATTTGACTTTCGGATTAAGCAATGAAACAATTAAACGAAAACATAATTACGTATGCTGTTGTATTCATATTGAAGTAACATATTATTAAACTAGTCCATTTTCACACTATCATTGGCGTGTATTTCCTTTTAAACACCGTAACTTGCATAAATATCCACGTTACAAGTACCAATGTGTTAATATTGATATAACTAAATTGAAAATGAAGATTTTATAATTAATTATTTTTTATTTTATCTTCGACACCTAACACACATGCTGTTTATGTAGAATCGTCCGTTTTGGAATAGTCCATTTTCACACTATCATTGGTGTGTATTTCCTTTTTAACACCGTAACTTGCATGAATATCCACTTTACAAGTACCAATGTGTTAATATTGATTTAAGTAAAGTGAAGATAATGATTTTTATAATTTTTTTATTATTATTTTATCTTCGGCACCTGTAAAATCGTCCTATTTTTCGGGGATCAGCAAGTATCTATCATAAACATATCGTTTTAACTTTGTAAAAGACATTTATTCGACAATACAAATGCATTAAAAATATTTTATTTCTAAATCATACAAATACAAAAAGTAACATGTAATATTTACTGCAGTTTAACCCTTAATAAAAAAATAGATTCAGTTATAAATAGATGCTCCTACATTGTACCATAGTCTCAAACATTTCGTGATTCCATTAAAGGCCCCGACCTCATGGGCGGCGCCAATGAAGCCATCGTCATTTTATGTTCATGTTAACGTGTACAATAATGTAAGGGAAACAAATCGTGCAGATACGAATTATACCATAACGAGTTACTTCCCTTAGTAGAAACAAATGTTACTTTTACAGAGCCGCATTATACCAGCTATAGTTCAGTAGGACCAGACTGGGCGGGTTGTCGGTGGATGGATGTTGGTAATCTGGCCTTTGATGTATATTCTCGATCAATCAAGGTCTGTGTTAATGGTGTTTGGAAGCGAGTGACAGCGGATATGCCAGGTACACATTCCAATCCTTATCGGAGTATTAAAGTCGTAAACATCTCGTATGATACCTCTTTTATGTGTAGTGTGCTTTATTTATAAGTATACTCACCAAAGGAATTAGTCCGTTTTTTAGAAATTAACATAGCTCAATGATATAGCTTTTTTTATTTACATCGATAACGGAACAAACTATTACAACTTCTTTATAAACCACTCACGATGCCGGATGATTCCTGGTTTTTAACCAGTACTCGCGCCGGATTCAAGAATTGTGCGATATTCAGTAGAACCGCGCCTATATTAGGATTCGAACCCACGACTTGGAGTCAGGCGATCTACCCAAAGGCAACTATGCCTTCATAGAGAGAGGTCTTACACTTGTATCGCTATGTTCAATGAGCGCTGCTGTAGTATTTACAACCTCTGTAAGTGACGTAAATTCAAGAAAATGCAACATGTGATGTCACGATTTGCAAGCAGGAAACAATATTAACTCCATATGGTCACTTCGATTTCATACTGCCATATGGGGCAAATATTGCTTACTGCCGGATCACAGTGACGTCACATGTGACTTTTTCTGGAAATGACGTCACTTAAAGAAGATGTTGGAAATCGTACAGCGGTGCTCATATTGAGATGAGTATATAGGTCGAATTTAAAGATTTTTTTCCTGTGTCCACCTGTTAAGAAATTAACGAGAAACAGAATTCTGTGCAAAAGTGCCCTGAATAAAAAGGAGTCGGGGAAACACTTCGTTTGGTGAGTTAAGAGACCTTAAACAAACGATGCATTAATGATGGTCTACTTTTCGTATTCAGTTGAAAAGCCAAAGTCACAAATGTTTGATTATCTGGAAGTCCATCAAGATCTGCTAACACCGTCGGCATCAATTGATGTAGAACTATTCCATATACCTGGAGAAGGATTGTTTGCGGTTTTTGCGAACTCTGGTGCCGGTACGGGAAAATCACGTGACATTTCCGGTTTATATAAGTGGGTGGAGAAGAACTTCCGGTTGTATCAAAGACTTCCATCCATATCAGCACAGTGTTGGTGCCATTTTACTATTGGCACAAATGTGAGTTTCCTCATGTTAGTATCATACACTCATGAAACGACAGTTGTGTTCTCTGAGTGATTATTTGCACACCTAAACCTAAGCCATCGCCTTATTGTGTATAAATTCTGATTCTCATTGGATATACTGGAGCAGTAAGGCAGTGATACATTTTATGAACATTTGGCACGTGGCAAATACTTTTCTCTCAGGGCTCAACGCTCAAAATTTACTTTGATGAGTCAAAGTGTGGATATTTTAGTGTGTAGTCTAAGTGTAGAGATTTGAGTGTGTAGTCTAAGTGTAGAGATTTGAGTGTGAAGTCTAAGTGTAGATATTTGAGTGTGCAGTCAAAGAGTAGAGATTTGAGTGTGCGGTCAAAGTGTAGAGATTTGAGTGTACTTGGGACAAAATTTCATTCTGTTAGATTTAATGAAAACAAAAGGTTGGTAAATATAACTTTTGTTTAAGTTAAGTCTAAGTATGAGGTTCAGTCTTAAAATGTTTAAGAATTAGACCCCTGATGTCAGAATTGACCTTTAGAGCAACTCCTAAATGTTGCAATTTGCATATTTTGGATTCCCCATAAAATTGCATAAAGAGCGTGTTATTAGAAAATAATTGAATGAGTACATTATTAGTTGAAATCAACGTTAATGTGAGACTTCATTTCGTTGTTACATTTGTTGGTTATATATTTCAGAATTATCTTGCTGTTGCCAACTACGGCAATGATACGTCAAAGTTGACAAATTCGACGATATTCAAATGGCATCGACACCGGAAGAAGTTTCGAGAATTCCAATTGATTGGTACATATACGGCACGTGACATGGAATTTTTCACCATCGAAGATGAACACTACCTCGCCATAGCTAACCACGCCATAGGTACGTTCAAGACAATTGTAATTAAACGTTACCAATTAGGTCTGTAATGAAACGTAGTCTCTCGTCGGGGATGGGACATTTAGCGTCAGTATTTCGACATGCAAGGCTAGCTCCGTGATGTATTCCATTCTTAATTCCCCCTGTTCGTCCTAATTAATTCTTAGTTGTCCTTTTTGGTCGGCCATGTCATTCCTTGCGCCCCTGTTCCCTTGTGTATTTACCCCTGCACCTCCCCAATGACAGATGTTTTATGGACTGTTTACCCGGAATTCTGTGTTGGGAGGCATTGTCTTATGTATGTGGGGTTCCCTGAAGCAACTTATCATCTCATTTAGTCTAGTCACATACAACGAAGGAAGCAATGAGGCGTATATCGCTTACATTCATCGAAGCGTTCCTTTGAAATGTTGCTTCAACTAAAGATCTTTGAGATCAAAGGTTTTGTTTGATGTAATTTGCTTCACAAATGTATATTTGTATTCTTGTTCTAATTCGCGTCATAGCGATGATGCATGATGCTGTGGTTTGTTAGAGAGTGCCACTGGCCCAGCATCTCTATCTTCAGCTCTCTAGGTTTCTATTGGGTTTAACTCGCCCTTAGCTCTGAGCCACCTATCCTTGAAGCAGAGTAGGGATCTCCATTGGGTATCCCAAAACCCAAGCTATTTACCCATAGCTAGGAATCTGTTCATGAACACCAAGGCGTGACCACACACCGGTGGGCCTGGCATGCCACATGTCTGTAGGCAGGCCTCCCCCGAGTCCCTTGTAGTTCTGCTTGAGGCCGCTAGGCACTCTATTGATGTACGACGCAAGCTAGGAGACATTAAATAAGACTTGTCTACAGAAATACTGTGTATTTGCAGGTCCAAGACAGGAGGTGGATTCGGTGGTATTAAAATGGGACAGGAAGAAAAAACAGTTTATTACATTTCAAAAGATCACGACAATAGGAGCCTACGATTGGTCGTACTTCCGGGTACAGGACTATCACTTCCTGGCTGTGGCTCAGGCATTCAATGGACAGTCGACGCTCATGGATTCTGTTATTTATGTGTTCCAAAAGGATAAATTTCTACCATTCCAGACTATTGAGGTAAGTACAATGTATACACGAATGAGAAATAGAACCTACAACAGAAGGGAAGCAAATATGGTCTACGGGTAAATCTCGAGTAGTTCCGGCTTCCGTGACAGTGCCGCTTATTTTCTGTCAAGTGACAGTCACAATGGAAACCGACTGATGCTAGTTTTTAACCTTACCCAAATTTAATCAATCTATATATAGAATGACAGAGGTTTTTTTCAATACAAGGAATGAGATTCACACAAAATATTTGGATTATGTTCGATTGTGTTTCTTTGATGATACGTCTTGTAGTTAACATATAGTTAACAGTTTATAAAAAACCGCATCTCGTACTGAGAATGTAGGTATATTCAAACACGTCACATCGAGGAATATTTCCGATTGTTCTTTCCCTGGTGTCTGTGTGGGAAGGCATTGTATTGAGTATGTGGCGTTCCCTGTTACAACGTAATCTTCATTTCTCTCTGTTTTATAAAACAAATACATTTTTATTTTAGACCAATGGTGCTACCGACTGGGAGGTGTTTACTATCGACAACGAGGCGTACTTGGCTGTAGCGAATGCTTACAATTATGGTCCACAGAATTATCAGAACAAAGACACGCATCAGACAAATTCTTCTATATATAAGCTGGACATTGGTCGTAGAGCATTCTTCAAATTTCAAACATTTGTAACAAACAGGTAAACAATATGTTCTATATTTCACTATTCAAATGTCCCGCGCGCATTTTTATCAATTCCTATCAGCACAATGAACTGAAGTAAGCAATGAACTGGGAATGAATGAATTAAGCCAAAATTCCAGACAAGTGTATAATAAGTTTGTATCTAGTTATGTAAATTACACTAAATAATGAGCATTGTGTCGTGTTACATCCAAACCAAACGGTCTTGTCCCAGACCAGAAGATATAGAGCTCACATGATCAACAGCTGTACAACAAAGAAGTAATAATTACTTAAGATATACGGCAACAAAGGTCGATCCAAAACATTTGCAAAGAATTTTCAAGGCAATTTTTGTCTCACGGATTCTGTCTGAAACACATAAGGTAACGGCGCTTGGTACGAATATGTTGAGGTATTTGGAGACTTGTGCCTTATTGTAGCAGATAATACAGTCGGGTCTCATTTATTCGACAACTTTCTATCCGGATATTTGGTATCGTTCGAATTATAGGGTCCGCCATTTCTTATGAGACACCTACTTTCTGAGCACATTTACTTCCCGATTCCTATCCTTTAATAGGCGTACGGTTACCATTACTTAACTAGCTGGCGGCTCACCATCCAACCATGTCAGAACATACCCCTATCGGGATTTAAACATTCGACCTCCCGTTCCGTAGGCGGATGTCTTTAACCACCAAGGGAGACGGTATATTTTGTGTATGATGTAGACTTGTATGTAAAATGTTCACTTCGCATTTTCAGTGCAATAGATTGGGAGCATTTTGTCATTGGCAAAGACAATTATCTAATTGTATCAAACGCACAGAATGGCGGTACAGAGGATGAACGACGGACAACCATGTACAGATTACAGGTATGTTGGGATGACCGCAAAATGTGAAAATTGTCACAAATGTGAAAAGGGACACACATTTGAGGATGGTCACAAACGGGAAAATGGTCACAAATGGGAAAATGGTCACAAATGGGAAAATGGTCACAAATGGGAAAATGGTTACAAGTGGTAACAGGGTCAAAAATTGGAAATGTTCACATATGGGAAATGGTCACCAATTGGAAAATGGTCACAGATGGCAATGATCACAAATGAGAAATCGGTCAAACTTATGGAATTGTAATATGCAAAAAATGGCAATAAAATCTGAAAATGGTCACAAATGTGAAAATTGTAACATACACGCAAATGGTAATAAGTATGGAAATGGTCACACAGTTTAAAACGGTCAAAATGGTCACAAATGTGAAAATGATCATATAAATGACACGATTTAACCAAATCTTAAAAAATGCAAGAATGTGTCCCGTCACTTACTTAGCACAATACTCACTTTGTCCTTAAACGTAAATGGAAGTAACATTTTCTGTGTAGAACTGTGTTTTGGTGTTTAGAAATTAAAATCAAAGAACCGAAGGTTCCGAGAGGCGCTTCCAAGGCAAGACTTCACATTTCCATAGTATCGTACTAGAAATTAATACGCGCCTATTCGGGTAAACTCATTCGCCAAAAATAACACAACTAATCCAGAAAGGCCGTTTATATCAAGACTCCCGCCATACCACTATTAATATATCCGTGACAAATCAGCCATAATACTCATCAAATCTATAATAAACTCAGAGGACTTTTCATGTACTATTTTCTTGAGACGATGAATATGGCGGTACTTCGAGTAGACCATCTGGTTGACGATGATAGCAATGAGACGTTAACACGCCTCGAAAATCCCTTATAAAGCTGACTTATTATAATTCATTTATGAGACAGATTTATGACTGTATTAGTTTGACTATTTTCAGGGAGTAGACAAGTTTGTTCCCGTCCACTATATGCATTTAGGACCATCTGCAGATTGGGAGATATTCTATGACGACGAAGATGTGTTCTTCATTTATTCCAACGCCAAGGGAAGACAATCACAAGTTCTAAAAGCGAAATTTAAACAATTATGAAAGATTACAGATAGTGTGAGCGTATTGAAAGTGTTAAGAAGTTCATGTAGGGCAAAACGAGAAATAAAACTCGTTCGCGAAAATAGGTGATATACCAAACACGCGAAAACATATGACACGTTTCATTCGACTGCCATATTAACGACAAGTGCAATGTTTTATGCTTCAATCTGTTTGCATATTGTAGAAAACAACCTAACACATAGCTATGTGTTGTTTTATCGAGAACTATCACTCACCATTTGTGCGCCTCTATATGATTTCCAACATTTTCTTTAAGTGACGTCATTTCCAGGAAACGTCACATGAAACGTCACCATGTACTCACAGTAAGCAATAATTGCCCCAGATGGCAATATGAAATCAACGTGCCCATATGGAGTAAATTTTGTTTCCTTCTTGCAAATAGTGACATCACATGTTGCGTTTTCTTGAAATGACGTCACTTACAGAAGAGGTTGGAATTCCCATAGCAGCGCTCATTTAATATAGAGATATACTAGTTTACGAAAAATGAAACGAAATGATACTAGTTGAACGAAAAACTTTTAACTCACAGTTGAACACAAGTGACGTCAACAATTTGAAATGTTCAACTCATTCGAAACACCTTGTTCATTGAGTAGTAGATAATATCACAGAGGTATTAGTTTCAACCACACACAAATTTGGTTTTAATTGTATACGGTCATGTACGAGTTTAGTCCCCTTTAGATACAATGGTGCAATAGTTGATTGACCAGTATGTAGTTCTAATTTATTGTATACTTTATTGTATTATACATGTAATAAAAATGTAAATAAAACACATAATACTTAAATACTATCATGTGATGCATTGCGATGGAAACTAGAACGAAATAATTCAAGGGACGCAACTCGGACAGTGCTAACATGATTGTTGAGTACGATTTGTCCCCCTTATTTTATGATAAGTGATACATATATTGCAAACCGATATTACACAAATCTGATAAATATGTTTATTCATATACGTTGCTATGGTGACAACTATTGACTGTAACCTGTCTTTTTTAGATAAATTATGTAAGTATATGTATGGAAAAATATGTATAGAAAATAAAAAAATATAAGATACAGCACCTGTCCGGAAACTTTCGGAACTCCCCTCGTATCTTCAATGCAACCTTAACAGAGCAACACCCTTTTGGAGACACATGGTGTGCCTGTTGTTGAGAGGTTGCTGCTCTAGAGAGGTAAGATTGTCAGTAACATTTCACTACATAGAAATGTATTTAGTTTTTATACAGAGGTTGGTGCTTCACTGAAAACCGGCCGCTCAGTAGAGGTTGTACTGTATAATGTATAAACTGCATGACGTGGACGTTCAAACTACAGTAAAACCTTAATAATAAGACCATCTTTGGGACCCTTGAAAAGTGGTCTTCTTATTGAGGTGGTCTAAATATTGAGTTTTGATAAAGAGCAAAACGCTGAAAATGGACGTGAAAAAAATGTGGTCTTAATTTCGAGTTGGCCTTATTATTGAGGTGGTATCTAGGTGAGGTTTTACTGTGCATAATGTTATCACACAAGCTGTTGGCTTCTAAGCACACTCTTATCAGGTCGGCGAAAGGAAATTTGGTTTAAGTCTATAATAAGACAACTATTGGAACCGCCTTGAAAATGATACTAATAAAACTTCTACACTTAAGCAAATATTTAATATTATTGTATTTATGTCACCAGCATCGATCGCTGAGTTTCTTATTAAAAAAACAAAGATAAGAGAACAAAGAGGATTGTTTCGTTACCTAGCAACATCACAAAATAATTCTGTAGCGACACCATTCGAATACTTAAATGCCAATTAAACTAAATCAAATTTTAAATGGAGACAACTTAATATGTAAACAGTCAAAATGGACTTGAAAAGTGTGATTTTAGTATTGAGGTGGTCATATTAATGAGGCGGTCTTTAAGTGAGGTTTTACTGTATTTGATTGATTTAACACTCTGTGGTTCTGACACGCAGCAATGGTGGCTTTATACGGAAAGACAACACACTTGCGCAATATACCATGTTAATTTTATCTTATGAAATGTATATAACTCATAATATATGATCTTGTTGTTGTCACGTTCACCTGAAGTGTTGTAACAGGCTGGTTGTTAAATTCCAATTATTTCCGAGGGTAGTTGTATAAAAAATGTATTAGTAAATAAAAATAAGTGGCAGTTTAAGTGCACAGCAAGCAGATGTTTCCTGACAGGATATTCCGCGTATTTGTGTCATTCTCTTAGATTTCTGGCCCAAAATGATATATCTGGGCGAAATAAAGTTATTAACAGATCCGAATGCAGGGTTATATGTAAGTCACTACAAAACAATTCTTTTTGCAAAACAACATTTTTTTCAGGGAATTACAGCACTTTTAATATGGTCATCAATTAGCTTTTGCAATTAATTCGAAAACATGACGTCATCTTTATTGCGTTTTTTCTCCGAAACGAGGCTCAGTGCATTTGGGTCATGCATTTCAGAGACTGAAATTACTGAAAAATGTTTGACATTGTTATTCACTTGTTTCTTTCTACAATAAGTACACTGTAGCAAACACAAGCCCGGAGTTGTTTAAATGGTACTAGTTGCTTTCTTTCATACGCTTGCTATTAATCTGGTAAATAGATAGTTTGTTTCAAGATTGTAGGCATTTGGCCGGCGATCTGGGTTCGATTCCCGGTCGCGGCAGGTCATATCCTTCCATGAAAATTTGTCAAAAATGTCGATTTTCCTCCACATGTGATAAAGTTGCCGGCTCCTTGTGGAAGGGTAAGTTAGTACTGGTAAGAATTCAGTCCAGGAAAAACTGGTTAGGTGAACCGGCCGCCGTATATAACTGAAATATCGTTGAGAAACGGCGTTAAACCCGATGAAACAAACAGTAGGCATTTGGCCCACGAATCGCATATATAATACAGAGAATATAGTATAAAGTCACATGTGTACACAGTACAAATATTATTCAGCATAAAATTGTACAATGGTAATTATAATTATTAATCTATTCTGGTGAATGACAGTTACAGATTAGAATAACATTTATAAATCTAGTATGTTAACATGTCGTAATAACATTGAGTATATCTGATTTGTATCAATAATAGTACTACAACGTTTTGAAAAGGTTTAGTAATTTGCAATACAGTACATGAGTGGAGAAAGGTTAGTTAAGATAACATAAATTATCTCGTCTTTCAAAGCTCTTAAATACATAAATCTATAACAAGTTTAACAATAGATTGATTCGTGGACGAGATTAGTTCAATAAATTTAGGAATGCTCGGTCTTTAGCATTTAATGAGATATTTTCTTAAATCGTAAAATAAAGGATATTCTAACATGAAATGAAATTCATCTTCTAATGTGTTGCATAGTTGACATTTGCGTTCGGCCCTTGGAATTTTATGCGGTTTATGCCATCTACCTGTCTCAATATGTCTTATCTGTGAGACGATACGCGTAACCTAGATAGAGCAATTCTGAATATTGTTTAAAACCAAATTCTGAAAATAATACGTATGAGCTAGCTCTTGTTGAATCGCTGAGTTGTCCTCCCCAGTCTTGAATAAATACATCATTAACTCTTTGTTTGAAAATATTTAAAAAATATTCTACATTATTCACTCCTTGGTATAGCCAAACTTCATAAAAACCCAAGTTTTATAACAGTCGTTTTAGTTGGCTCGCCCAATTGCTTATCAAATGATAGAGATGGTACTGATGGTACTGCCCGGTGCAAGGCTCTAGAATTTATTTTCAAAAACACTTGTCACGAACTAAATGTAAAATTTGACTTGTCCGGCATTAGAAGCTATTTGTCTAAGAATATGGGTCAATTAAGTTACTTATAAACATACACAATGATAGCTCCACAATCTGAGATAAATTATCTATGTAAATGAACATGTATGTGTTTATGTGATTCTAAGCGATGTGGTCTTAAAGTATGTTTTAATGTATTGTGTTATGATAGTGTTCAGTGCAGAAAAATGGGCTTATTCTAAATGAATATACAGTCAAAGCTCTCTTAAAGACCACATCAACAATAAGACCACCTCGAAATTAAGGGCACAATGTTCAAGTCCATTTTAACTGTTTTGCTCTTTATTCAACCTTGACATTAAGACAACCTCAAACAGAAGTCCTGTTTTCAAGGGTCCCAAGAGTGGTCTTATTATTGAGTTTTTACTGTATTACGTTAAACACAATGTACGATGTGTTATCTTACTACTAACCTTTGCGCTATGTGAGAATATACATTAATCATGGAACAGCAGACATGTCGAGATAACCTTGTGATATTTGTATTCATTAAATCGTTGCTGTTACACGTAGAAAGCAAAAATAAAGCTGTAACACGCCTATAGAAACTTATCAGTGAAAAAATTTCCTTAATAGATTGAAATACTTGCAGTTAATATGAAAAAAGGAAAGGGATTATAGCGCTTAGTAACATTCGTTCACATTTCAGATTGTCACCGAGGTCCTGAATGAAATAAATAATTGATTGTATTTATCTACTTATCGTCAAATAGCGGTTTCCCATATGGGCGACGCCTCTGGGAGACTGTTAGTCATTTTAGATTTTTGGAGAATAGTGCATGACACAGACGATGTCCCAGTTCCAGAAGCGCCCCTGGTTCTTTTACGTGCCCCATGCAAAGTATTGTATACATGACCTCGGTCGAAATGCTGTTAGTACTGTTAGTGGTGGAGCGGGGGATCAAACCAGCGACCCATGGATGACTAGTCCGGCGCGGTACCACTGGACCAAGGAGCTACTCTAAAGGGGAGGGGTTTTTAACTGCTCAAAATAAAACATTGGTTAAAAGCTGGCGTATATTATTCCATATACACGGCTAACGCCTAGGGTTATATAGCGCACGGACATGTTATATTTCCCCATAATACCCTCCCAATAACATAATTATTCAACTAAATAGACAATGTGTTCAGAATTGCTGATAAAAGCTTCATGAATAGCTGCAAATCAACTAAACGTTTACACCAGGTAAATAAACACCCATTATTATAACGTGATTGCAGATCTCACTGGAAAGCAGAAACATTTTCAATATTATCATCTCAAAGTAAAGATTTTAAGTGGAATGCATCATATATTTCACCACAAAGGCTTGTCACTAACGATCTATCATTTTCATAAACAGCTGTCTTGAAATAAATGGGATTTGTTCCTTGAAAGGGGGAAACAATGACACTTCACTATTTTTTGCGATCCCTCGTCCAGCCAGGTTAAAACAGAAAAGTGTTTCCCACCTTACATATTACTGTTATGTATCCAGGAAAGTAATGGTAAGACTCCGGGAAAGTATTGGTTAGACTCCATGAAAGTACTGGTTAGAATCCTGAAAAGTATTGGTTAGACTCCAGTAAAGTACTGGTTAGACTCCTGAAAAGTATTGGTTAGACTCCAGGAAATAATAGGCTACTGGTTAGACTCCAGGAAAGTATAGGCTACTGGTTAGACTCCAGGAAAGTATAGGCTACTGGTTAGACTCCAGGAAAGTATAGGCTACTGGTTAGACTCCAGGAAAGTATAGGCTACTGGTTAGACTCCAGGAAAGTACTGGTTAGACTCCTGAAAAGTACTGGTTAGACTCCAGGAAATAATAGGCTACTGTTTAGACTCCATGAAAGTACTGGTTAGACTCCTGAAAAGTATTGGTTAGACTCCAGGAAAGTACTGGTTAGACTACAGGAAAGTATAGGCTACTGGTTAGACTCCAGGAAAGTATAGGCTACTGGTTAGACTCCAGGAAAGTATAGGCTACTGGTTAGACTCCAGGAAAGTATAGGCTACTGGTTAGACTCCAGGAAAGTATAGGCTACTGGTTAGACTCCAGGAAAGTATAGGCTACTGTTTAGACTCCAGGAAAGTATAGGCTACTGTTTAGACTCCAGGAAAGTATAGGCTACTGGTTAGACTCCAGGAAAGTATAGGCTACTGGTTAGACTCCAGGAAAGTACTGGTTAGACTCCAGGAAAGTATAGGCTACTGGTTAGACTCCAGGAAAGTATAGGCTACTGGTTAGACTCCATGAAATAATAGGCTACTGGTTAGACTCCAGGAAGGTATAGGCTACTGGTTAGACTCCAGGAAAGTACTGGTTAGATACATGGAGATGGTCACCGTACGATGGGTCTCATTGGCGCTGTGCAGTGACCGTATTTGGCTACAAAATTGTCTGTTTGGGCAATACTGCCCTATCGGCAGGTAATTCCCCTTTTCTTCTTCATAAAGTCCCTTTATGGTGTGCGTGGGACATACATGGACGACCATAATACCACAAATGTGCATTAGGAAAAATGTACGCGACAATTAAGTGTCGTCCTTATAAACAGAGCAAACTCGGATTTCATTTATTCGAATTCATTTCGAATAATACATGGTTTCGAATATCCCATTTCAATTCGACGTGCATAAGAAGATATATCGGGACATGATATTTATTTCGGATGATACCAAGTATTCGGATAGAAGGTTGTCGAATGAACGAGGTCCGACTGTAATTTGCGTGTTTATGCGCACGGTGATTGCGCAAGAAGAATGTGTCGAAAATTAATTAACTTCATGTTGTCTGATGCAAATGGTATACTGAATATATAACATGAAAAACAACAAGATAAAATACAGAAAACTGCTATTTCATTTGAGTTTATTATTTAAAAGTAGTTTTGAAAATAGCGCTATTATCTATAGGACAATATTTAAGATATATTTGACTCAACAAAACATTTTTTTCTTATCAGTTTACCCTAAACATATGGGATTTCAAATGTGGTTGTAAATTTTACAACCTCATCTGTAAGTGACGTCATTTCAAGAAAACGCAACATGTGATGTCACTATTTGCAAGGCTGAAGCAGGAAACACGATCTACTCCATATGGTCACCTCGTTTTCATATTGCCATGGCGCAAATATTGCTTACTTGCAGTACATGGTGACGTCACATGTGACGTTTTCATGGAATGACGTCACTTTAAGAAGAGGTTGCAAATCGTACAGCGGCGCTCATATAATATATTATACATGCATAACGAAGCCTAAACGAATGCTCGATGACTTGATACGAAACAGCTGTAACCGATTCTTGTCTACATCCGAGCTAAAACAGTTTTGTACCAACCCTCGAGTGGTAAAACAGAAAGAATATGTTGATGTCTGCACTCATTTTGACTAACTGGTAATTATATTTTACACATGGCTGTCGTATTCTCGTCTAAATCCACATTAACTTAATAAGTTTACATCACTGATCCCTGTAAGCCGTCTGTGTTATTTATTGTCTAATTTCAAAACGAAAATAACTTAGTACCAGTACGAGAGTATGTCCCAGAACTTTAGGAACAACCCTGAATTTAGCAAATATTGTACTGTAATACAGTAACATCTCAATAAAAGACCATCGCTGTAATAAGACCACCTCAATAAAAAGACCAGTTTGCAAGGGTCCAAAAGGGTGGTCTTATTATTAAGGTTTTACTGTACTGTATAATGTTTAAATTTTGTTAAGCAAACGTTTTTATTGATAGCGATTTCAAGCGTCTGTGAAAAAAAAGTTAAATTTACTCATTTCTCTTCAATATGACCGTAAAGTTAACTGTCATATTAAAATAGCTTATTAGTTGAGAATAACTCGTAACTTTCCACATTCATTTATTAATAATGACAATACTCCTAAAGTTTTTTTCATTTTGAGAAAGCATAACATTTTAAAAACAAATCTACAGTCAAACCTGTCTGTAAAGACCACCCATGGGAACAGCAAAATGTGGTCTTTGTTTACAGGTGGTCTCTATTAACAGATTAAATATCATTGAAATTGGTCTGATGGGAGATAAAATTGGTGTTTGCAATAGTGGTCTTTGTTGGCAGGTGGTCTTTAACACAGGTTTGACTGTATATACTTTTGAAACTCGTTTTCTACGAAAATACTTGTCGATTATCAAGAAATTTAGCAGACATTTTGCGTACACGTGAAATAATATCGCGTCTTTTCTTGTATCCTAAAAGTCAGTCAATAAAAAATTAGAAATCCCATATCGTGCATGCGTAACTAAATATACTGTGTATATGATAATTATATTGTACCAAGAGTGGTCATTTTTACAACAAAAATAGATTCCCCTACATTTCTGGATGTCAACAGCACATGCTAAATATTCCATCTGCACGCGCTAGGCGATTTTTCTAAGCTTCAATTTACGATCAATTGTTTTGGAGATTCATCACTGTAACCATAGTAACTTAATTATTCAATTTCATATTTTATCACTCCAAAGTTCATTAACAATAAACAATTTAAAAGTAATAGTTTATTATATACTTAATGCAATTACACGTCCGTAACTCGTGCAAACGTGTTCGCAATAAGCACAATTAGCACATTGTATTGTTATGAAATTTATCCCAAGTATCGGGTTTAAACTAAAATACTGAAATATCTTCACCCGAGATACCGCTGAATTTTAAAACATTTAAGCGCTGCTATGGGATTAACAACCTCTTCTGTAAGTGACGTCATTTCAAGAAAACGCAGCATGTGATGTCACTATTTGCAAGCAGGAAACAATATTTACTTCATATGGTCACTTCGTTTTCATATTGCCAAATGAGGCAAATATTACCTACTATCAGTACACGGTGACGTCACATGTGACGTTTTCAGGTAATGACGTCACTTAAAAAAGAGGTTTGAAATCTCACAGCGTCGCCCATTTGTACTTAAGTCCAAAACATTTTCATTTCTTCTATATTCGACAAATCTCTCCGTCTGTATACGTTCGTATTCCATTGTAACCATTCCAGCTTAGAAACTTTCTGAAGTTTAGTCGACATTTCCGGGTCATGATCGAAGCCTAGTTGATCCATTAAGTTTTTCACGTATTCGAAAGGTCTGTTGTTTACATGTGAGTATCCTTGCTGGCCTGAAACAATATATTAAAAAAGTTACCGTTAAACCTCGCATAAAAACCACCCCAATAATAAGACAATCTAAAAAATTAAGACCACCTCAATATTAAGACCAGTTTTCTAGGGTCCCAGAGGTGGTCTCAATGTTGAAGTTTTCCTGTGCATGTCCAAAACGGCACAGATTTTCAGAAGAGCAAACATTATTTACCAATTAAGCGACGTCATTTCCAGGAAACGTCACATGTGACGTCACCATGTACTGACAGTAAGCAATTTTTGCCTTTACAATGTTGCTTTTTCGTGAAAAGACTTCACTAACAGAAGAGGTTGAAAATCCCATAGCAGAGCTCAAATTATCTTTGACTCCCGGGTCCACTGCATGGACGTGTTCGGGTGTATTACGAGATGGTGTGAGCGAGTTGACAAACGCGCGACCTCTGGGTTGAGTGGCCGACAGCGTATTCACCACACCACCGTCCCGCTCCAAAGCTAGGTCAGGAAAGAAACGTAAAACTGACTATATATTTGATTGGAATGGAACATTTTCAAAGATATTACCTCCTATGGTCGTTTAAAGAAAACCACGTTTGGATAAGGGTAATAAGAAGGTGAATAAGGTAATATGATTTTGTGTATACCTAGTTTTGCCCAACTTAGTACGATCCCTTCTTTAGCGTGTCGAACAACATTATCAATGTAAGTGCTTTCGTGTTCCTTTGGAATGTGTTCAGCCACTTCTAGACTCATCACCCAATCATATAGCGGTAATCCATATTGTGGGAGTGTCAAATCGAGATATTGGACACGCCCCTCACTTGTCTTTTCACTAAACGGTGCGCCATCGTATGCATCGTAACCTTTAACAAGTCCTGAATCTAGAACCAACTGTTTATAACGACCAGGCCCATCTCCGAATGATGCAACGTATTTACCTGTAAGATATAAATATCAATTTATTCTATCTCGAAGATGATCAAAGCATCATGCTTATCTAAATCAACCTCACTTTCACTTCCTGGACATTTTTTATAATCATTAATCCCTACTCAGTACTGACATCCCAGTACTCACCACTCAGTACTCACCACTCAGAACTCACATCCCAGTACTCACCACTCACCACTCAGTACTCACATCCTAGTACTCACCACTCAGTACTCACCACTCAGTACTCACCACTCAGTACTCACATCCCAGCAATCACCACTAAGTACTCACCACTCAGCACTCAGTACTCACCACAAAATACTCACATCCCAGCACTCACCACTAAGTACTCACCACTCAGCACTCACCACAAATACTCACATCCCAGTACTCACCATTCAGCACTCACCACTCAGTACTCACCACTCAATACTCACCACTAAGTACTCACCACTCAGTACTCACCACTCAGTACTCACCACTTAGTACTCACCACTCACCACTCAGTACTCACCATTCAGCACTCACCACTCAGTACTCACCACTCAATACTCACCACTCAGTACTCACCACTCAGTACTCACCACTCAGTACTCACCACTCAGTACTCACCACTCAGTACTCACCACTCAGTACTCACCACTAAGTACTCACCACTCTTAGTACTCACCACTCTTAGTACTCACCACTCAGTACTCACCACTCAATACTCACCACTCAATACTAACATAACTTTGGCTTTGATCACATAATTACATTTTACAGTATTACATGTATATAGAGGATCTTACATGGGTGCTTATTTGATATTGTTTTTATGAAACGAGTCGACTGAATATGACGTGAGGCTCTGCCGAGCGTCATAATTATTCGTTTCAGTCGACGAGTTTCATAAAAACAATATCAAATAAGCACTCATGTAAGATTCTACTTATCACATAACACCATAAATAGATGTTTTCAATCTTTAAATAGACTTTAAATAGTGCTGTGATTCGGCTATTTATAACTAGTTACATATGATATTTATGTCACTGCTTTATGCCACTCATGGAGTGCAAGTTATGTGATAAAATAATTTAACTACCTTTTAAGATTTCAAATTTTGATCATTGCGATAAATACATGTACTAAATTAATTGGAAATTTATATAAATATATATGAGGGCTGTTGCAAAAGCTGCGTTTTATGAAATCACCAGAAACATGTTTTACATTTATTTAAAGTTTACACACATAATTATATACTAAATACGCAAGATCTCATTTCCCTTCATACCATACCCAACTTTGCGTGCCTTTAAGCTGTCTTATCGCAGTGGATTGTCTCCCTTTAAGATGACCCGAAAATCGATATCGAGTATCAAGCCCTACCAGTTTTTATCAATAGATTATACAGGGAAATTATTTTCAAACTTAACACTTTATCTTAATACTAGACTATTTTAACCTCTATGCCAGTATTCTTTAATTTCCTCTTTCATTTAGAATAAAAATATCTATTCTAACTAAACATCTTCTTGTTTCCAATTTGGTTTAATTTGGCGATATTTTCTGGTGGTGCGTGTAAAATCGACCAATTATCAATCAACTGTGTTACATCTGTCTAAATGCTTTTAGCATCTTCCCAATCCTGTTTACCGTTGATGTCGGCGTGAGTAGATATTTCACAAATGTCTGCATTTTTATGCAAATACTACTTTAACCGTGAACCATAGGTGAGTTCTCTAGCTGAATAATCACACATATGTCTTGCCGTAGGTTAAAATTCGACCTTGAAGCTATATTAGGAAACTATTTCAATGCGCATATACATCAATGGTACCCGATAGTTGTCAAGATGGAAGTAAATAAGCGTCAGGGGGAAATCTTTCAGATAAGAGTTTAAGATACCAAATAGTCAAACAGAAATGTCGAGCATATCATGCAAACCGAATCTAGGTCAGTTCAGTCACGTTCCTATTTATTTTTTTATCTCACATTCAAATTCTGTGTTGTCTTCTGATAATCTGTGGTAAAGGGTCGTAAATATATTTTTCTGACATATTTTCATTGACTAGAATATTCCGATATTTAAAGTATAACATGAAACTTAGTTATTCACGCGGTTATGTTGTCCCTTCAAATTACAGAATAAAAATAACAGTTATTCAGTCATATTCTGTCGACCGGTTAGTTTAACTTAGTTTCTAGTGTGTTGGTTTACACTCACTGCCTGCCGATGTTCCTTATTGCATCCAACATGTACACATAAATCGGTGATGTCTCGTCACGTGATGTCAGTCTTAAATATCATTGGTTGAAGTTATTGTTGTTGAATTTGACGTTCTCAGTGATTGTACTCAGATGGCTTTTTATAGCGCACACGGAAAATCACGAAGGCCCTTCGGCAATTTACGGCAGTTGCGACAAGGTGTTAACAAAACATGATGTATTTCATATTCTTTAAAGACGAAACCATCAACCAACGAGCGTAAAATTGTTTCAAATACAATTGAACGTTGTAATTATTGTGGTTTGAATGAATAAAATGACCAATATTTGGCCATTAATGTATACTCTCATAAAGTATGTTGATATTATTATTTTATTGACTGTATACATTGGATAATAAGTATTATACGTAAATCCAGATATTTATAAATCATTCTGTTCTTATATGTTTATATTCAAACTTATTTTTTCTGTGGAGGTACAAAAGGGACATATGGAAGCTATATGACGTTCAACGTGTACACGCATTAGAAAATATAGTATGCATGGCATTTCTTCCCCACCATAGTGCGAGGTATCAATCGCACTAAAATATTATCTCATGCTGCAGACTTGTTCAAAATCAATGTTTGAAGATATGACAATACAAAAGACACCGTTTCAGCAGAATTATGATAACAAGTTGTAATGAATGGACCCCTTAAAGGGGTAACTAAGGAACGTGAGATCGCAAAACCAATGAATCATAATGTCTTTGCAAAATGCAATCTCATTTACCTTTTAGGAAGATTGTTTACTTTTAACAGTTATTTGCTATTTCTGCCGCAGCGTAATGACGCCGTTTCTTAGCAACGCAAATGTTAATTAACTTGATATTCTAAAATCGCTTTAACGACATCTTTAAAAAACATTATGTTTACGAAATAATGGCTTGTGGAAAACAACATGAAAGGAATTTCAGAGAGTGCATGCATTAAAGATGTTCTAAGAGTTACCATTGACGTTAAATTATTTTATATAATTATGTAATTATTGATATGAATTGGATGCTTTGTTTTTAACATGTATTTATCATTTAAATTATTATGCCTCCCCCAACAGAGATGAACCTCATTTATTTACCATTTCATTGTATCTTCTTGTCACGTGTTGCTATGTATTATTTTCTATGTTATATTGATGTTTTGTCAATAACCTTTTATGGGTTTAAGTACAAATAAAAGTTCTTCTTCTTCATCATTAAATACACGAGAGTGTTTTAAATCAATTAACAAAGCTTCGGGGGAGAAATAATTGTTAATTTTCTTTACCAGTAATCTATAGCTACAAATAGTTTAATGCATTTAAACATATTAGCATGTTTTATAGCAAATATACAAAATATATGTGACACAAGGCATAGCTTTTCTGAAGAGCACGTGATGTTACATTGCATATTCATATTCTGAACATAAAATTACTAATAAGATTGGGGAAAAATATATATTTGGCCTAAGTAGTGACAATATTTTTTGATGTTAGAGTCATAAAATAGTGTCACGAATTTGGCCAAATATATTTTAATATGAGATTTGAGCGAAATCATTAAAGATATATTATGCTCATTTTTGCTTTCATTCATCTAAAAAATCGTGAACAATATTCTTTCTCTAGTAAAAACTTCAATAAATATGCATTATCACAGAATACATTTATAGTGTATTTCTCTGGATCTGACGAAAAATCATGATTTTTAACAAGCGGGTGTTTTTTTATTTCATTTGTATCCTTCGTAATGTGATTAAAAATAATATTGTTTTAAACGGTTATACATGGCAATGGTTCGTATTAATGATGTTATAGACTATGTAACAACAATACTGGATGAAGCCCATTAAGCAATTATACTCCCTTATTTCATAATCAGACTGGAATAATGATTTAAATATTCGGAACTCTTTTGACATTTTCATGCATTTTCCGCATTCAAAAATCAACTGTTAGATTAAATAAGTGTAAAAGTTGTGATTGAAGTTCTGTGTGTAAGTATACGTTATAATTCCGAACCCGGGAGTCAGCCGTTCTATCCCCCACGCCAGACCAATACGCCTCCTGTCTTACCTTTGAAGAAATCTGCGAGAGTTGTTGCAAGATTGTGGTCTGTCTTATGATGTGTTGAGTTCTCTATACTTGTTTGTGCACACCATCCACCGCTTGACGAAACTTTGTGGACGTCCTTACTCTTTGTGATAATCTGAAATGTATCGTACACTGTTTGTAAAACACTCCACTCACAGTGTTGTAAATCTATTTATCACATACCCGTGCATGTTTCTACTGTGCAATAAATATCATATTGCACAGTGTGCATATAATATGCAAATGAGCGGGAAAACCTAAATAAAATCCATACGCTGCTTGTTTACATAAAACAAAACGAGTAATAATAAAATATATCCATATCGATTACGTTTAATGCATTAAATAGGAATGCTCATGAACACTGCAGCAAACACCAAAAGAAATATGATAATATTTACCGTTCACATGCAAGTTATGACGAATCTACTTAGAATGCCCATCAAAATTCCCCCAACCTACATATCCAGTTCAGTAAGTTTATTCCATCTCAAACGATTCGTCTTTCAGACAACATTCAACACGTCATCAGTGTACACAGGAACTTGAATCAACATATTTATCTTTGTTCGAAGAGATCAGGAGCCGGTTTCTCAAAGCTCGGTTAAACTTAACGGTTGGTTAAGTTAACGGTCCGTTAAATCCGCTAACCGACCGTTACTTAACCAACCGTTAAATAAGTGTTCCTCAAAGCATTTTAACGGGAGCGTTAACTAACACTCATGTTAAAATTTAACCAACTGTTAAAAAAGTTAACATCCACTTTCAATCCCAGAATTCCACTTCCCTTATAAGAATCCAAAATGGCTTCCCAAGCAGAAGACAACTCCAGTGCCAACCAAAATTCTAGCAGCAAAAGGGTGAGAGCCACCAATTTTAATGTTAATGAGATTCTCAAGATAGAGGAACTTGTAAAGGCTAACCTGGTTGTTCTGCAATCTAAACTGAGCAACCAGGTTACCAATAACAGAAAAAATGAGATCTGGAAAGAGATCAGCAGGCAGGTGTCCTCACTGGGCTATGCTTACAGAAGTGACCAGGCTTGTTCTGAGAAGTGGGCAAACATCAAGAGAAAGTCCAAAGCTGATGTTACAACAGAAAAGTTGGAGAGAAGAAAGACTGGGGGAGGTACTGTTGTTGGGTCTAGTGAGCAGTCGAAGAGGGTGGCCGACATGATGGCCGATACCTCCGCCTTTTCCGGCATCCTCGGAGGTGGAGATAGCGACGAACTAGGTAAATGCTAATATATTATGTTAAATACATCTCTGATACTGAATATTCAACAATCTGAATAATAATTATACGAATCGTCTGCTTTGACATTTGTGGTTATTTTTAGAAATGCCTATCTATTTATAACTTACGAAAAAACCAGGTTTTGTAAATTTTGAAGAGAAAAACACTGACCTTCACAGAACACGACACGCTCTCAGAAAATGAATTAACAAGCATGTGTATCTTCTGAATTGATGTGTATAAATTGTGTCTCATTTCGCATTAAACACACCATAAAGCACGTCGTTAATTCGTTGCTCAGAAGATTCGCTGGAAAGTTGTCCTTCCATGCTGTTTCAGTAGGTCAACGCCGCTTACATCAAAAACTATACGAAATATATGGCTAAGCATACGATACCCGGAACTATCCAGGGCTAAGCATACGGTACCCGGAACTATCCAGGGGCGGATCCGGGATTTGGCTCCTAATTCACCCCCTGATTTCATCTTTTTTTTCTTGCAATAAATCATTTTTTGTTACGTTTATGTACACAATCAACCATTCATTTCAGACGGGCTTCACTACTTAAGCAACACTTGTGTAAATGATGTCCATGGTAATGTTGATTGTGAGGGGGAAAAAAGCAGTCTGGACGAACCTGTTACAACAGCTCCAACAACAAGTAGTAGCCTCATCAATGATGTACATATGAATGTGTGAGTAAACAATTATACTATTGCCATAAATAGATGAGGAATATATACCTACCATAGTGTCATATATTGTTATCACTCATATCTATTATATAAACTTTATTTATTAATTCACTGCATGAGATGCTAGTGTACATCTTCCTTGCGATACTTTTTTAATAAAATCCAGGAATTAATTACATGATGATTAAACCAAATGTATAACAACTTGTATTGATACTTTCAGTATGCCCGGTACCTCAAACACAGAAGGGAGCAAGGCGTCGGTTGTTGTATCTTCTTCAAAACGTCCACCCCAGAATAGACTGTAAGTATTTTTGTGTCATATTAGAATTATGTAGCACGTTTTTTGAGAGAATTTTTTCATTAAAGTAAACATTACTGCTATGAGTTGGAATATGTTTATACCCTCCTATATAATATAATGTCTGAATTTTAATGTGTTCAGGATTGTAATTACTCATATATTTATTTTGTTACATTTCTGCATGTATTGTGATAAAATGATCTCCTATTATGGAAGAAAAAGCCATTAAATAAAGAGAATAAACAATGTGTGCATATGTATTAAATAATACAGACCATTACAGTACACTGTATTAGAAAAGGTTAATTTTCTTTAATAATAGTATTCAACCTTTCTCAAATTCCCAGTACTTATACTATTGACTTTTAAAATCAATATATTTACTATTAATGACCAGCATTAATAAAGTCGCTGTATCTTGGATTTATTACACCTATAAGTAATTTTCTTGTGGTTGCTCTGTCAAAGTGGTATAGATGGGATTTATCCATTCCATGTGAGGAATGCTGTCATTTGTATTTTTTTTTTATTAGAGCACTACGCAAACAGGCAAAGCGGAGCAAAACTGAAATCCTCACAGATTATCAGATAGCCTATTTCAAAGGAATGGTTGAGAGGCAAGATTTGGAGAAGGAGGTGTTGCAAGTGAAGTTGAGAACGATGAAGGCAGCTGAGTGCAAGCTGTCAGAGCTGAATGCTGCAGAGCTTTTGAACGTTCTAATCGAGCAGTGAATTTCCAATTGTTAAATTTTTTTTTTAAACCTGTGAATGTTGTTATTATAACTGTTTTGAGACTGTGGAAGATAAAATAACTAAATGAAAACAAAATGTGTTTGTTTTTAAAACTTCCTTCATTGCATGGTAAATCTATACAAAATATAAAACTTATACAAAATATTGGCGCACAATAAAACTTCGGACAGTGCTCCCGTCTCTCTCAGCATGGCCATCAATGCAGCGATCAATTTGAAGATCCTGATCATCTTCTCCTGAATCCCCAAACTCAGGCTCGTGCAAAAACTTGGCAATATTGTGTAAGACAACACACGCCATTATAACTTTGCAAGCCTTTGCTGGAGCAAGTCGTACCTAAAAAAATAAATATGGTTAGCAAATCATATCCAGGGATTAAAATTAATGCTCTATTAGAGTGTTGGGCTAAAGTACATGCTTATAGCAGAATGAAATGGTCAAAGGGAGGTAATCCAATTTTAAACAATAGTCCCAAGCATTGTTTTTGGTCAAGTTTGATTTTTCTATGATGCATATTTAACAGAAATAACCCAATATTTGTAGTGCATGGGTGTAGAAATGTTTTCAAGTCGAGGAAAATATCCTTAAGTAGGAGGGAGGTCTGGGGGTCCTCCCCTAGTAGGGGTAATGTAAAAGTGATGGATTTATTTCTGCATTCCATTTCAGATTATAAAATAATATCAAAACATTAATTTTCAACACCTGTCACTGAAAAGAATTGTCGATTTTAATAAAGAATTGTGACTTTGAAGGACCATGCAGCTCCATACAAAATTATCTTAATAGTTATGCCAGTAAGCTAGTAGCCTAATACTGTTTACTAGCCTTAGCATGCTAATGTCAGGCAGCATACACATTTTCAATTGCATTAGCATTGCAAGTAGCAGACACATCTATGAACTATACAAAAAACTTCTTAATCAATTAAATTTTGAAGGGTCATTAATCCTTACAAATTTATCCTACAGTTATGATTTTGATTGCTACTGATATCCAGTGATAGTAAGTCCATGTACCAAGTTATACATGTATTGCAATAGCATAAAACAGTAAATGGAATATTGGACTTTTAACTTTAATAAAAAGGAAAGTCCAAAGAGTCATTGCTCCAAACAAGATCATCCTTCTAGTCTCTAACTGATACTTCATGATAGAAATTAAGTGTACTTGTTAGGTCAAATAAAAAAATGCTTTGTTTCTGGTGACCTGACTGACCTTACATTTTGACCGCCAACCGTAACTTTTTTAGGGGTTATTAACAATATCAACCTCTGCTAATCCTCATATCGACAATATGTAATTTGATAGTTGCGAGAAAAGTAGCCGGTGAGAATGCTCAAATAGCCGGTTCATTTTTCCGGCTTCCGGCTCATTTCTACTACTAGTGTACCTTTATGATCCTCAATTCACAGTGGGTTATTTATGCCCTCTTGTTAACTTTCAATGATAATATGAAATGAAACGTCCATGCACTGCGGGGGCATATTTCTCTTACAGTGACAGCTCTTGTTTCATATATATTTACACCTTGACATGGATAATGATTGAAATTACATTTACCTCAGAATGTAGAGCATGAAATCGACGCTTCAATTGACCAAACGCTCTTTCAATTGTAACCCTTGTCTTCGTGTGACTGTTCTGGTAGCGAACTTTTTCTTCTGTGTTGGTTACCAAAAATGGTGTCATCAAAAAGGGTCTGCATGGGTACCTGGTTTCAAAGAAATTAATGTTTTTTAGTTTATGATAATTTAAATGTTGCGGAATCTCTTTACGAGCATGATTATTATTTGATAATGGATATTACGCAGTAAATTTATTGCTGTGGTGAGTGGTGACCTAGAGGAAGGGCGAAATGAGATGTACATGCTTAAATTGCTGTAAATATTGTTGTTGTCAGACACAATTCAAGTTACTATAGGGCACCTGCAAATTTTTTTTTAGGGCCCTAATTAGTGATTAAACTTACCCGCTATCTCCTAGAAGTATCCCATCTGCAAAAGCGGTGTTTTCTCTCTCCAGTCTCTGACACAGGCCCGACGTCCGAAAAACATGGCTATCATGGCAGGACCCTGGCCAGCTGGCATTCACACTTGTAAATATTCCTGAAATTAATAATTTGTTTTGTATATGGATGGTTACAGATGAATTAACTGACTCATACCTATTACTCAAGTAAATTATTGTGTTGTCTGCACATAGTTTAATGACATGTACATGATATTGCATCAGGCATACCATTAAAGGTATCAATAATAATACCTGGCACAAGTTACCCTGGGTACGCTTCTCTAAAAATCACACCATGAGCTTTTAATGTGCATACATATGATAAGTGCTTTATATGGAAGTCATCAAATCAGTTTAGTTTAATTAATAACATTTTATTGTCCATGCTAAGTTCAAATATGACATATATACATTTACAATCAATTTATAGAGATAACATTTTCAAATGGATTGGGTTACGAGTTATTACAACATCTGAATTGACCCTCTCACTTCTCCATCATGTTAGTGATGCCAGGGGAGATCACCACGGAGCAGTAGTTCACTATTCAACCGTGTCCGTAGCACTAGCCGGTATTTTTAAATTATTTTTATTCAAGTACTTAAGTGGCTTTGACCTACAAACAAAAATGGAAGAGAACGAAAACAGAAACTTATTGCATGTATACTATACCTTCATTGTCACAAACGGCTTGCACATTAATGCTGTGATATCCCTTCCGGTTGACAAACGAAGCCTCGTCAATCCTCGGACCCTGGATCCTCACATGGGTCCCGTCAATGCACCCGATGACGTTCGGGAAACCGGCAATGTCAAAAAAGTCAGTGGCAATTTTCTTTTTTTCTTCGTTATTTGGCCATTTGATAAATTCATGCATCTTCCGGAGAATGGCTGTAACAACGCTGTCCAAAACCCTACAAACTGTGCTTTTACTGAAGCCTACAGTATCCCCAACCACATTGAACATTGCCCCAGTGGCTAAATAACGCAATGCTAACAGAACTTGGTCTCTAGCAGACACAGCGTTATTTCTGTAAGTTGATCTTTTCAAATCATCCTCAAGCAACAGAACCAAATAATTGACACCATGGTTGGTAAACCTATACCTCTGCACCATTTCAGAGTCATTTAAATTGGCTATATGGCTGGAACGCCTGTAGGTCCGTGCCTTCCTAATATTTACTGGCAGTACAGCGGCCATCTTGAATTCTCCTGTTAAACTTTAACCAAGGTTTAATCGACCTCTAAACCACGATTAGTTTAACCGGTGGTTTGACTGTTAAAGTGGACGTTAAATGTGGACGTTATTTTTGAGAAACAGAATTTAACTTGACGGTTAACTTTAACGGCCGGTTAGCATATTTAACCAACCGTTAAGTTTAACCGAGCTTTGAGAAACCGGCTCCAGTCCTATATCAATTATAATTAACTAGATTCCGCACACTTGATAGCGATTCGAGTCAGACAGATGGAACGGACTCACTGAACGCGTGT